>JZKD02S0205638.1:217823-294667 GCA_000966675.3 Picea glauca
CCACTAACCTTGATGAGGTTTATGTTCAAGCTACGTATATTGAAGCAGGGAAAGCAGGTGTGTCAGGGGAATCATCATCTTCAAGGAAAGAGGACAAGAGGAAAAGGCATGGCAATGGCAAAAATGCAAATGCAGTGACAAGGAAGGAAGGAAAGCTCTCTTGCAAGTATTGCAAGAAAGAGGGACATGATGAGGACATATGTTGACAGTTGCATCCCGAGAAGAGGCCAAAGTGGTTCAAAGAAAAGAAGGGAATGCAAACAGTAGAAATGACATCAAAACCTAGAGACTTGGGATTGGATTCAGGTGATGAGTCAAAGATTTCATTGGTTGGTATGACAGGTAAATTTGGTGAAGACATTGATTGTAGAAACAAGTTGTTTCATATAAGGGTAATCATGCGACACACTAAGATAGACACACTAATCGACATTGGATCTCAATCTAATCTAATCTCAGAAGAATTGGTTAAGCAATTGGGATTAAAAACACAAACTCATCATAAGCCTTACACACTTAAATGGATAAGAAATCATCATCAGATGCACATAACAAAGCAGTGCATAATCAAATTTGCAATTTCATCTAAGTATGTGGACGAAGTAACTTGTGATGTTGTGTCATTAAGAGAATGTGGAATGGTCTTAGGTAGTCCGTACTTGTATGATCGTAAGGCAATTTTCTACAGGACAAAGAATCAATATCAATTCACTAAAGAAGGTCATGATTATGTGGTTCATGCTCATCGTGTTAAAGAAAATACAACACTTCAAACAATGGAACAATTAATGAAGGTAGTGCAAGCAAGCAACAAACCAATAATTGTTTCAAATGATGTAATTTATCTTAAGCAAGAACAAAACATGGTTGTTGAATGGAAAATCAATCATAAGTTGCTTCAAGATAAGCTCATGTCGTGCAGATATTTCAAGTACATCATCTCATTTGCAGTTGTCTTTTTGATGTTGTCATTAGCAATTTTTTCTACATGGATGATAGTGGCTTCAGTAAGATGTAACAGGGCTGCAATGGCTAATAATATACTGTCAATTGTCATGATTGTGTTACAATTGATCTTGATGAGACAGGTGCATAGGACAGAGTTCAAAGATAGAGAGCAAGTCGGGTGGCCTATCCCAAGCTTGTTGACTGGTCAGTAACCTTTTGGGGACCAAAAGGTCTTTTTTTGGGGAGGTGTGATCCGAAATTGGATCTAGAAGCCTGACAGGGCTTGAAAAATGCTCAAAAATGAAAGTGCTTGGAATGCGACGAAACTAGTGCCATTGCGTCCGTCTCATCTTCCTGATTCCGGTGGTATATTTACTTCGTTAAACGGGCTCCGTATGAGCAAGATATCGTGTTCTGTCTGAAAATCCAAACAGGTAAAAACAAGGATGACTTTATAGTCCATACAGTCCACGTGTCATGCTGACTGTGTAGACCGTACGGTCCATACAGGTGACGTGGAAGCTCCAACAGATGACATGTTGCAGCCTCGGGTGATGACATGTGGCAGAACGTGGCAGGTTGATTGGCGTACAGATGGACCAATGTAGGGGTGACACGTGTCACCACTGTAAGGGTGACACGTGGCACGGATGACATCATCATCTGACGTGGCATGGAAATGACGTGGAAGACGTATAGTTTGACACATGGTAGACATGGACCAATCGACATGTGACACTTGGCATATTGTGGTTGGATGTTGTGGTGCCACGTGGCCCAGTCATGGGCTTCCACGTGGCACCTCGTGATTGGTTTGTTGGTTTATATGTAAAATGGTTATGGTGTGCACGGGAGTCGAACTAGCGACCTCCCTCCGGGTGTGGACTGGCCGAGCCGGGCTAACCACCCGCCCTATGGTTGGTTCTTATTATACCAATGACAAAAATAATATTTGAATTCGAATATGGTTTTAATCCGCGAGGAAAAGGGTTGGGGCTTAGCCCCAGCCCTCAGCATACCATGTAACCACACCACTCAACCGTGATCGGGAGCGCGGGTGCTGCGGGGATGTAAGGATAGGACTAGCCCCCGGATCTCGGGCGGTTACCACAGGACCGGGACTACAGCCACCGAAAGGGGCACGGTTGTGTAACAATCAAGTTGTGGCCATATCCCTATGCCACACGACTAGGAGTTAGCGCGAAAGGGGGGGGCAGCGCACAACCCTTTGGGCTGGCGCTCGGCCACATGGCCCCATATGACTCTACCAAGGGGGCGTGCACTGAACGAAGGGGGCTTATGCCCAAATTCATTTTCCAAGTGGGTTTATTGTATAGTTTTTGGAATTTTATTGGTTATTCAACCTGTAACTAATTGATTTTCTCCATTTTTGGGAGATATTGGGCATTTTTGGAGCCCAAATTTTGGGAGGAAGTTAGAGATGAGCAACCGACTTCAGATCTATATAAACTAGGCCTGTTTGAGGCCATGGAGGACAGTCAAGCAACAGTCAAAGCAGAGTTATGCTGAAGGGAATCCAAGCCAAAACCATTTTGTTGCAGGGAAGATTTTGAGAAGCAGACGCTGTCGGGCCATTTCTGGGAGCTCCAGATGTCCGTTTTGCATGTCATTTTCTTTGCAGGGTTCTAGAGATATGGATGAACATGAGTAGATCATTCTTGTAGCCAATTGGCACTACATATATGTACTTTTGAGCTTTTGAACAGAAATAAAGAAGCCTCCCCCACAGAGACAAAGGCCCAGAGACATAGGCAAAGTTGTGCCGAACTCCGTTATCAATCTGCGTGTTATGGTTTGTTGTCTATTATTCTTTTCAGATCTTCATATGTGTATATGGCTGTCATAATTCCTCTTCTTTCCTCATTCTTTCACTAAGTTTTCTCGAATGATTAATTAATGCATGCAAAATTAAAACTCAACCATAGTCATTTAAAAGATCCTACAGATCAATTATCTATTTTGAACTTAAAGTTCATACCTATTAGGTAAGGGTGCCATTTCTTCAATGCATGTAGTATTGCCATCATTTCCTTCTCATAAATGGGTTTTTGTAAGTCATTTCCATTGAGTGGACGACATTCAAAAACCAGGGGCCTTCCGTCTTGCATTAGGACAGCACCAATGCCATTTCCCAAGGCATCATATTCCATAATAAAGGTTTTTGTGAAGTCTGGTGTGGTAAAAAAAGGAGCTTTACACATCACCTCTTTAAGTTGTTCAAAATCTTTAGTTTCCTATGGAGTCCATGAAAATGGATACTTCTTAGTTAGTGTCATTAAAGGTGTTTCTATTCTCTCATAGTTCCGAACAAACTTGCGGTAGTAACCTGTCAAACCCATAAATCCTCTAAGATTCTTTAATGTTTTGGGAATGAGCTAGTCCGTCATGGCCTTAATATTGTTAGGGTCTACCTTGACACCTTCATGAGATACAATATGACCCAAATACTCTACCTCCTTCACCCCAAAGAAACATTTGGATGGTTTGGCTTATAGTTGTTTCTCCTTTAGTAGTTGTAGCACCTTGTCATCATGTTGCACATGATCCTCCCAAGACTTGCTACAGATTAGTATATCATCAAAAAATACTAACATAAATTTTCGAAGGAAGGGATTAAAAATGGAATTCATCAACCCTTGGAATGTGGAAGGTGCATTTGTAAGGCCAAAAGTCGTGACCAAAAATTCATAATGGCCTTCATGAGTTCAGAATGTTGTTTTTGGGATATTTTCTTCTTTCATTCTAATTTGATGATACCCTGAACGAAGATCCAACTTTGTGAAATAGATTGCTCCATGTAGTTCATATAAAAATTCATGAATGATAGGAATGGGAAACTTATATTTAGTAGTGATCTTGTTGAGCTCTCTATAATCTAGACACATACGCCATGAGACATCATTCTTGAATACCACTACCACCGGTGTAGAGTAATAACTTTGGCTCGGTCTAATAATGCCAGCCTCTAACATTGCTTCAACCATATGCTCAATTTCACTCTTCTGGGCATAAGGGTATCTTTATGGCCTAATGTTAAGAGGAACACTCCCAAGAATTAGGTGAATATCATGATCATGATTTCGAGTGGGTGGAATACCTTTGGGAATATCTTCAAATACTTTTGAATGCTTATCGATGATCCCTTGGAGATCTAGGGGAATAGATGGCTTATATGTTTGAACATCTAGTGAGAATAGTTGTGCAATAAAACCTTGATTCCCCCTTTTCAATAATTTTTTAATGCCATTAGAGCTTATCACCTTACTGGGTTTCCCTGTGAAACCTCTTAACTCAATTTCTTTTCCTTCCAATGAAAATTTCATAAAAAGTTATTGAAAATTAAAGTCCATTGTTCCTAATGATTGTAACCATTGGATTCCTAGTACAACATCAACACCACCATGGGTATATAAATTATTGGACTATTCATTACATATTCCCCCATAGTAAGATTGATCTTATCGGATTTTCCTGAGCAATTGATAGTTCTTCCATCTGCAATCATTACATAAAACTCTAGTGCTGAATATACAAAGCAATTGAGAGCTTTGGCTAATTTATAGTGAATGAAATTATGAGTACTACTAGAATCAATTAAGACTATTACCTTTTTATTATTGATATATCCTTTGATCTTGAGGGTTTGAGGAGTGCTAATTCCAACCAATTCATTACACGATATCATGGGAGTCAACTCTTCAGAAGAAATTGCTTCTATATTTTCATCTTGAGATGGTTCTTGTTCTTGTTCTTGTTCCTATTCACAATCTATGTAGAATAATTTCTTATCACCACACTTGTGTCCCTTACTGTACTTGTTGTCACAATTAAAGAATAAAACTTTTTCTTTTCTTTCCTCCAATTGTTGAGGTGTCAACCTTGTAGGTTGAGGTGTTTTAGAAGAAGGAGCATTATTATCTCGATAGATGTTAGGATTGGTCCTTCTAGTAGCCATAGCCATATTTTTACTTTCAACATTTCCTGCCACCCTAAATGCATTCTCCAATGATTTGGGTTACCAAAGGTGAACCTCATGTTGAATGCTATATTTTAAAGTTCCGATGAATACATCAATCAAGTGCTCATCTGGAATATTTGTTACCTTTATATTCAATCTTTAAAAGTTCTAAATGTTCTTTGTAACTGAACACTTTTGCTTGAGATTTATAAATTGGCTAAATAAGGTATTGCTCGTATCCTCATAGTGTTCTATCATTTCTTCCATGAAAATTTTCCAAGTGACGAGTGACTTGTGAGAAAAAATCCATCGATACCATACAAATTGATTGGGTTCTAAATATAAAGAAGTAATTCGTAGCTTTTGTGTATGTGGAACATTATGTAGGTCAAAGAATTGCTCCGTCTGAAGTATCCATGTGATTGAGTCATTGCCATCAAACTTCCTCATATCAGTATTAGGAATGTGGATGGTCTTCAACCCAAAGTTGGAGTTTCTCCATTCTTGATTCATATTCCTTGTGTTCTAATCATGAATTTCTTGGGATATATTTTCACTTTAAGGTGTCCTCTCTATTAGGGAAATTTTCAATCCTTCCATGATCTCCCTTTTTAAACCATACATCTTACTATCGATTATTGCCTCCATTTTAGCTTCAGTTGAATCCATCATCCCTTGTAGTTCATCTTTTGTCACGGTCTTCTTTTGTAATTCATTTATGTCCCTACACATTTCTTCACCTTCATCAAGAGTCCAAGTAGGACTATCTAGAGGCTTGTTTGGTGTAGAATATCCCTTTTTTGGTGGCATGTTGGCCAAGAATCACTTTTAAACCTTGATTTTGAGGTGGTCCTGCTAGACAATCTTTCTCTGTTGTATCTCCAAAGGTTCGGCCCTTCTGGGTATGAAAACTTATTTATTTTAGTTCTATGATATTTCTTCTCT
This sequence comes from Picea glauca, assembly GCA_000966675.3. Classification (NCBI taxonomy): domain Eukaryota; kingdom Viridiplantae; phylum Streptophyta; class Pinopsida; order Pinales; family Pinaceae; genus Picea; species Picea glauca. The sequence continues at coordinate 223,696 of JZKD02S0205638.1, forward strand.
GTAATTCCATAGGTCTGATCAAAATTTGATTTTCCAAGCGGAATTTACGGTAACTTCCCAACAACTTGTTGATTTTTGGCCTTTCGAGGATATCTCACTTGCATAGCATGCCCCGCACAAAATAATTGATATACAATTTTGAAACTTGTACCAGAAATACTAAGGACTTTCCACTATCCAATGCAAATAGTATCACTCAATTTGGATACTCTAGGAATAATTTATGATTCTTTTACCCGAAACACCTGCTTGAGACTAGTCAATAGGGCTAGTCAAATACCCTATCTTCCACATGGTGTATCTATAAATGTAAGATGACCCAAAAGATGAAATTTTTAGCACAGATACCTTGATAATTTCTGTGAATAACCTCCATATTTCAAGGTCTGAAACGCTACATAAAATGTTTTATAGAGAAAATTCCACGATGACTCAATTCAGGATGATTCCATAACCCTATCTTACACAGGTTGTATCTCTGAAAGTATAAGGCCTCAAGAGATGAAATTTTAACCAAATGTACCTTGATCCATCTACTAAATATCCTCTAAGGGGTTCCTTCTGAAACATCATAGAAAACAAATTATAGTGAAAATTCCAAGGTGTCTCAGCAGTGAAACACCAAGACCTTGAGCTCTGATACCATATGTTAAGAACCAAATATCAATATAGCATAGAAAAACCTCAGAATAAGTACTCAACGCCTTGAAAAAGAGAGAGTTTCAGATAATAAGCCTCTTCGAGGGGGAAACCTCCTTATACACCACATAAATGTTGAAGTACAAGATGCTTCCAAATGAAAGTGTCTCCTTGGTATATATAGGAGACTAAGAGGTACAATTACAACTAATGGACCCAATCCGACATAAATAAAATAACATTACTAGTGTAATATTCCCCAATTAAGGGGCAATGTGACACTATTTAGGGCTTAACAAATGGCATCATAATGGTGATGACATGCATTACACAAAGACAAAAACATTTCTAGTTTTTTGTTTAAAAATATACCTAGGAGGAATAAATCGCATGACTATTCCGACATGAATTACTTAAGAAACAACCATCATAGCTTATATAAAATTATTGAGATAAATTTGATTCTAGTGAGATGCATTACACATGCGAAAATAAAATGTAGGATTTTAATTATAAAACAAACCTAGTAGCTAATAAAAAAATTAATACTCGTCCAATTTCATGGGTTGAACACCTTACCTAGTTTGTATTAGCTGATTTATGAATGAAAATAAATTTCAAGGAGGCCATTGGTTCAAGGGACGAATATATGTTCAAATGTTGGCCTCCCACAAATGCAAAGAAGACACCAAACAAGATGTAGAGAAAAGGAAAAAAAAATGTAGAGCAAGGACTAAAAGAAATGTGGAGCATGTGGCTAAAGCAAATGGAATGCAATAAGGATAAACATAGTCAACAACATATGCCAATAATGCATGGTAGCTAGGTAGTAGTTTAAAGGAAATGCATAGTGGTTTATCGATGGAAAATAAGATCAAGGGCCAAAGGAAATGAAAGGTCCGAGGACCCCTAGAAATGTGGAGTAGGGACAAAACAAAATTATATAACAAGGACCAATGGAATGTTTTGAGTAGGAAGCCACCAAAATGCATTGTAGGTGACCTTGGAAATGTTGAGGTGGGAGGATGGAGGATGAAAAGCTATTGCATCTAAGGAAACAACATAGAGTTTAGTAATGCTTCTCTAGGTGGTCGAGTTTATGCCAATACCATTCTAGATATTTAATTGGTGCCATGAATGTAGGAGATGTGGCGCCAGCCCACTCTCGCAGTGGTCGCTCGCATCCACCAGGACCTTCTCTTTGTCCACGGCCCGGAGAGTCGACGCTCTTCCAACTCCCTCAGGAGTTCTTTACCCACAGTTACTTCCGACGATCCTTCCTCCCTTATCTGACGAAGGATCGGTTCTCGCGCTTCTCGAATTCCGCGACAGGGAATTTGACTCTCGGGTTTTGAGACCCAATACTTCTAGTCAACGTCGACCTTGTCTTGGTGTATCGGGACCTCGTGCTACCGCGACTCGCGACTCGATGCCACCAAATACTCCACCTCCGAGGCCCGAAGTGCCGAGGTTCCGAGGACTCGGAATCTCGTGACTCCGCCCACTTCGTCTCTTCCGGGATCAGACTTCGAGACCTCCAAACCTCCGAGATCCGATATCCCGAGGTCACTTGTCACATCACTAAATCCCGACGTACACCATGCAAGCGTTCCGGGACATCGTGTTTCGCATCCTCGTGACCTTCCCCGTGATAAACAAGAATCTTACGTCGCGAACTCCCGATGCATCTATCCTACAAGTCAGGTCGCGATCTCAGTGATTCTCCACGACGATTCAAGTCGTCGATTCTCTTCCTCTTGAAGAGCTTCTCCACTTCGCCACCTCCATCCAGTGCCACTGAAAACAAGGTGTTAACCTTTCGGAGTGTTGTTCCTCTGACTCCTCTGAGATATTTTCCGAACACTCCCTGCGCCCAACTCCCAACACTTTCCAGGTTTGAAGTCCTTCCGGACTTTGCACTGCCCTGTCATAGGACTCCGGCCTCTCTGTCTTCAGACTTGCTTCTGAGACTCCAATCCGACCTGCACTCTCTTGCGCGGCTCGAATAACTCAAAACGACTCTGAGTTAAAGAGAACAACACTTTAACTGCTTAGCCTCCTCAACGCCCTCTGTGTGGAGGCATCTGACTGCACTCGATGCAGGGATCTTCTGGCTTAAGCAGAGAAACAATTGAAACTCATTCCCTCAAGTACTCTGCTTCTAATTCTTCCACATAGTCACGTACACAGCATACGAAAGAAGAATATAACCGGAAACAAAGATGCAAAAACATAATCCTAGCAACACACACGGGATAATCACACCCATGGGATGAAATTCAACTTATCCACTCTGGGTTGATGAGAATAAGAGTTTTCCTATTGAACCTTCTCTACGCACTCTATGCAGAGGAATTCAACTGCACTCTACACAGGAATCTCCTGGTTCAATCAATGGAGTAAATGAAATTTATTCTCTCCTTTCCCCCAGATTTCTAATCTGCCATGAGATCACATACGCAGCATATATAATGAAAGCATAACAAGAAGAAAGCATACAACAGCATAAGGTCAACAGTGTACAGAGAATAATCACCGCCATGAAATTGAATCAAATTCCTCTATTAATTCGATATTGGTACATGGGGATTCTCCACCAGCTCTCTGTCTGTTCTCCTTCCTTCTCCTTAATGCTAATGTTGATACTCCTTCTCTAGTGCCAATCTATCTCAATAATACAAAGGAGGGTGTCTTTATCCCGTTTTCCCTCTCAAAAGCTAAAATGTCAAATCTAAACTTAATGGTCCTATCTATCTGCACTAAATCTAATCTGTCTGCATTAAATCTAATAAGTGCCTCTACTGTACGAGGACGAGAGCTTATCTGCTCGCGGTCTATTTCAGCATACAAGTACGCCTAAATATAGATGTTTTCATTTAAACGGCGGCGCTCATAAAAATGGTTAAAACCGTGATGCTGGCGTCATCCTACGGCCTTTTCCTTTCTCTATATGCAGCCTCTCGTGATAAGGTGAGGATTCTCCTGCATCATACTCCTCGGCTCAAAAAGATTTCATGGGCTCCTGTCCATGAGCTTCTGCACAGTGTGTCCATGCTTCTGAATTTCTGACTCTGTTTCCCAGTTGGCGTCCTCCACTAGGTGATCTTTCCACTTCACCAGGTACTCAAAATATTGCTTCCTCCTGGTCTTCTTGCCTACTCGCTTGTCCAGTATGCACTCCATCTGGGGTGGCTGTGCAATTGGTAATTGCTTCTGCCACTGAACCACTGGTTCCAAAGTTCCAGTGTCGGTTCTTTCCGTCCTGTAGGGGTACAAATCCAAAATGTTGAAAATCGGAGATATCCCGATGCCCTCGAGCAACTCAAGCTCATATGCATTCTCGCCAAATTTCCTCAGAATTTTGCATGGCCTGATCTTCTTCATTTTGAGCTTGGTATATGTTCCCCTTGGGAACCTTTCTTTCCTCAAGTGCGCCAGAACCATGTATCCAACTTGAAACTGAAGCTGTCTCCTTCTCTGATCGTCTCTGCGCTTATACTCTTGATTCGACTTCTGCAATCGCTGCTTCACCTCTGTGTGAAGTTCTTTCATCGCCTCAGCGAACTCCTCAGCTATCGAACTGCTAGTTTCAGCCTGTTCTGGCTCCCTGAGCTCATACACTCCTCTCGGCTGTGTCCCATACAAAATCTGAAATGGGCTCTTGCCTGTACTCCGGTTGACCGAATCGTTGTATGCAAACTCTGCCTGTGGTAGGATCTGATCCCAACTGGTGTGATGCTCGGTCACTAGACTCCTCAACAGATCTCCCAAGCTTCTGTTGACTACTTCTGTCTATCCATATGTATGCGGATGGTATGTTGAGTTGAATGCCAGATCAGTCCCCAGCTTCTTCCATAGGGTCCTCCAAAAATGACCTATGAACTTTGCATCCCGATCCGAAACTATGCTTCTCGGCAATCCATGCAATCGTACGATCTCTTTGAAAAACAAATTCGCAATGTGCGTGGCATCGCTCGTCTTGTGACACGGAATAAAATGTGCCATCTTCGAGAACCTGTCCACCACAACAAAGATGGAATCTACGCCTCGCTGTGTTCTTGGTAATCCTAAGACAAAATCCATACTAATGGCTTCCCATGGCCTCTCCGGTATGGGTAATGGCTGATAGAATCCTGTGTTCTGCTTTCGGCCTTTCGCGTGTTGACATATCCTGCACCTGTCAACAAACCTTTTCATGTCTGCACGCATCCCCAGCCAAAAATATGATTCGCTCAGCTTAGCAAATGTTTTGTCATGCCCGAAATGACCTGCTAATCCTCCACTGTGCTTTTCCTTAACTAGATTCTCTCTCATAGAGCAATCCAGAATGCACAATTGGTTGCCTTTAAAAAGCAATCCATCCTGTATCAAGAAATCCATCCACGAACTCCTATCTCTGAGCACCGGATTCTCGGCTGCTTCGTATGCCTCGCCAAAGTCTGCGTCACTTGCATACATATCTTTTAAATTTTCAAAACCTAAGGTTTTGACCCTGAACTCCTGCAGCAACAAGCACTTCCTGCTCAAGGCATCAGCTACCTTGTTTGCAGTCCCCGAAATATGCTTGATCACGAACGTAAAGTTCTGCATATACTCTACCCACTTCGCATGCTTCTGGTTCAGCTTCTCCAGATGACTTACGAATTGCAATGCATGGTTGTCACTGTACAACACAAATTCCTTGGGTATAAGATAATGCCTCCACTTCTTCAACGCCTGTACGACGACATAGAACTCTTTGTCGTACGTGGAGTATTTAAACTTCGCATCATCCAGCTTCTCGCTGTAATATGCCACAGGTCTGTCATCCTGACTCAAAACTCCTCCAACAGCATACCCACTGGCATCGCACTTCACCTGGAAGGTTTTCTGAAAATCCGGCAACACTAATACTGGCTGCTCAGTTATCTTGCGCTTCAACAGATTGAAGCTCTTTTCAGCCTCGGTGGTCCACTGAAAAATCTTATGCCGCTTTTCACAGTGTCCATCATTGCAGCGCTAATTCCACTAAAGTTTCGAATGAACTTCCTGTAGAATCTTGCCAAACCATGGAAGCTCCGTACCTCAAAAATGTTCCTCGGCGATGGCCAATTCCTGATTACTTCAACCTTCTCAGGATCCATCTTCAATTCATTCGCCGAAATAACAAAACCCAGATATATGAGTTCTGTCTGCATGAAGGAACATTTTTTTAAATTGATCAGCAGCTTCTCTTGCTGCAGTCTCTTCATCACAATGGCCAGATGCTTTAAGTGCTCTTCCTTAGTTTTACTGAAAATCAGTATATCGTCTAGGTACACCACCATAAACTTACCAATGAATTCTCGTAGGACTTCATTCATTAACCTCATAAAAGTACTGGGTGCATTTGTCAACCCAAATGGCATAACTAGCCATTCGTACAAACCCTCGTTTGTCTTGAATGTTGTTTTCCATTCATCTCCCTCTCTCATTCGGATATGATGGTATCCTCTCTTGAGATCAATCTTGGAGAAATAATTTGCCCCGCTCAGGAAATCCATCAAGTCGTCCATCCTTGGTAGTGGAAACCTGTACCTGATGGTGATCTTATTAATCGCCTTGGAGTCTGTACACATCCTCCAGCCTCCATCCTTCTTCGGACTCAATACTGTCGGAACAACACATGGACTAAGGCTCTCCCTCACTAGCCATTTATCCTGCAGATCCTGAACCTGCCTCTTGACTTCCTCGTTCTCTTGGGGTGTCAACCTGTACGCTGCCTTGTTTGGTAAAGTTGCTCCGGGTATGAGGTCAATATGATGACTCACACTCCTCATCGGTGGCAACGAACGAGGTAGTTCGCCCACTATGATATCAGCGAACTCTCCAAGCAGTTGCTGAAGCTCATCTGGCAAGTCGTCCACTCTTGTGCTTGTCAAGACAACCCTCGACTTCCTGACAACAAAGAATATGGATCTTCATCCTTCTCCAGCTCTGTGAGGAGCTCTTTCCCACTCATGAGAAGTATTTGATTATTTACCTCCGACTTTACTTCCCGATATTTATCCTTTATCGGAAGCAACTTATGGAGTCTCCCATCCTTTTCTAAGGTGTATGTGTTCATCCTCCCATCATGAACAACATTTCTATCATACTTCCATGGTCTACCTAGCAGTATGTGGCATACATCCATGGGAATGACGTCGCACAAAATATCGTCATGATAATTCCCAATTTTAAATTTAACTAGGCACTGTTTAGTGACACTTACCCGGTGTCCTTTTTGTAGCCACGAAACCTTATATGGCCTCGGGTGCTTAGTTGTCTCCAGCTCCAACTTTTCCACCATCTCAGCTGCAACGAGATTATCAGTGCTTCCGCTGTCAATGATGACTTTGCATTTTCTGTCCTTAGCTGTGCAAGCCGTCTTGAACAGTCTGCTCCTCTGCACTGAGTTGTCTACCTCTTTCTCAGGTGTTAAAAGAATCTTGTGCATCCCAAGCGATCTTCCGCTATCTGCATCCTCGCCTTCAACATCACGCTTCTGCTGCGCCTCAGCGATTTGAGCTTTACCTCCTTCCATCTTCCTCTCTAGACAGTCCACGGCTTTATGACCGTCTTTACCACATGTGAAACATGTGATAACTCCTCCTCTACCTCTTCCTCGACCTCGGGTACGAGGAAAAGTATTTGCATCAGCGTATCCTCCTTGCTGATCATCTTGTTGTCTCCTCAACTCAGCATTTTGTTGTCTCGCCTGTGAGGTTCCACCTCTCTCAGCTCTACCCTGAGGTCTTTTCCAATCCTCCTTGGGCTTCTGTGCTCGCTCTTGAACAACAGCTTTTCCTCTAGGCTGGCTTCTGCCTTGGCCTCGCTGACTCTGCTTGCGGCTCAGCTTTTCTTCGGCTTTAAGAGCCATCTGGTACGCATCCTCAACTGTGCGGATGTTCAGCATTCTCAATTCATCCTGAATATCATACCTAAGGCCATTGAGATATCTCGCCACCTTTTCGTCATCACTCTCCCGATGACCAGCTCGAATGTTGAGCCTATAGAATTCCTTGGTGTATTCCTTCACTGTCATCAACTTTTGTCTCAGGTTCTGCATGCGCCTGAACAGAGTGATCTGGTAATCCCTTGGAATGAACTTCGCCTTCAACTTGGCGATCATCCGATCCCAGCTTTTGATCTTCTGTTTTCCTTTGGAACGCCTGTCTGTTTGCAGCTCGTCCCACCATAAGGCCGCGTGTCCTTTCAACTTCGTGACAGCATGCCTCACCTTCTTGTCCTCTTCGATGTCCTCATAATCGAAGTATGTGTCAAGGGTTCGGATCCAATCCAGCAACTCCTCTGCATTCAGACTTCCCTCATAAATGGGAATGTCCATCTTCGTCTTCGAGCTCATCCTCGAAATGGCTTTGATCAACCTTTCTGTCGAGGCATCTTCTGCGGTGACCTCTTCTTGGTCGTGTCCAGCTTCCTCTTCAATCTCAGGATTGCTAAGCTCCCCTACGTCGGCTCCACGCCTTTGGGTAGTCTCCATATCTTCGAGTCTCGCCCTGAGATCTTGGATCCGATGTTCCATCTCTGCATTCCCTGCTGGATTTCCTGCTGGTCTACCCCTTCTTTGGGCATCCCTGTCCTCCTGATCAGGTGACTGCCTCTCTCTTCTGGGCGACATTATGTCCCTTCTCTCTGCTACCTGAACAAAGAGGATTCCAACTTAGCTCTGATACCACTCTGGCGCCAGCCCACTCTCCCAGTGGTCGCTCGCATCCACCAGGACCTTCTCTTTCTCCACGGCCCGGAGAGTCGACGCTCTTCCAACTCCCTCAGGAGTTCTTTACCCACAGTTACTTCCGGCGATCCTTCCTCCCTTATCTGACGAAGGATCGGTTCTCGCGCTTCTCGAATTCCGCGACAGGGAATTTGACTCTCGGGTTCCGAGACCCAATACTTCTAGTCAACGTCGACCTTGTCTCGGTGTATCGGGACCTCGTGCTATCGCGACTCGCGACTCGATGCCACCGAATACTCCACCTCCGAGGCCCGAAGTGCCGAGGTGCCGAGGACTCGGAATCTCGTGACTCCGCCCACTTCGTCTCTTCCGGGATCAGACATCGAGACCTCCAAACCTCCGAGATCCGATATCCCGAGGTCACTTGTCACATCATTAAATCCCGACGTACACCATGCAAGCATTCCGGGACATCGTGTTTCGCATCCTCGTGACCTTCCCCGTGATAAACAAGAATCTTACGTCGCGAACTCCCGATGCATCTGTCCTACAAGTCAGGTCGCGATCTCAGTGATTCTCCACGACGATTCAAGTCGTCGATTCTCTTCCTCTTGAAGAGCTTCTCCACTTCGCCACCTCCGTCCAGTGCCACTGAAAACAAGGTGCTAACCTTTCGGAGTGTTGTTCCTCTGACTCCTCTGAGAGTTTTTCCGAACACTCCCTGCGCCCAACTCCCAACACTTTCCAGGTTTGAAGTCCTTCCGGACTCTGCACTGCCCTGTCACAGGACTCCGGCCTCTCTGTCTTCAGACTTGCTTCTGAGACTCCAATCTGACCTGCACTCTCCTGCGCGGCTCGAATAACTCAAAACGACTTTGAGTTAAAGAGAACAACACTTTAACTGCTTAGCCTCCTCAACGCCCTCTGTGCGGAGGCATCCGACTGCACTTGATGCAGGGATCTTCTGGCTTAAGCAGAGAAACAATTGAAACTCATTCCCTCAAGTACTCTGCTTCTAATTCTTCCACATAATCACGTACACATCATACGAAAGAAGAATATAACCGGAAACAAAGATGCAAAAACATAATCCCAGCAACACACACGGGATAATCACACCCATGGGATGAAATTCAACTTATCCACTCTGGGTTGATGAGAATAAGAGTTCTCCTATTGAACCTTCTCTACGCACTCTATGCGGAGGAATTCAACTGCACTCTACACAGGAATCTCCTGGTTCAATCAGTGGAGTAAATGAAATTTATTCTCTCCTTTCCCCCAGATTTCTAATCTGCCATGAGATCACATACGCAGCATATATAATGAAAGCATAACAAGAAGCAAGCATACAACAGCATAAGGTCAACAGTATACAGAGAATAATCACCGCCATGAAATTGAATCAAATTCCTCTATTAATTCGATATTGGTACATGGGGATTCTTCACCAGCTCTCTGTTTGTTCTCCTTCCTTCTCCTTAATGCTAATGTTGATACTCCTTCTCTAGTGCCAATCTATCTCAATAATACAAAGGAGGGTGTCTTTATCCCGTTTTCCCTCTCAAAAGCTAAAATGTCAAATCTAAACTTAATGGTCCTATCTATCTGCACTAAATCTAATCTGTCTGCATTAAATCTAATAAGTGCCTCTGTTGTACGAGGACTAGAGCTTATCTGCTCGCGATCTATTTCAGCATACAAGTACGCCTAAATATAGATGTTTTCATTTAAACGACGACGCTCATAAAAATGGTTAAAACCGTGATGCTGGCGTCATCCTACGGCCTTTTCCTTTCTCTATATGCAGCCTCTCGTGCCATCACTGTGATGGACATCATGTGATCACTCTTAATGGCCAACTCAGACCACATTAATTTATTTCTCGAAGTGATCTTTGAATCAATGGTTGATACTATATCTAGCACATGTCATGTCATAGGGCTTCCATAAATCTTATAACTAGGAGAGAGACATTAGAGGTTGGGGTTTGATACTATATCTAGCACATGTCATGTCATAGGGTTTCCATAAATCTTATAACTAGGAGAGAGACATTAGAGGTTGGGGTTGCCTTCATGGAGGTCGTTACAAAGAAATGCTACATTTATCTAGTTGGTTAAGTAGCTACCAGGTTTGTAACAAAAAGGGAAGTTACCCTAGTTTTCAGGTCCCATAAAGACGACTCCTCCTTCATATGAGCATGAGTACGGCTACATACCCCAGTCCTCAGGTCCCACAAATACTCGACCAAGTTTCTTCGACTGGGCTTCCTGCCGTGCTCCTCCTCTCCATTCATCTGAGCATGACTTACCCCAGTCCTCAGGTCCCACAAATACAGCAAATTTCCTCGACTGGGCTTCCGGCCGTGCTCCTGCAAATGAACATCAATACAACTGCTTACCCTCACGCCCGATGGAGTCTGCAAAACCTCTTTCACAGCGTCGACCAGGTTTCTTCGACTGGGCTTACGGCCATTCTCCTTCAAATGAACCTCAATACAGCTGCTTATCCTCACCCCCGAGGGAGTCTGCAAACCCTCTTTCACGGCAGGATCTTTACGGCCCTTCTCTGAGCATGACTTACCCGAATCCTTGTATCCCGCGGATATTCTACCCGAAGTCGGATGTGATCGTGAAACAGAAAAATTTCCTCGACTGGGCTTACGGCCGTGCTCCTTCACGCCCTCAAATACATCAATACAACTGGTTATCCTCACCCCCGAGGAAGTCTGCAAAACCTCTTTCACGGCAGCATCTTTACGGCCCTCGTCCTCCCCATTCATCTGAGCAGGATCTTTACGGCCCTCCTCCTATCCCGCGGATATTCTACCAAAGTTGGATTCGTACAAAGTCGGATGTGATCGTGCAACAGAAAAACTTCGCGAATCATTGAAGACGATAGGTTCACTTCCCTTTCAAGATCCGTCTAATCGTCTTTTCGGGCCGGATCTGTTCAGCCCAATGGGTTCACATCCTATGGACAAAAGATATGCGAAAGATTTCCCAGTTGTCGACCTTCACAGGGACCAGTTATTTGCACTTCAAAATCGAATGCGAGCTACCGCCCTGAACAAATTGCAACATAGGCGCAGCTGCTACTTCAGTGACAGGTAAACAACCACCCAATAGTTTCAGCAAGTTTTTTCCACTCCTAGTTTCTGATTGTTCTTTTTCTTCGATTTCCAATACAGGATGTGATTCGGCTCATGTGATTGGCATGGACGAATCGAAGGATAGTCTGCTGGGCAGCCAACTGGAAAAACATTAATGAACAATCTTTTAGTTGGCAATAGTTAGCAATTTTGATTTTTTGTTGAGAAACGTTGACATCTTTTACAAATAAGTTGGATTCGAATCCAAATAGGTTGAAAGTTGATTGTGGTTTACAAATAGGTTGGAATTCAAATTGGCTGAAAGTTGATTGTGGTTATATTGAAAGCACCCAGCAACAGCTCTTTTCTTTTGAAGTTGAAACCGTCAGTGACGATCATATCTTTTATACTGTGAAGAAAAAATCATTTCATAGTTTGCTATTCTGTAAGAGGTTTGTTTTTTAGTTGGAAAGAGGTTTGTTTTTTAGTTGGAATTATGTGAGAAAAGTTGATATCTTTTACAAATGTGATGGAATCCAATACATGAACTTATATTGAAGGTTGATTGTGGTTACCATATAAGGAAGGTTATATAATTTTTATTTTACATGTTTAAGGAAGTAGGTTATATAATTTTTAAAAATTATTTAGGTTTATTTTTCATGTTTGAGAATGTTTAACATAAATATAAGAAAAGATATCATTATTTTTTTAATTTGGGGTTAATCAGTATTTGTTTTTTTTTTAGTATTCATAACACCTTTGTATTAATTCTGGTTTTGGTTATATTGAAAGTTGATTATCTTTACAATATAAGAAAGTCTGGTATATAAATTTTATAAACTATTTGAGAACGTTCTACATATATATAAAAAAAAAAAACATCATTTTTCTTTTAAGTTAAGGTTAATGATCTCTTTATAGTACTCATTTTTCTTTTTGGTTAATGATCTCTTTATAGTACTCATTTTTCTCTTATTCATAACATATTTGTATTATGTTTGTGTGGGGGGTGAGAGAGAAAAGAGAAGTTAGATGGAATATGCTTATAGCATAATTAAGAACGAGTCATATAAATTTAAATTAAAGAAGACTTTAACACATTGACATGGAAATACGAATTGATTTAAAAAAGAAAAAAATGGTTCAAGTTTGAGCTATTTATGCAAGGAGCAAGTCATATAATGACTATGTGCTCATATCCAAGTAAAACATGCAACGATCTAGAGAATATGACATGTATCTAAAATGTATGGAATTGTGTGTTTGTTGAGGAGTTGTTGGAGAAGTGGTTCAAGGAGTTATAAATCTTTTTGAGTTGTACTATGTTTGTTGTTATGTGTTATATGGTTTTCTTTTAATTAAATAATATATTTTGTTGTTGTTGGGTATATGGCTCCCATATAATTAAATAATTTTTTTATTGTTTCCAAGTGTATTGTGAAGTGTATGGTTTATTCCAAAGTTTCAAAATGGAGGTGAATGTAAAAGTCTCAAGGAAAATTCAGGATCTATTGATTGAAAAATCATGTCCAACTAGTTTCTTTTATGGATTCAAATAGAGGCCACAAGATTTATGTATTGTTGGTGGGATTTTGCATTCCTCTAATAGTCATTTCATCAAATACAAAGTATGTTTGGGCACACTAGCAAGTAATTATATTGAAATTTATTAGTTTTCAATTGGATCACAAACTTCATAGTCACATAGAATCTGACTCTCAAGACACTAAGAAATCAATTGAAAGCCATCTTTAGGATATTTTAATATATTGCATACACTCATGTCTACAAATAATTCAATATGGTACTTGGTGGGCTCTCAAAGGAATTCCCAGAGGTTGATGCTGGACTCCTGATGTAGTTAGGAATGCCAAGAGGTTGATGTTGGACTTCTGATATAGTTAGGAATGCCAAGAGGTTGATGTTGGACTCCTCATCGAGTTTTTCTCAGAGTGCACAACTATTATTTGAATGAATTTATCTTAAAAATGTTAATGTCATATTTTGTATTGCTTATTTTCTTTGATTTTTAAAAAAAATAGTGTTGCCCTTAATTTATTTCGTATGTATAATGTGGGCCTAATGGTTAAGAACATGTGTTTCCTTAAAAATAGATTATTATTATTATAAAGTTTAGTTGTTGGAATAAACTATTAATAACATATGACATAGAGTCTATCTCAAGAATGTAATTATTCATTCAATTTTATCTCTCTCTGTATATATTCTTATTGTTAATTTTCTTATTTAACCTAGATATAATAAAAAGATGTTTTTGATATTTTTAGTTGGGGTTAATGATCTCTTTATAATACTTGATCTTTATCTTATTCTATTTTTTAATTGATTCAAAATTTCTTTTTAAATCTAGTTATCATAAGGTTTTTAGTGGTACTCTCCAATAGTTTATACAATAATCAACAATTTTATATCACCATCTCTTAAGCAAAAAATGACCTTTACTKAATTGAAGCAACAACAAAAACCCTCCTCTCCTTMATKTCAGTGGAATAAATATATSTGATACCATATATTGGATGTGAAGTGYAATGGTGTYACCAACATTCCATTGTGTAATYTTTGTTATCMACTATGCAATCTTTTTTTATCTATYATATGATTTGATTGACAATTCTTGGACATTGTAATGATATACATTAAAGGTTTTGTCYATCATCATTTGAAAATTTATCATSGACTAGTCATTGATCTCTTTCTTCATTATTAAACTTTTAGTTTATTAGTAATTCCAATAATMGATTGTTTTTCCTTTTCCTTCCATATATGAGTTCATCAAAAGTGATTTTAGAAAATATAGAATAAATGATAATAAGTTCAGTTTGAAATCTCTAATTATGTTGTAGTTTATGTGAGAAATAGAAACATAAACATATACAGATATATGATTTAAGCATTTTATCTATTAAGTGTATAGTATGCTTGATGAGCTTCACATTGGTGGCATAAGAAAAATATGCATAAATGATTTAACATATAACATTGTAATTTCATAAGTGAATTGTAATACAATTTTGGTATTGGTATACGCATCTTCAAGATGCTCCTATAAACATTTTCAAGATGTTGTCATGCAATGTTGTAATTCAAACTTATGCATGAATTCAAATATATTGTTGTTCTATAAGTTTTTATATTTCTTTTTATTCATTATAAAGATTAAATCAAGTAATTCTATTTATTATTGTCTTGATAATAAATTTACTAATTTTTTATATAATGATATAAAATTGAAAATTTGAAAAAATATATCAATATAAATATTCTAATTTTAAATTTATTAAACATGCCAAAAGATTGAAATATTCTAATTTTAAATTTATTAAACATGCAAAAGATGAAAATGATAAATAGTTAGAGAGTAATATTTAATATCTATAAGAATTTTAGAACTTAGAAAAGTTATTTTTCTTACTTCAAAATTAAGATTTTGTTTCCCTTTGAACTCTCCCATAAAAATTGTGTTATATGCCATGTAATTTTATCTTGATAGCAAATTTTGTAACTTATATATAATAACTTAAAGATTATTGTGCAATTTCAAGAGAGGAAGGCTACTGGATTTAAGAGTTAACCTTCTCCAAACATCTCTTTAAGTCAATGAATACAACCATAGAGTGTCCATATAGTATATATTTTCCTAATCATTGTAAAATATTTTGTTATTCATTTATTTCTACATTGTTTTTTTCATTATGTTTATGTATATCCATATATTGAAAAATGTTTTATTCATAATAATATTCATTTATATATTGAATTATTCATTTAATTTTATAATTTAAATTTAAATTATCAATATCCTTTCATTATATATGTTAAACACAATTATTATTTATCATATTCCTTATATAATATCAAAAATGTGTGAGAAACTATATGAACATTACTTAGAATCTCATTCTAAGAAACCTCCTCATCTTATCATTAAAAGTTTTATCCATGTTTTTTCTTTTTATGAAAGGGAGATTTTGATTCTTTTTTGAGGTATGGGGATACATGTGAGATAATCTACTAAAGAGAGTTGCAATTTACATTTTCTTACTTGTGGTTGTTGGACATGCATTTTGAATAACTAAAATTTGAAGAGCGTGTACAAAAGTAGAAGAGGTAGCAATTTGCAGAGTTAAAGCAAACGTGAGAGTGCGCACAAGAGGAGAAATAATAACATCTAAGAATGTAGGAAAAAAGGATGGAAAAGTAGCATATAGGTGCAAAGGAAGGAAAAACAACATGCTCGTGAAAAAGAACCAAAATAGCTAGGATATATTAGGGTTTTGGGATAAACTTTTACGGTTTTGAGCCCTAAGTCTATATATAAATATGTAATGGGTTGGGAAAGAATAGGCTCATGAGAGTAAGAGATTAGGTTTCTTATGAGTGAGAATGTTTACTTGAGGTTTTGGAGAGATTTTGCAGAGAGAGAGGCTTGCATTTTAGAATGGCCAGGAAGGTGTGGATAGTATGATATATTATATCTATTGTAAGTGTAGTGAGATGGTTATTTCATGAATACTAATATAGAAGCTAGTCGTTGTGGATGTAGCCCAAGGATTGGGCAAATCACATTAAATCATGTGTATGAATGTTTCATTTGATGTGGTTATTCATGGATGTTCCATTTATGCATGATTAGTATATATCTATTTACTATATGAATGATGTGTGGTAATAACGAATGATGTAGTGGGTTAATTATGATGGAATCTATGTTATAATAGTTCTCCATAATACAGTTTTCTAATTGATCAAAGGATATGAAATAAATATACTATGCACAGGGTGGATAAATAATAATGGATATGATGATAGCCTCAAATCTCCTCATCCCTGCAGAAACTTGGTTCCTATAGCCCTAGTACATACCTGAGGTAAAACTTCACTTATATGAAAGTGATGCTGATAGGACCAGTATATTAACGGTTTTGTTGGTTGACTAAATTAAATCTAGTGTCTTATAAATGTGTTCCAACAAATGGTTCTGTTGTCGAAACCCAAAATTTGTAACGTGGGGAATTTTTTGGAGGCCCACCAAGAAAGAGATCATCGAATGGATGGAAATGAAGGAACAAGAATTTTCCCAAAACGAGAATAGAAACCCTGAGAGGAGCAATGAAAAATGGTTGTAAAGGTATGTTTTCGTAGCAATATATGAGATTTTCTTTGGTGGATTTTTACTATTTTGGCTGAATGGGTAGAACTACTAGTGGAGAATACTGGAAGATATCGAATTGCATCTCCAAGGAACTGGACTCCTAAGTTGGTAATACAATTAGATTATGTAAGTAATAATACTTCTCGCGTAGTTGATTTTTAGGTGAATAACATAGTGGGGGGTTATGTTATATAATTTGAAATAGATTGTACCCAATTGTATAGTTTCATAGAAAAGGGATTTCTTCAAGGGTCAACACGATAGATTTTCAAACAATTGGGTACCTTGATAAATATTTTGTTTTTTGATAAATATGTGATGGCGATAGAGTCAGATTGCTAGGGGGGTTTTTCACAGATGAGGGAACTGGGGGCTGACTAAGGAATAATTTGAAGCTTGAAAGGAAAGAGGAGATAAATTAATAAGGAAGGGAGGGATTGAGGAGGCATACAAATGAAGGTGTACTAGAAGAATAAGACAAGTTTGGAGTACTACATAATGGAAGGTGCAAGAGGTTGATGTTAGAAAAATAGGATCACAAATAAATAAAATAAAATTAATGTGGAAATAAAATACATAAGATACACAATACAATAGAGACACAGATATACATGTTTCACCCAATGTGGGCTATGTCCATCAGATAAATTTCTAGGCCCTTCCTTTTTATTCTCTAGAAAAATTAAAGGATATAACCTACAACACATCAATTGTAATTTCCTCTTCTCTCTCTTATAATCTCCTCACTCAGAATACAATATTCATAATAATACACAACCACAATACAATTTCTTCATAAAAGAAGGTTGTCTTCTAGGGGAAAAAATCCTAACATAATATCTAGCATTAAATCTATGACTTAATGATGAGTGATCAAGATTGAATATGAAATTACAATATACATTTACAAGGAAAAAATTTCCTTCGGGGGATGCTTCCCCTAGATCCCACAGGGAGGGAAACCCCCCCACGTCAAAGGGTGTACAGTTTTCATGGGGTATAAACACATCTGAAAAAAGATACCTCTAAATCAGGAAGATAATTAGGCTCCACAACCAATAATCTCCCACTTGAATATTTATCACAACAACTCCATCGTTGTTGTATTTGTTGGACTATGATCCTTCTTGGACCTAGAAAATTTCTCATCTTCAACTTCATTCTTGAATACCAAATGAAACTAATGAGGAACAAAATTTCTCCTGGTTACTCCCTTTGTTAACATGCCTACACGATTCTAGCTAGTATGTATCTTTTACAACTTCAAATGTCCATATTCTAAGATGGATAGCATGAAATTATACCTAAGTTGTATATGCTTAGTATTCAAAAGGAAGGATGAGTTATTTTCAAGATGAATGGAACTCTCATTGTCACTATACAACCTGCTATTCTCCTGCTTCTTTCCCAATTCCTTGATAAACCTATGTAACCAAATCATCTCTTTACTAGACTTTGTAGGAGCGACATACTATTCTTTCGTTGTGAAAAATCATTTTGCATTTTTGAGATACAAATTATTGTTGTTCCACCTGCAGTAAAAACATACCATGTCGTGCTCCTCCTGCTATCTTTATCAACTGCCATATTTGAATTAACATATCTGTGTAGAACAGTGTCTGAATCTCCAAAACATAATGCATGAGTAGAAGTACCTTTCAAATACATGATAATCCACTTTACTTCCTCCCAATGTTCTTTAATTGGATTTTACATATACCTTCTCACAACTCCCACTACATGTGCAATATTTGGTCTTTTGCAAACTATCGCATACATCAATCTTCCAACTTTTGATGAATAAGGGACCCTGGACATGTATTATATTTCCTCATGTGTCTTGGGACACATTTCCTTGGTTAATTTGAAATGGATAGCCAAAGGTTTACTAATTGGTTTTTCATTCTTCATTCTAAACCTCTCCAACACCTTCTCTATGTACTCACCCTTAGACAATGTCAATTTTCAATTCTTCCTATCTCTTTTTATTCTCATACTAAGAATTTTCTTTGAAACACCCAAATCCTTCATCACAAAAAAAATAGCTAATTTCTTCTTGAGCACATTTATATCCTGCATATTAGACCCTACAAAAAGCATGTCATCTACATACAATAGCAATATAATATAGCTTCCATTTTGTATACTTTTAAAATAAACACAGTGATCAAAATGACATCTACTATAACCATGTTTTGTCATAAAATCGTCAAATTTCAAATACCAATGCGTTGGATCTTTCTTTAGGACATACAAGCTCTTCTTCAACCTGCATACCAAATTTTCCTTCCCTTTGAGCTCATACCCCTATGGCTTCTTCATATAAATATCTTCCTCCAAATCCCCATGGAGAAAAGTTGGTTTTACATCTAATTGTTCAAGATGAAAATCTTCTACTCCCACAATACTTAAAATGGTCCTAATTGAAGTCATTTTAACAATAGGAAAAAATATTTCATCAAAATCTATACCTTTTTTTTGTGCAAAACCATTTACAACAAGTCTATCCTTGTATCTTTTTTGTCCTCCATCTTCTTCCTTCAACCTATAACCCATTTATTTTGCAATGCTCTTTTTCCTGCATTAAATGAATCAAGTCCCATGTCTCGTTATTTACCAAGGAATCCATTTCCTCTTTCATTCCTTGCTCTAACTTCATTTTAGTGTCTACCTGCATTGCCTCTCCATAACTTTCTGGTTCACTAGAATCTGTCAACAATAAATAATACAATGAAGGAGAGAATCATTCAGGGGGTCTACTCAACTTGGTAGATGTTCTAACAACACTTGTAGGACTTTGAGGTACTTGTTTCCCCTGTTGTTGTACAATTCGATTTTATGGTACCTTTGGAATTTATTTTGTAGTGATCTCATCAAGCTGTGTGTATTTTGGATTTTCTTTTTCATGTTTCCTTCCCTGCAACTGATTTCTATACATGACCTTCTCATTGAATATGTCATCTCTACTCCTAATGATTTTTTTCCTTTCATAATCCCATAAGAGATAAACAAAATCTTTAACACCATATCCAATAAAGGTACACTTTTGGATTTTTCTTCAATCTTTGTTCTATTTTCTTTATCAATATGGACAAATGCTTCACAGCCGAGGGTCTTAAAAAATTAATAGTTTATCCTATTACCTGTCCATGCCTCCTCTGGAATGCCACTATACAAACAACTTGAAGGTCCTCTTTTTATCAAGTAAACAACATTATCTACAACATCTGCCCAAAAATATAAGGGAAACTGTGCATGCAATCTCATACTCTTTGCACGCTCTATGATTGTCCTATTCATCCTTTCTGAGACACCATTTTCTTCTGGTGTTCATGGAACTGTATTCTTTCTACAAATCCCATGGTATGAACAATAATCAACAAACACCTTGCTGCAGTATTCACCTCCATTTTATGATCTGAGACAGTTCAACCCTTTTCCTATCTCATTCTCAACCAATGCTTTCCATTTCTTAAAAGTATAAAAAACATCATATTTTTTCCGAATGCAATAAACCTAAGTTTTTCTAGTTGCATCATCAATAAAAGTAACATAATAACAAGAGTGATCAAGAGATGATACTTCAGTTTGTCCCCATATAGTTGTATGCACAAGATATAACTTTTCATTCTTCTTTACCTTTCCAACTTTGAGAAATCTGACTCTCTTATGTTTTCCATAAACACAGTGCTCACAAAAATCCAAATCAATTTGTTTAATATATGGAAAAAAAATTATTTTGTGAAGTATCTTCATCCCCTTCTCACCCATGTGGCCAAGCTTATGATTCCACAGTGTTCTATCCACTCATGTAGAAGCTAAAGAAATAGAAGAGTTGGTAATACCAATACATAAATACAAATTTACATAAATACCAATACCAATGATCCTTTGGTGACCTTCCATGCCTTATCTGTACATATAGATATACATCCTTCACTTGCCAACTTCCCTGTTGAAATTATATTTTTCCTTAGATCTGGTACATGTATTACCTCTTTCAATAACCATTAGTTTCCATTCTTTTTTTTTCTTTGTACCTTACCCATTCTGAAAAAATATTCATGGTTCATCATCACCCAAATGAACCTGTCCAAAATCACCTTGAACATAATCTATAAAAAATTTCCTATGGGGTGTGGCATGAAATGAAGCCCCTTAATATACTACCCAGGACTCAGAACTATTTTCTACAGAAAGAATTTAAGAATATTGTAACACATCACCTATTGCATTTTCTTATTGATTTTTCTCTTGTTGTCCATCTCTTTTCTTCTTTGGAGCACTATAGTCTTTCTTCATATGTCCTTTCTTCCCACAATTATAGCACTCTATCTTTCCCAGTCTGGATTTGGATTTTCCCTTCCTAGAATTCCCATGGTTCCCTATTCCCTTTCCTCTATCATTTTGTGTTCCCCTGTTATTCACAGTCAATGTGTTACTTGATTTCTCACCTATGTTTTTCTGTCACATTTCCTCGTTAAGGATAACACCAACAACATCATAAAATTTTAGAGTGTTTGAACCAGAGACATAATTACTTACAACCATGACCAATCCATTTCATATTTCTGGAAATGAGCACAAGATTAGAAGATCCATGACCTCGTCATCAAAGTCCACTTTTATAGAACTTAGATGATTACTAACCATATTAAATTCACTTAAATTATATGCAACGGACCCACCTTCTGAAATCTTTATATTAAATAATCTATTCATTAGAAATACCTTATTGGATATCGAGGGTATTTCATACAATTTATCTAATGAATCCATCAGCTCCTTCGTTGGATTTTATTTTCAAATATTGAAAGTCACCGACGCTGCCAGGCTCATCCATATAGTTCCTAGTGTCTTTCTATCAAGAACCTCCCATTCTTCATCCTTCATGGTCACTGACTTCTTTTCTATTCCGCCCAATGGTAGGAATATATCTTTCTGATATAAATAATCTTTCATAAGAATCTACCATAACTGGTAGTTTTTCCCATTAAATTTGTCAACCCTAAACTTTCCATCTTCCTCCATTGCTCCCACTCAAACCAAGAACCCTCGTTCTTTCTTGTGAGTTACCTTTCACTATGATACCAGTTGTTAGAAAAACAAGATCATACAGAAACAAAATAAAAAAAATGCGAAAATAAAACAAAGAAGATTCACAATATAATAGAGACACAGATATACATGGTTCACCTAGTGTGGGATATGTCCACGAGATAAATTGCCAGGTCCTTCCTTTTGGTTATCTAGAAAAATGAAGGGATACAACCTACAACACACATGATGTAATTTCCTCTTCTCTCTATCATAGTATCCTCTCTTAGAATACAATATTCATAATAATACAAAGTCGCAATACAATTCCTTCATAAAATAGAGTTTCCTTCTAGGGAAAAAAATGGTAACATAATCTTTACCATCACATCTTTGACTTACTTATGAATGGTCAAGATTGACTATGAAATTACAATATACATTTCTAAGGAAAATTTTCCTTCGGGGGTTTCTCCCCTGAACACCCACTAGGGAGGCTACCCCAAAACCCTTGTTATGGGCTCACTGCCCCCCCAACCCCCCATCTGGGGGGATTTACCCCTTCGACCCCATAGGGGGGGAAACCACCCCTACAACCCCCCCGCGTGGAGGGTTGTACAATATTCCAGTGTGTATACTTTTCATAGAGTATAAACATGGTTGAAAAGGAAGACCTCTGAATCAGGAAGATAATTAGGCTCCAAAAACAATAGTTGAAAACTCAGGATGAAAAAGGAGAATTGCGCAATGAGTATGAGTCGTTAAGTCCTACTCACACTAGATCCTATGATGACCCCATGACCCCAAGTATGTCACCTAGATATGAGATAACCTTTTAATATTTTTCAACAACACTTATAGTTATCATAAGAATTCAGATTAGTAGTAGCCAGAGTAGTGTAAGTGGTATGTTGATTCTGATTCATCCAACTAGATCGGGGGGAGATACTACACAAAACACCATGGCAGGTTTATATAACACATTGAGAATTCCTGAGTTCCAGGGAGTTGGGTTGGAGGACCCAAAACATAATCTATTTGTATGTGAGACAATTTGGGTTGCAAAGAATGTCCAATATGAGGCCACAAAGATTGCACTATTGTCCACAATGTTTAGAGGTCGTGCATTAGTCTAGTACATGAAATTTCAAACTACTACACCTACATGTCAAGCGAGAACATTGCCATAAATTAGGAAAGTGTTATTAAAAGAGTTCAAGAAGTCGATGTCTGAGTTGCAGTACATTACAAGATTAAAGGAAATCAAACAAGTGCAGACTGAATCAGTTTGACACTATGATAAAAGATTTAAATCTTTTATGGGTAGATTGGCATTCCAAATTCTTGATCAACAACATAAAGAATGGTTTATTGAAGGACTATTGCCACACATTCAATTTTCGTTGATACAATATAAGTTTGTGTCACATCATGAAGCCTTGGATATTATAATGAAACTAGAAGCATCTCTTATAGGAGAATTTTGTGGGATGGCTCAAGTCTAAACATGGTTAGTTTCCTTGACAATCTAATTAGCAGAGCTTACGAAATGGAAGAAGAAGTGGAAACAAGTTTGGTGTGTCACATGTATAAATGCATGCCACCTTAATGATGAATTCCAAACATTTTTTCATCATTTGGTGACTAGAGAACCAAACCCATTATCAGGAGGAGGATATTGTGAAATATTCAAGACTTGGGAACATCATCCACCTAGTTTCCCAATTTTGTAGAAATACTAGAGTATGCCAAGGAATTGTTTTTGTAACTGTTGCAAGTCAACATGGAACGAAGAGAAGGACTTTCACACATTCAATCTGATGAGAGAGAGAAATTCTTATATGTAGAGAATTCAAGAGGAAATGTTGCGACAGAAGGAGGTGATCCATGGTATAATAATCATAGAGGATTTAATCCAAGAAGTCGAGGAGGATTTGGTATAGGTCGAGGAAGAGGAAGTTTTGGTGGAGGATATAGAGAACTAATAATTTTCTATAATTGTAATCAACCAGGACACTTTTCTCATCACTACCAAAATCCTTGTACAACCTGCACATATTCTAGAGCACTAGAGAATGTGACATAATATTTTCTACAATTTCTTACAAAATGGATTGAAAAAGGCAATCAAAACTAGAACCTGATTTAGAACGTACAAAATATATCAGTCGAGAAGCATTATGAACGGCATAAAGTATCAGTTGTCATGCATGGAAGATATAGGACAAGGGATGATGCTACGAATAAAGGGAAACATATTGATCAATGTGTGAGGAAATCAACAAGAACTATGCTGACATTTAATCCACAAAAAGAAAAAGAGGCATATCAGCAAACAAGTAAGGAGATACTAGGAACAGATTGGATATGATCAACATCATTTGTGCCTCCTATGATTGGTATGCCTTCATCAGATGATCGTACTATCTTGGGGAAGCCACTTGAAAAGGTAATTACTTTGAATAAATTTCTAAAAAATTTCTAGAGTTGATGAAAGATAAAATTTCTTTGAATTAATTATGTGGAATGATTCATCATTGCACACAAGCAAGGGAAATTCCTACCACATAGAGGTTAGTGAAACAAATATTGCGGAAAAAGAGGATCAAAGGGGAATTTAGATTAAGTGCACAGATTGGGGAACATGACATGAATAATGTCATTTTATACTTGGGTTCTGATTTAATTGTTTTACC
Source organism: Picea glauca (assembly GCA_000966675.3). Lineage (NCBI taxonomy): Eukaryota > Viridiplantae > Streptophyta > Pinopsida > Pinales > Pinaceae > Picea > Picea glauca. The sequence goes on from JZKD02S0205638.1 coordinate 248,037, forward strand.
GAAGCATACCTAGGAAATGATGGGGAAACCCAAGTTAATTTGGTCTCCCATTTAGTTAAGATTGGAAAACCAACACAATATATTACCGATTTCCTAGTTGATAGGGATACCTGTGAATATAGATGAGGTGCACACTATATCATATTTTGAAGTCATCGAGATCGTGAATGATAGTAATCCATATCCAACACTAAAGGGGATTGAATGGGCCTTTGAAAATCACGAGAGTATCAATCTGAAGAAGAAGGAAATGATCTTTGAAGTATGGGACTTGAAGTTTACCACACCATTAGATCTGATAACCTAGCAAAACGATATAAAATTGATAAAATTTGTAATAAAAGTGTACGAATGGATGACTACATTAACCTGACTACAAATGGTTCCCTAAGATGGAGAAGCATTATCTCACATGTGTTGGAATCAGAGGAAGGTCTGGAACACTAGAAGCAAAGGATGCATGAAGAATCCACGAGATGGTGTGCCCACATGGCTCGATCATTGCAATGGATCAGAATGGAGTCATGTGTCCCACCCAAGTATGATGGTTTGACTGACATAAACTCTTTTGTAAAGGATTTTGAGTTGTAGATACCTGAACATCATATATTTTGAGTGTTAGATGTTGTCTTGAAGGACACTCCAACCAGATGGTGGGTTTCACATAAAGAAGGGATATAAGAATGGAAATAGTGTATAAGATTGATGCAAGTTAAATTTGGTACCAGGGTTGAATATATTACATAGAAATATGTAGGAGTAAGTGACCCGACATATCATATTGCGCAATGTAGAAATACCACAGACCCCCATGAACCTCGGGCCGAGATCCACTCATAGGATCATTCAAATATCCTTGAGACAAGTGGCTCATTTGATTCTCTGTGTAACCTTCAATGAATCAACAAGTCATTTCGAAACTCCACCTGTGCGAACAAGCACCAGGCGCAAGCTTCACCCTCATGCAACCACAACTAGCCTTGGCACAAATGCCTTTCACAACTCGCAATTCGTGAGTTCGTGAGTCAAAGACCCTCGAAACTTCTTTTCCAACCTCTCGATACCCGAGATGACGATACGGGTATAGCCCCTTCCCGCTAGCACTTCTACCAGCGACCACCATCTAGGGCTAACAACTAGCACCTCTCGCAACTTCACAGCTTCGCGAGTTGAAGGATTGAACCTTCCTGCTCCTCTTTCGCGAATCCATGAGACACAATAAGTCAGCGATGAGTTGACTCCCCTTTTTCAATACTCGCAACTCGCAATCTCACGAGTTGAGGTTTCGATCCCTCGTGCTCTCCTCTAGCGAATCTCCGAAGTGCGATAAGTCAATAGGATGTTGACTCCTTCCCATGTGACAAGTGCCCACTTGTCAACCACACGGTCCCCACATGATGGATGTGATGTATGTTTGCTCGAGCCCTCAACACTCGGCACTTCACGACTTCTACAGTCGAGAGGAAGTTCCTCCAAACCCTGAACCTCCGATACACAATGTATCAAGATGCTAGATCTCGCATCTCTCCTTCCTCCTCGATCAACGGTTCAGATTGCATCGTGATCTCGAAACTCAGAACTTTGTAGAGAAAAGGCCTCAACCTCCCAGCTCACGATACCCAAATCCATGATATGACCCAGATCTCTTCCACCTATCCTCCGAAATGGACGATCCCGATTCCTTTAGGAATTCACAAGTCATGAAGTCAAAAGACTTCCCTGTCCCACTCTCCAATGTTGAATCCTCGAGATACGAGGATCTCATGACACGCGTCCTCCTAGATGGACAACTCTGATGTCTTCGGGACTTCGTGAGTCGATACATCCTCCCTCCTGACTCTTACCTCTCTGACTCCTGATATCTGAAACCCCGATGGGTCCTCAGATTACTGCCACATGTCCTCTTCAATGATGGACGGTCTTGATCCTTTCAAGATTTCGTGGTTCATCTCCTCTGCGCATACAAGATTAAATCTCATGCACCTCCTCCCAGATCTGATGGTTATTGACTATCTACTCTAGATCTGATGGTTCATGGAAACTCAACACTTCTCCATGAAGTATCTCCACTGTTCGTTTCAACTTCTCTCCCGCACGACCTCCCATAGGTTAACCTCTGTGTGCCTTCCTCCGAATCTGATAGTTGTCAGCTACCTGCGCAAGATCTGACGACCCAGATCTGTTCTTCCCTTACACTCTTTTGCGTGTGCCTAGACGTGAAATTTAATGATCCATATCTTTTCCTCTGCTCAATCTGACGGTAGTTGTAGCTCCTCCATCGAGCCTACACCTCTTCTTGAGTTGGAAGATTTCCCAAGTATCAAAGGTCTTTGCTTTTGATTCTCTTGCGAGCCTGCAACCTCAGTCTCACCTGCATTCTTGAAGACTCTTTCCCTCCTAAGCTTCAAGACTATAAAACCTTGAAGGGTTTCCCAAACTTCCTACACTCCTTGCAGCTATTGCTCTGTGCACAAAGGCATTGTTTGTACTGAGCTTTGTCTTCCTTGAATCCTTAAAGGATTCTTCGACCTCTTCACTCCTTGTAGGGTCCCTGCACACATGAAGGTACTATTCGTCCTGAGATTCTCTATTGCTCAAACCTCTAAAGTCTTTGTCCCTTTCTCTCCACGAAAGAATGGAAATTCCCTTTGGCAACTTCCTTCTCAAGAAATCCTATCTGAGCCTATAGAGTGTTCAATAAACCTGTGAAGGTGTTCTTCCTTGGATGTTTCTCTTCTTTTTGAACTCAAAAGTGTTCTTCTATGCACTATTGCACTCACTCAATGCCCTCCTGGCAAAGCTTCCAGAATCCTCAGTGATTCTAATTTCTCCTTGAACCCACAATGGAGTTCTCCTCTTTACTCTGTGCATTTTCTCAATTCCCTCCTAGCATAGCTCTACATAACCCCTCAGTGATTATGTCTTCTACTGTGTCCTCCTCTGCATAGTTCCTCCTCCAAGGTGTTCAACAACAATGAGGTTTCCTCCTTGAGCCAATGACTTCAGCTGGTGTGCCCTCTTAGCATGTCTTTGTCTGAATCTACATAATTCAGAAGTGCACTCCTTGCAATGGCTTTCAAAACTGGTAGTGTTCTTTCATGTACTCCTGCATGAAGCCTCAAAGAACCCACTCTTTAAATGCACTAAGTGGACTGGTTGGCTGGCACATGGCTGGTTGGAGTGATGCTCCTGCATCATACTCCTCTACTGTGAAAAATTCATGAGCTCCTGCTCATGAATTCCCCAACGCCACTGTTGAAATCCACCTGGATCCCAAACAGTCCTATGGAGTTGTATCTCTACTCCATCTCTCTGTTGCTACTATTGCTTCCCTTGCAGTCTCTATGTTGTTCAACTTCCCTCTGTTGATCTCCTTTGCTGATTTCAACATCAACTTTCTGAGTTGTTCTATATCCTCGTCCAGTTGCTCTAGTGGTTGGCTCTATTCATGCAGTCTCCTCAACTGCATTTCTTCTCTGCAAATGGGCAGATCATCATGATCCCCCATGCCATCTCCTCCACCTCTTGTGGTCTTAACTTGCCACTCTGTGGAAGATTCCAATTATACAATCTCATTACTGAGCTATTGCTCAGCTTCTCCCTATGATAGTGCCGCTGCTACCAACTCTCTTGTTGGTGTATTTCCAGCTCTTTCCAGCTGCTCCTCAGACTAGAATTCACCTTCATCTTCTTCCAACCTGATATGTTGGATGTGCGTGCCCTGCACCTTCACCCTTCTCTCCAGGGATTCAAACTCTTGATACAGCTCAGCAAAATTTATGATGTCTGCTTCCTCCTCTTTTTCTCCTATTGCAAGATTCAGTGCTGCAATCATTTCAGCTTCCTGGCTGAAAAATTTGAGCCATTCCTCGGAATGCTCATTTCCTTCTTCTGCTTGGGAAAATTTTGATATCTGATCCAATTCTTCTTCCATGACAGTCTCTGCTAGTTGTCTTTCTTCTGTTGTTGCTTCAACAACACAGACTTTTTCCTCCCCTGGGCAATGTGGTAGGAATATCCCAATTCCCCCAATCATCAGAAGATTCCTTTGATCCTCCTTCTCTGTCAGCTATCCTTGCTGATATGATCTTAGCTCTGAGCTCATCTGCTCTCCCTTTCCCTCCTGGCAGTATGGGATTTCTTCTCTACTGCTCTCTTGGTAGTCTATGAGATCCTCATATCTCATCTCATTGCCCTTCTAGCAATACGAAATTCCCTCATTGTCCTCCTGGCAGTCTATGAGATCCCGCAATGACCCCATTTCATTGGCCTCTTGGCAATTTGCAGTTTTTGTTCTTCCCTCCTGACAATTTATGAGATCATCCAGTGATCTTAGTTCATCCTCATCACTAATATTTCTCCCATCCCCTGGTTCACATATATGAACCATTTCCATCGGTTCATCCCTGAGGCTTTCAGCATGCCTCAGCCATCCTCTCATCATCCTCTGCTATCTTCTGGTCACCAATTCCATGAAAGACCATTTTACCTTTGTCTTCACAGGCCATTCATACACCCAATTTGATCTTGCATCCTGCTGCATCTGCAATGAAAGTCCCTCCATCCTCACCCTTATCTCAGTGAGCTCTTCATCCACTGCTTCCTTGCTTGGCTACTGGAGGTTCTTCTTTCCACCTCATCTATGGCCTTGAGTAGCCATTTTCCTGCCTTCTGTCTGCCCTCCTGGCAAACCTGCTACCACTTTGCAACCCTGAGTGCTTCTGGCGTCCCCTATAGTCCTCTGACTGTCTTCTTGACTGTACCTGCAACAATATTCACATAGCTTCAACACTCTGCCTTCCTTTTCCTCTGTCTCCTTCGCTTGAAACATATCGAAAAGTCCCGCTCTGATACCACACTTGATGTGTATCAGAGTGTTTTCCTCTATCTTCTCTGCCTCCTCTACCTGCAATATGAAAACAGAGTCAGGCTCTGATACCACTTGTCATAGACCCCCATGACCCTTGGGCCGAGATCCTCTCACAGGATCGTTCAAATCTCCTTGAGCCAAGTGGCTCCTTTGATTCCCTCTAGAACCTTTAATGAATCCACAGGTCCTTCAGAAACTCCACCTGTGAGAACAAGCACTAGGCGTGAGATTCACCCTCACATGACCAAAACTGGCCTTGGCACAAATGCCTTTCGCAACTATAAATTCACGAGTTCGTGAGTCGAAGACCCTCGACTCTTATTTTCCAACCTCTCAATACCCAAGATGACAATATGGGTATAGCCCCTTCTCTCTAGAGCTTCTACCAGCGACCACTAGCTAGGGTTAACAACTAGCACCTCTCACAACTTTGCAGCTTCGCGAGTTGAAAGATTGAACCTTCCTGCTCCTCTTTCGTGAATCCACGAGACATGATAAGTCAACGATGGGTTGACTCCCCTCTCACACTAATCACAACTCGCAATCTCATGAGTTGGGGTTTCAATCCCTCATGCTCTCCTCTAGCGAATATTCGAAGTGTGATAAGTCAACATGATGTTGACTCCTTCACACACGACGAGTGTCCACTTGTTAACCACACAATCCCCACCTGATGGACATGACGTATGTTTTCTCGATCCCTCGGCACTCGACAATTTGAGACTTCTACAGTCGAGAGGAAGTTCCTCCAAACCGAGAACCTATGATACGCAATGTATTGATATGCCAGATCTCATGGCTCTCCTTCCTCCTCAATCAATGGTTCAGATCGCATTGCGATCTCGTGACTCAGAAATTTGTAGAGCAAAGGCCTCCGCCTCCCATCTCATGATACTTGAATCTGTGATATGACCTAGATCTCTACCACCTGTCCTCCAAAATGGATGGTCCCAATTCCTTCGAGACTTCACAAGTTGTGAATTCAAAAGACTTCCCTGTTCTTCTCTCTGATGCCAAATCCTCAAGATACGAGGATCTCGTAACACACATCCTCCTAGATGGACAGCTCTGATGTCTTCGAGACTTCATGAGTCGAGACTTCCTCCCTCCTGACTCTTACCTCTCAGTCTCCTAATATCCAAAACCCTGATGGGTCCTTGGATTACCACCACGCATCCTCTTCAACGATGGATGGTCTTGATCCTTTCGGGATTTCGTGGTTCCTCTCCTCTGTGCATACGAAATTAAGTCTCTTGCAGCTCCTCCCAAATCTGATGGTTATTGGCTATCTGTTCTAGATCTTATGGTTCATGGAAACTCGGTACTTCTCCCCGAAGTATCTCCACCATCCATTTCAGTTTCTCTCTCATGCGACCTCCTAGAGGTTAATCTTTGTGCGCCTTCCTCCAGATATGACGGTTTTCGGCTACCCACGCAAGATCTGACGAACCAAATCTATTCTTCCCTTACAGTCGTCTGCGTGCACCTAGACGTGAACTTCAATGATCCAGATATTTCCCTCTACTTGATCCGACTGTATCTATAACTCCTCCCTTGAGCCTGTACCTCTTCCCGAGTTGAAAGATTTCCCAAGTATCAAAGGTCTCATCTTTTGATTCTCTTGCGAGCCTGCAACCTTAGTCTCACCTATGTTCTTGAAGACACTTTCCCTCCTAAGCTTTGGGACTGTGAAACCTTGAAGGGTTTCCCTGATTTCCTACACTCCTTGTAGCTATTTCTTTGTTCACAAAGGAACTGTTTCTCCTGATCTTTGTCTTCCTTGAATCCTTCAAGGATTCTTCGACCTCTACACTCCTTGTAGGGTCCCTACACACATGAAGGTACTATCCATCCTAAGCTTCTCTTTTGTTCAGACCTCTAAAGTCTTTGTCCCTTTCTCTCCTTGAAAGGATGGAAATGCCCTCTGGAAACGTCCTGCTCAAGCACTCCTTGTTGAGCCTACAGGGTGTTCAATAACCCTGTGAAGGTCTTCTTCCTTGGATGTTTCTCTTCTATTTGAACTCAGAAGAGCTCTTCTATGCACTGTTTCACTCACTCAATGCCCTCCTGGAAGAGCTTCCAGAATCCTCAGTCATTCTAATTTCTCCTTGAACCCACAATGGAGTTCTCCTCTGTACTTTGTGCATGTGCTCAATGCCCTCCTTGAAGAACTCTACAAAACTCTTAAGTGATTTTTTCTTCTACTGTGTCTTCCTCTACACAGTTCCTCCTCCAAGGTGTTCAACAATCATGAGGTTTCCTCCTTGAGCCAATGACTTCGGCCGGTGTGCCCTCCTCGCACGTCTTTGTCTAAATTCGTAGAATTCATAAGTGTACTCCTTGCACTGGCTTTCAGAACCCATAGTGTTTTGTCATGCACTCATGCATGAAGCCTCAAAGAACCCAGACCTGAATATCAAAGAACTCAATAGAGAACTGCTTCTGCCTATAACCTGTAAATGCACATCTACATCATACATCTACATCATATCATCAACACATAAAGACATTCAGCACACACATAATATCATGCAGGAAAAACTTTTTTTGTTTATATTAATCAAGAAATGCCTCTTTACAATGTTGGTTGAGCTCGGACTGCAACAGAGTCTCGTCTCTCCTCTCTTCTCTATCTGTGCTACTCTCACAGAATCTCATGCAAAGCTCTCCTAACTACCTTTTCAAAATAAGATCCAAGTTCTTTTACATGAGAGGGATCTTCGAGCTCTTCCCTCCATCTCACCTACTCTATTCAATTACATTAACTTTACATTGAATGGGTTGTCTAATCCATATCGGAGCTAGATCCAGCCTTACAACCATTAAAGACTACTTCTACCTAATTCCTGCTCAAAGGTGCGGTTTTGTCTCTACCAACCTTACATACATTTAATACAATTTCAAATTCAAAATGTGATAGGATTGGCGCCTCTCTTCCTTGAATGCGCTCTTTTAATGCATTGAGTGGGTTGGCTAGCTGGCGCATGGCTAGCTGGAGTGATGTTTTTGCATCAAGAAACATATGGAGTTTGATAACAAATAAGGAATGGAAACATAGGTTCATACATTCATTGGAAATGATCCCCAAGAACTGGGTAGCTAGAACTATAAATCTGCAGATAAACAATGAACTGGGATGAGCTAAATCAAAGGTTTAAGGTCATTTACTTTCAAACATGAATATCCATTAATAGATGCATTTTTTCAGGCAATTAGAAACAATATTTTTTCATAAGAAAGGCCGATGGATGTAGTAAATGAGTGTAGTGTGCATAGAGCTTCTATGATTGTTCATGAATTACTGGAATGTTGTAATGTTTCTAAATAAGATCCGGATGAGGAAGATCGAGGAAATATATAAGTACCTCAAACTAAGGGGGAATGCGCAATAGAAGGTCCAAATCTTTGATCCGCTACGTATACACATCCATTAAGGATGAATAAGGTCAATACTAGGACACAACATAATCCAAAGTTTGCTCAAATATTCAACTACTTGAATTATGAAACTGTGGAGAATATTGCAGACTTACTACATGAGTATCATCATCTATTAACAACCATGTTTTTAGAAATGAGAGGGATAATTAGTGATTTAGGAGAAATGAAGATCCCTTTGAAACCGGATGCTAAGATAGTAAGATAGATACCCTACAAGATAATAAAGAGAAGGTAAAGGTAGAAATAGACCAAATGTTAGAAGAAGAAATCATTGAACCAATAGTAGAATTTGAATGGATAAGTAAAATGGTAGTGAAATATAATAAAATAGGTGGAATCTGAATTTGTGTAGACCTACAAAAGCTAAATGATGCATGTTTGTATGATCCATTTCCAACACTGTTTACAGTTGAAGTACTAGATAATGTAGGTGCGTAGGACGCCTACTCTTTCATTGATGGATTCTTAGGATATCATCAGATAAATATTGAACAAGAGGATAGACATAAGAATACCTTTGTGACAGAATTAGGAAGCTACCAATACATAGTGATGCTTTTTTAGCTTAAGAATGCACCTATAATCTTCTCGAGGGTAGTTTTCACATCCTTTAAAGAATTTATTCATAAGTTCCTTGAAGTTTATTTAGATGATTGGATTGTGTTTATTCTATTGAAAGATAATATAGGAGTAATGGGATTTATGTTGGATATTTGTAGACAATGCCAGATTGAATTGAATTTGAAGAAATGTATTTTATGTGCACCTTTTGTAATTTTGTTGAGCCGTGTGGTATATAACAAATGATTACTATTGGATCCTTTCAAGATTTTAGTAATTGTAAACTTACCACCACCTACATTAGTCATAAATTTAAGAGAAACAATGGGCCATACAAGATATTACAGGAATTTCATTAATGGATATGAACAGATTACATCACCCATGGAGAAGTTGTTGAAAAAATAAGCCAAGTTCTAGTGGAATGAAGACTGCCAGAAAAGTTTGGACACATTAAAGCACAAGTTAGTGACTGAGCCAATTTTGATATTTGTAGATTGGAAGAAAGAATTTCATGTTCATGTGGATGTGTCATCCATATATTTATGAGTAGTATTATGTTAGCTAGGAGAGGGAGCATTATAACATCCAAATTCAATTGCAAGCAGGAGGTTGTCAAAAACAAAAAATAACTACACTATGAAATACTAGGAAGGGATGGAAATGTTGTAGGTGTTGCAGAAGTTTAGACACTATTTGTTGGATTCTCATTTGAAGGTGTATATAGACCATTATGCATTAAGATACTTAGTGAAAAATTCAGTGTTGGGGGGGATAATTTTTGGATGGTTACTTTTGTTCCAAGAATATGACTTTGAATTCATTATTAAGCCAGGAAAATTGAATGTAGGACTTGATCACTTATCACGTATTCTATCAGGAAACAATGTAGGAAATATAGATGATAGTTTACTAGAAGTGTATTTATTTTCAATTCAAATGGTGGATGTCTACTTTGGACACATTATGCAATTTTTAAGTACAGGAATGGCTCCATCAGACATGACAGCTGGACAAAAGAAACAACTAGTGGTTAAGGAATCGAACTATCAGCTAATTGCATGAAACGTATACAAGTTAGGTGCACATGGGATATTAATACGATGTTTGTTAGAGAACGAAAGGACAATGATACTCTTAGAAGCACATGAAGGAATTACATGAGAAAATGGTGTAGGTAAAGCGACATAACAAAAGTTTTTTTTACAAGGCTCTAGTGGCCCACACTTTATAACGATGCTAAGGTATATTTCCAGACATGTGATGTTTCTCAAAGGGCTAGAAATCCTTCCAAAAGGGATGATATTACCTTGCATCCACATGTTACACTACATGATTTTCATAAATGGATGATGGAATCACTCCACCATGTAGGATATAAATAGGATATAAATAGCTAGGTATATAAATCAATCCACCATGTAGGATATAAATAGCTAGGTATATAATCACCCTGATAGAGTATTTGACCAGATGGGAAGAAGAAATACCAATCATAGAGAGAAGAATAGAGACTGTTGCATGGTTTCTATTTGAGAATGTAGTCATAAGATTTTGATTCCTGCACATTTTACTGAGTCATCAAGGAACACACTTCATGAATAAGACGATTGCAACATTGACTGAGGAGTTTCAAATTCACCATCAACAGAGTATGTTTGTTATAGCAAGATTTGCCTCACCCTATGAAATATTTCACATAAGGCCTTTTTCCATTTCCCTATGTAGACTTATCATCCTTGTTTTCAAAATCTAGAGCTAAAAAGACATATTTTTCCACATGTATGCATCTTGCCTACTATACAACATGCGTATATGCAGGGTGCTCCACTACAGCCTGTGTACATCGGGATTTGTGCCAAAAAATGAAAATTAATGTCGGGTTTCCATGTCACGATAGGAGATCTATGATCCTTGGCCTTCCATATAGTAGAAACGTTTTGAATCAACCCTTTAGTTCCATTTTGAAGGCTATAAATGGGCCAATTCAGAGCTATGGAAAGAGGAGAAAGAATTCAACTTTGAGAGAAAAGTTACTCTGGAGGAATTATTTACTTTAGATTGAATCTGCATCCCTTTGTCCTTTGAGTCTGAACACAGTGTTCAGCCTCCAAGCTCTTCCCTTATTGATTGGGAATCTCATTGTTTCTCTTTTATGAGTTTGTCTTCAGTGGAGGATTGAAGTGGTGGAGGCCCAGCTAGAAGGAACTTAGTTTCTTGGTTATGAATCGTGCCAACATAGAAGTCTGTAACATTTTAACTTTTGTTGATCATATATTAATAGAAATACTTTTTTTCCATCCATTTGATATCTTGAAAATATTTGAATTATTATTCCATGGGCATATTTGTCATGTTTATTAATGGATTATGCTATTGAATGTGATAACATCATTTATTATCACCATATTCTTTCTTTGCTTGGTTGTTGAGGACTAGTTGTAGGTATATTTCTTTGGGTCAAGTGCTCAACGGTGGACTTCATCGAATGTCTAGACGAGGTAGGCACATTATCTTGTCTTGATAGGATATTTTTTTATATAACATACTTGAGAAGAGAGTTGATTTCTGCAGTCATTTTCATCTGTTGTGGTTTACCTTAGCCATAGAGATATTTTCCTCGTAACAAAATTGGCGACCATAATGGGGATCAATATTCTTTCTTAGGGTTTGGAGTAATTTTCTCCTTAGATTGCTCACGTTCCTATATTTTTTTCTTGTCGTATCATTTCTTGACAACCTCTGTTCATTTCTTGACAACCTCTGTTTTCATCCTTCTCCCTTGCCTGGCCTTGTTTTTTGAAACATATACGCGGTTTTTTCCTTGGCAGTCACGTACATACGTAGGCTGTCCCTCTACAAGCTGCATTCATATGCTCTATTTTCCTAAACAATCACGCACATCAGTTTTCCTTGCATGTTTTCTTGTTTTGGTGGTTGCTAGGTGGGATTTTATGTTTGTTGAGCCTTCTTGGGTCTCTGTAGTGCCTGTTAAGTGTTTGTGGGATGACATGAAACCTATCTTTGGTTGAATTTCTAGGCAGAGTCTTTCTCATCATCCTTTCATTTCGATTGTCCTTGTACATTGGGCTAGGTGTTTTGATTCTTGGTATCCTCTTGAGTTATCTCTTTCTATACATAGTAGATTTTATATATCAAGTTGTTTTTCACTCCATGCATTTTCATTTTTATTATATTGAAAATACAAAAAAATAGGCATTTTGCATTGCTTCGCATTTTGGTCTTTTGAGTCCTTTTCATTATCTTAGTGCATGTAATGAAATATTGCATTTTTACTTTGGAATTATAGAGTTGAAATTGAAAATTGCATTGATTTTTAGAAGCATATCATTCATTGAAAGTTAGAGTTAGGACTTTGCATTATTTTCATATTTAATTTTCTTGTAGTCATAACATCATGAGTTTCACTACCATACCTTTTTGAGTAATCATGACCACTAAAATTAACGTTATAATTTAAAATTGATTAGTCACAATTTTATTTTCTAGGGTGCACAAAGTAGCTTAGAATTTCGTCCCTTGGAATAGGATTTTGTGATTAAACTTCTACAAGACAATTAAATCAACATATGTGTCTGAGAAAGGGAGTGGAGAAATCCATTGTATAATGTTAAAGTTTATTTCTTAATCTCTTATTATTAATTCTTCATTATAACAAAAAAATAATAAGGATCTTACTGAAAGAAGCACAATCACAAAGTACACAAGAATTTATCCTGGGAAACCCTCAAGGGGAATAAAACCCAAAAAAACTTCTTTAATATAGATTCAATAACCAAGTACAACGTCTATCACAAGAGAGATCTCACCAAACAAAAGATCCACCAGAAACCCAAACCAGAATAGAGTAACACACCACTTAGACCAAGATAGTCCTTCACCAAGATAGCCCTCACCAACATAACCTTCACCTTTACTGAGATACTCTTCCTTGTAGCTGTGTCACTTCTTCTTGTAGCTGCATCACTCTTAGACTTGTGCACTTAATAGAGAGAGCTTGATGAGTGCATGCACAAATGAGGTGTTAGGCCTCTTATAAATACAAGTTGTGCCCCCTCAATAATTAGGTCAAGGCCGAACTGTCCACTTTATCTTTCTAATTTACATTTGACTTTGTCTAGGCACAATAGGGCCGACTTGTCAATATATATATATATATATATATATATTATATTTTACTTTATCCACAAAAGGGGATAAGAATATTCTTTGGAGTTACACAATATTTTGACACTCCCTCTTAACAAGAAGGATATTCTTTATCTTTTGATAGGTCACTGGATGTCATTATCAACTGAAAAATATCATCTAGGAAATATCATCAACTGGATAATCATCATCAACTGGACAACAAAATCAACTGGATAAAATAATCAACTGGGTAACATCATCAACTGAGAAACATCATCAACTTGGTAACAACATCAGTATAATTCACTTGGTCATATGGCATCACTATCACTGACTGGTTCTCCATGAATCCATATTAAATAAGTTTTGTTCTCTTTATATCCACGTAGAAGATACTCTTTCTTTCTTTCATCTTCATGAAGAAGATATCTTTTTCTTATCTTCACACAGAAGATATATATGAGTTTTTCCATTCCTTTTTATGTTATCCTTTCTCTTGTAGTCATCTATCTCATTGTCTCACCCATCCATTGGGGAGGACTACTACCATAGCTTCATTCCTAGTCATTCCACATGAACTAGAGGCGCTAAGATGTTATCCTGGGAAAGAATAGACTTCCTTTCCCTGATCCACGTAGGATCATGACACAAACCTCAAAAGAAAATTAATCATTCCACATGGTGAAGGTTTGTGTTCCAGGCTACTCAATCCTTGGCCAGAGGAGAGTATCTTCCCACTGCCCCTTGTAGAAACATCCACAATCCTCTCTATGAGGGTGGTCACATCCCTCTCTATGAGGGTATTCTAGAATGTCCCTAGAGTATCCAAAACTCAACACTTGGACATAGGCCAACCTTGGAAAATTTCTCATTCCCCTTCCCTATGAATGTATATTCTCTTTATCCTTCTCTACAAAGGTATCTTCCCTCTCTATGAAGGTCTACCTGTGGGATTGCTCATTCCTTCTCTATGAAGGTCTACCTATGGGATTTGAAAAAATATCTTGTGGTCCAAAATATTTCCATGGTATAATCCCATGCTACCCATATCCTTGGCACCATTCATTTTCTTTCGTAATTTCACCAAATCATGATCCTCCATTTCTAACTCAAAGACATAGCTCCCTCTTGCACCGAACTAAGAGCTTCTAATCATCATCCTTGAAGTTCTCTTATGTAATATCCATGGTGATTTCTTGAGTTCAAACATTTATTTCTTTCTGACTTCATACTGGATCAACTTGCTCCCTCTGCATCTCATCAAATATATCTGAGTATCCATATTTATCTTCATCTTGAACATTTTTGTTCTGGATGTTTAGGAGCCTCCTTCTCCTATGTAAATACTAGATACTATTTGGTTCTTACTGACTATCAACATATCATAAGTCCTTCTCATGCTGTCTAACTTCTGCAAGTCAAGGCATAAATTATTTCTTCTGAGACCTGTAAACTTACTTACAACATGATTTTTGAGATATGTCACTTATCCAATCAGTCAGTAACAAAAGTAGTAATCAAATAAAAATATATCATGATTTCTATCAGAGTAGTACACATTTTTTCTTAAGAAAAACTTGTTCAACCATGTACACATTTGAAACACTAATCATGAATAAGACTTTTTAACTCTTTTTCACTCTAGCTATGAAATTACCAAATTTTCCCTTACGATCATAGTTGAACACATACCTTTGTCACTCTCATGAGTGATCATACCTGAAATAAATAATTTATCTCTTTCTATATCCTCTTCTTTGATACTTCCTTCATAGATTTGCATAGATACTGAAATGAAACGAGGTTAATTAACATTCTCACAAAAATCTAACTTGTAATGAGAAAGTATTAAAGTAAAAAAGATACTAAAAAAAAACATGAATACTTATCTTTTTTTTGTGTGTGGGGAGGCTCCACAAACTCCACCATTTGCTATCTTTCTTCAGATCAACTATCTTAAAGTACATAATCCTCAATTTATACTAAATATTTCTTTGAGGGAGGATATTCCTCTTCCTCTACCACGTGTGCTTGATACTTTATTTTCCCTTTTCCTTATGATCAGTGTTTTTCTCTTCTTCCTCTGGTTCTGGTACACTCACTGTGACATGTTCTCATCTAGAATCATGTGCAACCTATGCTTCGAAGATATGAAGTTTCCATATCCTTCCAACCTGTCTTCTACCCTCATACCGGTAGCCATTCTTTCTTGCAATAGAAACCCTAGCACTCTGGGCTATAGAAATAATAAAAAAATCAAATTTCTTGGATCTGAAAACTAAACTCATTGAACGATGCACTGGACTGAGGTGAGTATGTTGGTATAGTTAGTTTCTAAAAATTCCAATTTCTGACACTTGAAATTGGACCAGCGGATTTTTGGTCTAGTGCTTCTGGTTTTATGGTACCTATGGTTTTATGGTACTTCTAGTTTTCTGGTACTTCTGGTTTCTTGGTTCTTCTGGTTTTCTGGTACTTCTCGTACTGGTGAAAACTAGGGTTTCACTTTTCAGGATTTCTATCCACTGAAAAGGTGCGCTGAAGGTTCTAAAGAGTTCCTTAGGATAGGGCACACTTTTCTAGATGATATTTGGGCTAAGGTTCCTCTTTAATAAAAATCCCTAATTTTCTTGTACAACAATAGTGACATTTTTCATTTTCTTTGAAAGATGATCTCTTCAGCTTAGCTCTGATACCATGTTAAAGTGTCTTTATTAATATGTTATTATTGATTCTTCATTATAACAACATCATAATAAGGATATTACTGAAAGAAACAAAATCACAGAGTACACAAGCATTTATCCTGGGAAACCCTCAAGGGGAAGAAAACCCAACAAAACTTCTTTAATATAGATTCAATAACCAAGTACAATGTCTCTCACAAGAGAGATATCACCAAATAGAAGATCCACCAGAAACCCTAACCATAACAGAGTAGTGAAATACTTAGACCAAGATAGTCCTTCACCAAGATAACCTTCACCTTTACTGAGATACTCTTCCTTGTAGCTGCGTCACTTCTCCTTGTAGCTGCGTCACTCTCAGACTTGTGCACTTGATAGAGAGAGCTTGATGAGTGTGTGTACAAATGAGGTGCTAGGTCTCTTATAAATACAAGTTGTGCCCTCCCAATAATTAGGTCAGGGATGACCTGTACACTTTACCTTTCTAATTTATATTTGACTTTGTCTAGGCACAATAGGGCGGACTTGTCAATATAATATATATATATTATCTTTTACTTTATCCACAAAAGGGGATACGAATATTCTTTGCAGTGACAAAACATTTTAACATATAATCGGTAATATCAGGAGGCTCCGCTCACACCAGAGTTAATCATGTGGTCGAGCAAGGTTGTTTGAAGGGATATTCCCCCGATACATTCTTAGCGTCAGAGATATTTCTACAAATCTATTCATATCTGGGGATATATCTAGTGCCCTTACCTCCATGAGAGGCGGTGATTTCTAGTTTTAGAGCTTTGATACCCTGCCCATATCATGGACCTGACTTGTGACTATTCTCATGTGCATCGATTATACAGTGGTTTATTAGTTTCTTGACTTAGGTGCCACATAGGTTACTTGTAGGGGTTATTCTACAGGTAGCCTGGGTCAGATAAGAGTCGGACAACACACAACCTTTATGGAGGATTACCTCTTCAGGGGATCTGATCAACTGGTTGTTAAGCCCATGAAGGCCCTTATAACTAATTATGTTACCTCTGATATTTAGAAGGGAGTCTTAGGCCCCTCTTGGGCGAGACATACCTTCTTTAGGGAGGGAGGCGACTCTCAGCCACTTTACCCCGTTTGTATGCATATTGGCCATTTGACTTTTGGTGTGCTCTTTGATTACTAGTTTTCCTTAGGATTGATATTTCCTCTTTAGAATCTTAAGTCATCATGGAGTTAGACCAACATCCCCGATGGCCCCATCGCTTGTTACAATTACCACTAGATTTCGAGTCTTTTCCTTCTAAAATGCATACAGTTATTAGGCATGGTACACACACATCCACTGTTTAGACTTATGATTCTACAAGGATGAGTAATGAACCTAGTATTCAAGACACTAGGAGCCCTTCGACTCCCATAGCCACTATAGTTAATGGCACCCCTTCGACCCCTGCAACCACAATGGTTGTAGTTTCGGAGGCACCTAACATTACTATGGCTCAACCTATAGTGAATGATCAATCTCTTGCCTCAAAACCTTTTGGGTCTCTTGGTCACCCACCGGGATATAATGTTCAGTCCATCCCTATAGCCTCTATTCCTTTTTCTTATGGTATGCCTAACTTTACTTCGTAGTTTTTGAATGCTATCCCAGTTGTTGGCCCTAATTCTATCATTGGTATTGGGGGCAAGACACCTCCTTATACTCGATTTTCATTTGGTGGTTCTCAAATCCCTCAAACTATTCCTAATATGGGAGGCATTCATGCTTTTAACCCTGGGTATAATCCTCTTACTTCTGGGTGGAACAACCAACCTGGCAAACAAGTCTCTACTCAAGTTTCATCCTACACCCCTACCTCCTTAGTGATAATTTTGACCAATATGTTTGGCATGACAAATCCACCAATAGCCTCTAGATTCACACCCAGAGGAGGTTAATTTCACGCTTTGGGAAACCCCTGACCTAGATCCAATCCGGTTGGGGGAAATTTTTATAACCCCCAACAGAACATTCCTACTAGAATGATGCCCAACCAACCTTTTATGAATCAACCCTGAGGAGGGCCTTATAATCCTAGACAAGACCATGGTGCTTACCAAAGCCCAGGATGGGATATAGTTCCTCAAGAACAATCTTTCCCGAGAGCTTGGGGCCAGATGCCACAACCTCGTCTCCCTTTTTTGGCCATGCTTAATCTACCAGACTTGTCTAAGTTGATGAACGATCCTATGAGTCATGATCCTACATGGCCTCCCATCCCCACCAAACTTCCTTCGGACATTCTAAAATTCAAAGGTAAGAATGGAGAGGATCTTGCTGATCATGTTATTACCTTTCACCTATGGTGCTCATCGAATTCCCTTAATGATGATTCTATTCGAATAAGATTATTTCAACGCACCCTCATTGGAGTTGCTTTGAAATGGTATATCGAGATACCTAGGGGGACATATGGGACCTTTAGTCAAATGGTATTGGACTTCCTTAACCACTTCCAATTGTCGGTTCGTTATGATGTTGGCCTAAAAATTTTGTCGACTTTACACCAGGACACAAACACTCATATCTCAAACCATATCCAGGAGTGGCATAGACAAAACAGGTTGATTAAGACTCCTATACCCCAAGCCTTTATTTTAGAATGGTTCCTTAAGTCTTTGCACCCTTCTATTTCAAAGGATGTTGTTACTTTCGGGTTTACCACTGAGGAAGAAGCGATTTTTAAAGCCCAACAACTAGATATGATATACGATCAATATGGGATATTATAACACATTCTTTCGAATGTGCCATGGTCAAATTAATACCCTAGACATAAGCCCAGAACTCGTGCTGATGGAATTATGGGTATTGCGAATGTAAAATACATAGACTCAGTGACAAGGAATTTGAAAAAGTTATCTCTAAACCAATTTGTAGGAGGGAAAGCTTTGTCTGTGTCTTCCAATCCCACTCAATCGATAGATGTAAACTCTGTGCAATCGTCTTCCAACCAAAATGGTAACCAACAACTAGTTAGGAATAAGAAGAAAGGATGTAATAATCGTAAGGCTGGGAAAAATAATAATAAACCTATGGAAAATGGTAATAATGTGAAGATGAATATCAATTCTGGAGAGGGAAAATGAGAAAGATGTAAGGTGAAGTTTCTCTGTAAGATTTTCATAGATGATCACCTTACCCATTTATGCCCTAAACTTGTGAAAGCTCTGAGGCTATTATCTCTACCGTCTGCCGTGCTGACGAATCAATTCCCACATAATCAACACATGGCCTCGAGTTCCTCAAATGTTGGAAATACGATTGTTGGTAGTCAAAACCCATTGTTGCAATATGGAAATCATTTGTGTATCAATATGGTCGATGCAAAAGTTAATGTAGCCACTCGATCTAGAGAATATAGCTCTTCACAAGCTATTCCTAGTCTAGAATATCCTCCTCCTCCTCCATAGACAAATTTACATATTGAAAAACTAGAGCCACTGCCTCATATTTCGAAAGGAGTACTCAAGTGCTCTACCCACAATCCAAATGCTAGAGCGACCCAGAACTACTCTATTGTTGAGGATCTCGGTCAAACCCCTTGTGCGATGTTGACTTTGGAGGTACTCCAGATATGTCCTTCACAAAGGAATGCCTTACTATCTGTGTTAGGAGCTCTAGAACCCAGTGGCTCAAAAGTTATCAAGTTTGATGTCATATATGTGAAGCCTCACTTTCCTTACCATATGGATTTCCAAATCCACGTGGAGTACTGACGCAGATCCCCCTACCCTCGGGCCGAGATCCGCTCAAGATCTTCACTACAACCATGTCAGGGGTTAACCGACCCCTTCGTTTAAGCCACAAAGGACTTTGAATTTCAGGGTTTCGCGATCCCTAATGTCGTCTCCTCGAATCTTCCACTTGCCGAAACCTGGAATGTCGATACGCCGAAATATCTGACCACGTTGTGCTCCTATATCATGTTTTTTTCTTTGCCTTTTTGGGGTTTCAGACTTCACGATTTCGCGAATCCTGTTGCTGAGGTTCTTGACCTTTCCACCTTTCAAAACCCGAAATGTAGATATTCTCGAAATGCTTGGCCATGTCCTCCTACATAGCTGTATCGCGTTTCGTGACTTCAGGATTTCCGGAACAAGGAATCATGAACTCTTGTCTTCACAACTGCCGCAATGCCGAAACCCAAAATGTTCAGCAAAAGGATGTCTTCTATCGGAACTTTTTCCTCTTTTCGGAGTTCAGAATTCATGATTTCGTAAGTCTTGATGTAAGGCTTCTGGCTCTCTAGTCTCCACAAACCCCGAACTGCAAAACAATATCTCCAATAGGATCAACAACTATAAGCCTCCGTTCGATATGATGGCCTACATGATTTCATACTTTCAGGTATCGAGAGTCCAAGACTCTAGATCCTATAACACTGTCCTCTCGGGTTCTCGAACCCTGAACCACCGAATTTCCAAAATGCCCCTTCACACTATTTCACATTTCGCAACTTCGGGGGTTCTCATGTGAAGAGCCCAAATTCTTGTCAATGAGAATGCCAAAATCTTGATTCCTGAAATGTTGAAATACCATTTCATGATATCCCGAATCTTGCAACTTCAAAATTCTAAGTGAAAGGGCCCAAGCTCCTTATCCTTAAGGCTTCCAGTATTCCGAATCCCGATTTTCCAAAATCCCAAAATGCCAACAAATATCCTGTTACGACTTCAGATTTTGGGCATTCCTCCTCCCTTTGTCCTGATCACTGGTCCCCAGGACCTCCGAAATCCTTAATTCTGAAGTTCTGAAATTCCAACCTCATCACCCCTTGTCTTTGTACATGAGACCTCTTTTCGTGTTTCTGGGATTTGACCAACCAAACGTTCCACCCACACTTCGGATTTATGATCCCCAACATGTTGAAATGATCTCGATGGTCAAATGATTGGAATCAATGATCCACGTTGAACCCTGCCTTTCGAAGGTGGATCTATCCAACTCTTAAATTCCCGTGCAACTTCCTTGGATCCTATGGTCCTCGCTATTTTGGGAGTTCTCCTTGGAGAATTTCGACCGTTCAATTTCCTCCTCAAGAACTTCTGACTCAAAATCGACTCCGCGATCCTTCTCTGGTGCGTGACTTCTGCACAATGACTTGAGCTTCATGTTTTCTCTTGAATGATTCAAAGGCCCTAATCCTTCTGAGCTTTCTTCTCAAACTCAGGTCTTCAAGAAGACTCCTTCACGCACTCCTTGCATTAATCCTTCAAGTACTTTAGTGTACTTGAACTCCCGGCTTTGTGCACTTTCTTTGCAACAACAGTCCTTCAATATCTCAACCTTAGATGATAAGTTCTAAGGTCTTGACTAGCCTGTGCACACTTTGCATAGCTTCTGTTCTTGCCCTGCACTTCTAATGATAACAACGGTATCCCTCCTAAGCTTTCAGAGATAAACTCTAAGCCATCAACGCACTCCTTGAAGACATTTCACTGCACTCCTTGTAAGAAATTCTCACTCAGGAAGAGAAACAATTGAAAATCATTCTCTTTCTCTCTTAGAATCTAAACATTTAACATGAAAACATACATTCACACACAACATAATACAATGCATGATAGAGAGAATAAGAAACTCTAAGCAAATCATTCAGCATGTATACACAGAAAACATCATAACACCATGAATCTGCATCAAAACTTCATATATTAATTCAAGCTTCTGTACATGGGTTCTCCTCTACAACTCTTCTGCTACAACTCTCTTCTTCTCTATGCTAATGTGCTTAATTGATCTAATTTTGATTGATACAATGATACAAAGATGAGGTTGTCTATAGTCGTTTTCCCTCCTATTCTTCTAAGTTGTCTAATCTCTAATTCAAACCTACCTACTTTCATTAACTATGCATAAATGCCTCTACCTCCTACATATGAGAGTGAATCGCTCATGATATGTTTACAATATGCAAGTACGCTTTCTTTTAACCACTACATTAATGCTTCAAAAACATTTCCAAAACATGTAAAATGTGTGTTGCACTTTCCAGCTGTCTTCTGCCTTCATGCTCACTTGGATGGCTGCTTGCGATGCTCCTGCATCATACTTCCTTGCTTTAAAATTTTCATGAACTCCTGTTCATGAGCTCTTGCATGGTCTGTCCATGCTTATAAATTTCTTCTTCATCCTCCTAATTGGCATCTTCAACTAGATGTCCCTTCCATTTGACCAAGTAGTCAAAATACTCTTTCCTCTTGATCTTCCTGCTGACCCTCTTGTCAATTATACTTTTCATCTGTGGCTTTCCAGCTATAGGCATTTGCTTAGTCCACTGAACCTCTATCTGTTCACTGTCTGCCCCTGCTTCTTCAGCTTTGTAAGGGTACAAATTTGAGATGTTGAATATCAGTGAAATTCTGATCCCGTCAGGTAATTCGATCTCATATGCATTTGCCCCAAATTTCTTCATGACTCTGCATGGTCCAATCTTCTTCATTTTTAGTTTTTTATATGTTCCCCTTGGGAACCTTTCTTTCCTCAGATGTGCCAGAATCAGATCACCAACTTCAAAATGAAGTTCTCGCCTGTGTTGATCTTCTCTATGTTTATACTCTTGACTCGAATTTTTCAAACGTTCCCTCACTTGGCTATGAAGTTCCTTCATTGCCTCTGCAAAATCCTCCGCACTAGCACTTCTAGTTTCATTATGTTCTGAATCATTCAATTCAGAAACTCCCCTTGTTTGCATTCCATAAACAATCTAAAATGGACTCTACCCTGTGCTTCTATTGATTAAATCATTATAAGCAAATTCTACCTATGGTAGAATGTGATCCCACTGACTGTGGTGTTCAGTCACTAGGCTCCTTAGGAAATATCCCAAGCTCATGTTCACAACTTCTATTTTCCCATCCATCTAAGGATGATAAGATGAGATAAATGAAAAACTTGTCTCCAACTTCTTCCATAAAGTACTCTAGAAATGTCCCACGAACTTGGTGTCTCGATCAGAAACAATACTCCTTGGCAAGCCGTGAATTCTGATGACTTCTTTGAAAAACAGTTTCGCAATATGAGTTGTGTCGTTGGTTTTCTGGCATGGTATAAAATGTGCCATCTTTGAAAATTTTTCTACCACCACAAAGATTGAATCAAATCCTCTGTGTTTTCTTGGCAATCCCAATATAAAATCCATGCTCATTGCATCCCACAGCCTCTCTGGTATGGGTAATGGATGGTATAACCCTATGTTTTTCTTTTTTCCTTTTGTGTGCTGACAAATTCTACATATGTCCACAAATATTTTGACATCTGTCCTCATCCATGGCCAAAAATATGAGCCATTTAGTTTTGAGAACATCTTATCATGACCAAAGTGTCTGACCAATCCTCCACTGTGTTTTTCTTTCAACAGATTCTCCCTCATGGAGAATTTTTGAATACATAATTGATTGCCTCTGAATAATAATCCATCTTGGATCATATATTCATTCCATTGACTTATGTCCCGGAGAATTGGATTCTCAGATGCCTCATATGCCTCTTTGAAATCTGGATCATCCTTGTACATTTCTTTGAGGTTATCCAAACCCAAAGTTCTGAATCTGAATTCTTGCATCAGCAAACATTTCCTGCTCAAAGCATCAACAACTTTGTTAGCAGTTCCAAACATATGTTTAATTACAAAAGTAAAATTCTGAATATATTCAACCCATTTTGCATGCTTTTGGTTCAACTTTTCCTTTTGAGTCACAAATTGCAAAGCGTGATTATCGTTGTACAAAACAAACTCTTTAGGAACCAAATAATGTTTCCATTTCTTCAGGGCTTTTATGACTGCATAAAATTCCTTGTCATATGTTGAATATTTAATCTTTGCTTCATTCAGTTTTTCACTGAATTATGTGACTGACCTATCGTCTTGGCTCAAGACCGCTCCAATTGCAAACCCACTTGCGTCACATTTGACCTGAAATGTCTTACTGAAATCTGGCAACACCAAAATTGGTTGTTCAGTAATCTTTTTCTTTAGCAAGTTGAAACTCTTCTCTGCTTCTTTTGTCCAGTGAAAAGACTTATGTCTTTTCTTCACCGTGTCCATCATTAGTGCACTAATTCCACTGAAATTTCTGATAAATTTCCTATAGAAACTAGCAAATCCATGAAAGATTCTAACTTCAAATATACTCTTCAGTGATGGCCAATTCTTAATTGCCTCTACCTTATCTGGATCCATTTTAATCTCATTTGCAGAGATAACAAAACCCAAATAAATGAGTTATGTCCTCATAAATGTTGATTTCTTCATATTAATCAATAACTTCTCTTGCTGTAATCTCTTCATCACTGTAGCTAAATGCTTTAAGTGTTCTGCTTCTGTCTTGTTGAAAATCAATATATCGTCAAGATATACAATGACGAATTTTCCTATGAAATACTTTAGGACTTCATTCATCAATCTCATGAAAGTACTGGGTGCATTTGTTAAGCCAAATAGAAAAAAACGCCATTCATACAGCCCCTCATTCATATTGAATGTCGTCTTCCATTTGTCACCTTCTCTCATACAAATTTGATGATATCCACTTTTCAAATCAATATTTGAAAAAAAAAATTCTCTGCTCAAGCAATCCATCAAATCATCCATCCTTGGCAAAGGAAATCTATATCTGATGATAATCTTGTTGATTTCCCTCGAGTCTATGCACATCCTCCAGCCTCCATCTTTCTTTGGGCTAAGCATTGTTGGAACAATGCATGGAATCAAGCTCTCTCTAACCAATCCATTGTCCATTAAGTCATGGACTTGTCTTTTGACCTCTTCATTCTCCTGCAACATCAATCTGTACGCTACTTTGTTTGGTAAACTAGCACCAGGTATAAGATCGATGTGATGACTTATACTTCTGATCGGTGGCAACGAACAAGGTAGTTTGTCCACTACTATATCAACAAACTCTTCCAGCAACTTATGGATTTCCTCTAGTAAATCATCCACTCTTATACTGGTTAAAACAATTCTAGGCTTCCTGAGCACAATAAATTGTGTATCTTCCTTTTCCGTAACCTCCTTAAGAAGTTCCTTCCCACTCATGAGAAGTACAATGTTGCTCACTTCTGGTTTTGTTTCTTTATCCTTAATCGACAGCAATAAGTGAGTTCTCCCATTCTTCTCCAGGGTGTATGTGTTCTTTCTCCCATCATGGATCACATTTCTATCATATTTCCATGGTCTACCCAGCAATAGATGAGAAACATCCATGGGAATGATGTCATATAGTATTTCATCCTTATATCATCCTATTTTAAATTCAACTAAACATTGTTTAGTGACACTAACCTGATTTCTTTTTTGTAGCCATGAAACTCTGTATGGGCTTGGATGTTCAATAGTCTCCAGCTCCAGATTTTCTACCATCTCTGTAGATACAATATTGTCTGTTCTACCACTATCCACTATAACCTTGCATACCCTATCTTTGGTCTTGCAAGTAGTCTGAAAAAGTATGTTCCTTTGGGTTGGGTTCTCTACCTCCTTCTCTGGCGTTAAGAGAACTTTTCTCATCATCAGTGATCTTCCACCCTCAGCATCATTTGCCTCACCATTCCATCCTTTTGCTTTGACAATGTGAGTCTCACCACCATTTTTCTTTTTATCTGGACATTCATAGGATTTATGTCCATTTTTTCCACAGGTAAATAATTTTGTTTCTCCACCTCTACCTCTTCCTCTTCCTCTAGTTCGAGAAAAAGTATTTCTATCAACATACTGTCCTCTCTGTGAGATTCCCCCTCTCTCAGTTTGTGTTTGAGTTTTCTTTCCCTCTTCTTTAGATTTCTGAGTTTTGTCTTGGGCAATTGTTTTGCCTCTGGCTTGACTTCTTCCTCAGCCTCTCTGACCTTGCTTTTGGCTCAGCTTCTCTTCAACTTTCAAAGCCATATGATAAGCATCCTCCACATTACAAAGGGTCATCATTCTCATCTCGTCCTGTATGTCATATATTAGACCATTCATGTATCTGGCAACTTTTTCATTATCACTTTCCCGATCACCTGATCTGATGTTTATCTTGTAGAATTCTTCAGTGTACTCTTTTACTGACATTATCTTCTGTCTCAAGTTCTGCATTCTCCTAAACAGAGTAATTTGATAATCCTTGGGTATGAATTTGGATTTCATCTTCGCAACCATTCTATCCCAACTCTTGAATTTATGCTTTCCTTTGTAGCATCTGTCAGCCTACAGTTCATCCCACCATAACGTTGCATGCCCTTTAAGTCTTGTGACAACGTGCTTGACCTTCTTGTCTTCCTCAAAATCCTCATAGTCAAAATATTTATCTAGATCTCTAATCTAGTCTAGAAGTTCTTCAACATCCAAGTTCCCCTCATACATTGGAATCTCCATTTTTTCCCTCGCACCTATCCTTGCAATAGCTCTGAATAGGCGTTCATCTACTGCATCTTTAGCTGCAACTTCTTCTCCTTCATGTCCAGCTTCATTTTCACTATGAACCTCACTAATATCCCTAGTGTCAACTGTGCACCTCTGTGCTATCTAAATGGCATCAAGCCTGGCACGTAGTTCACACATTTCTCTTTCCACTGCTGGATTAGGCATTGACCTGTCTCTTCTTATCATCGACATGGCTAAGAAATTTCTCTTTTCTCTTCTACAAAAAGCAAAGAAATTGTTCTTTGCTCTGATACCAAAACTGATGCAAATACCCCTACCTTCGGGCCAAGATCCGCTCAGGATATTCACTACAACCATGCCGACGGTTAACCAACCCCTTCGTTTAAGCCACAAAGGATTTCAGATTTCGGGGTTTTGCGATCCCTAATGTTGGCTCCTCGACTCTTCTACTTGGCGAAACCTGAAATGACGATACGCTGAAATATCTGACCATGTTATTCTCCTATTTCGGGTTTTTTTCTTCGCCTTTTCAGTGTTTCAGACTTCACGATTTCGCGAATCCCATTGCCAAGGTTATTGACCTTTCCACCTTCCGAAACCCAAAATTTTTATATTCCTGAAATGCTTGGTCGCGTCCTCCTACACAGCTGTATCGCATTTCTCGACTTCAGGAGTTCCGGAACAAGGAATCCCAACCTCTTGTATTCACACCTACCAAAATGCCGAAACCTGAAACATTCAACAAAAGGTTGGCTTCTATTGGAAAGTTTTCCCCTTTTCAGAGTTCAAACTTCGCAATTTCGTGAGTCCTGATGTAAGGCTTCCATCTCTCTAATCTCCACAAACCCTGAACTCCGAAAGAATATCTCCAATGGGATCAACGACTATAAGCCTCCCTTCGATCTGATGGCCCACGTGATTTTGGACTTTCGGGTACCAGGAGTCCAAGACTCTCGATCCCAGAACACTGTCCTCTCGGGTTCCCAAACCCCAAACCATCGAATTGTCGAAATGACCCTTCACACTATTTCACGTTTCGCACCTTCGGGGGTTCTCATGTGAAGAGCCCAAATTCTTGTCAATGGGAATGCTGAAATCCCGATTCCCGAAATTTCGAAATACCACTTCATGATATCCCAAATCTCGCAACTTCAAAATTCTAAGTGCAAGGGCCCAAGATCCTTGTCCTCAAGGCTTCCGGTATTTTGAATCCCGATTTTTTGAAATCCTGAAATGCTGACAAATATCCTGCCATGACTTCGGATTTTGGGCGTTCCTCCTCCCTATGTGCCGATCACTCGTCCTCACGACCTTCAAAATCCCAAATTCTGAAATTCCTAAATTTCGACCTCGTCACCCCTTGTCTTTGTACATGAGACCTCTTTTCGTGTTTCCAGGATTTGACCAACCAAAGGTTCCACCCACACTTCAGATTTATGATCCCCGAAATGCCGAAATGATCTTGACGGTCAAATGATCGGAGTCAATGATCCACATTGAACCCTACCTTTCGAAGGTGGATCTATCCAATTCTTAACTTCCCCTACAACTTCCGTGGATCCTACGATCCTCGCTATTTCGGGATTTCTCCTTGGAGAATTCTGACCGTTCAGTTTCCTCCTCAAGAACTCATGACTCAAAATCGACTCTGTGATCCTTCTCTGGGGCATTACTTCTGCACAACGACTTGATCTTCCTATTTTCTCATGAATAATTCAAAGGCCCTAACCCTTGTGAGCTTTCTTCCCAAACTCAGGTCTTTAAGAAGACTCATGCACGCACTTCTTGTGGCAATCCTTCAAGTAGTTTAGCATATTTGAACTCCAAGCTCTGTGCACTTTCTATGCAATAGTAGTCCTTCAATATCTCAACCTTAGTTGATAATTTCTAAGCTCTCGACTAGCCTGTGCACACCTTGCACAGCTTCTGTGCTTTCCTTGCACTTCTAATGAGAACAATGTTATCCCTCCTGAGCTTTCAGAGATAAACTCCGAGCCTTCGTCAACACACTCCTTGCGGACGTTTCACTGCACTCCTTGCAGGAAATTCTCACTCAGGAAGAGAAACAATTGAAACTCATTCTCTTTCTCTCTCAGAATCTAAACATTCAACATGAAAACATACATTCACACACAATAGAATACAATGCATGATAGAGAGAATAAGAAACTGTAAGCAAATCATTCAACATGTATACACAGAAACCATCATAACACCATGAATCTTAATCAAAACTTCATATATTAATTCAAGATTTTGTACATGGGTTCTCCTCTACAACTCTTCTACTACAACACTCTTCTTCTCTATGCTATTGTGATTAATTGATCTAATTCTTATTGATATAATGATACAAAGATGAGGGTGTCTATAGTCGTTTTCCCTCTTGTTCTTCTAAACTCTCTAATCTCTAATTCAAACCTACCTACTTTCATTAACTATGCATAAATTCCTCTACCTCCTACAAATGAGAGCAAAACGCTCATGATCTGTTTACAATACGCAAGTACACTTTCTTTTAACCATTCCATTAATTCTTCAAAAACATTTCCAAAACGTGTAAAATGTGTGTTGCACTTTCCAGTTGTCTTCTGCCTTCATGCTCGCTTGGTTGGCTACTTGTGATGCTCCTGGATCAGGTACTCAAAGTATACCATCAAACGTACAGTTGTTGATGATGGCTTTGCTACATGTGTGATGTCCCTGATCTATTGGAAATCTCTTGGTTCTCCGACTCTTTCTAAGTCATAGAGCTATTGATTGCTTTTGAGGATCATTCCTTTTTCCCTCAGGATATTCTCTCTGCCTTTCCAGTCTAGTTGGGTGGGAAGATGGTAGAGGTGGAGGTAGAGGTAG
Source organism: Picea glauca (assembly GCA_000966675.3). Taxonomy (NCBI): domain Eukaryota; kingdom Viridiplantae; phylum Streptophyta; class Pinopsida; order Pinales; family Pinaceae; genus Picea; species Picea glauca. The sequence continues at coordinate 277,010 of JZKD02S0205638.1, forward strand.
TGTATGTGCCTCTTGATTATAACTTGTTACTAGGATGCAATTGGACCTATGCTATGGTCGTCATCATATCATCAATCTTTCGTACTCTTTGTTTTCCTCATGAAGGGAATATCATGACGATTGACCAATTATCCTTTGCATACTCTAGTCCTAATGCATCTACTGGACCATTGATCCCTGTGATAAAAAATTCTCAGCCGACAACTGAGAATATCGGTGTCAAAATGTATTCTTCCCTTATGGGTACTTTTGACTTCACGACACTGAGTCATCACACTTACACCATGTACAGTAGGCCCGTCTTGAGAGGGAGGTCCATTCCTTTCCGCACTTCCTATTTTAGCGATCTATGGACCGTACCTTCCTCAAATTCATCTTTTGAAGGTCAGTTGCATGCTGGATAAGACATCCCACTATCGCCAGCGGAGATTATGTATCAAGTTGTTCTTGACTCTTCCGCTGATCTCAATCATGTTACTTCACCGACAGACGAGGAGAATACTTTTCTTAGGCCCATGTGGGACACTTCATTGTGTTGTTAACATGATTTCCTCGATGATAATTTTCCTTTGGACAAAGCTATCATCAAATCCATGAATGGTTCCGAGAAACCTTGGGATGCTATGCATCACCGCTCTTATTTTCTCCTAGAGATTGAAAGAATCAAACAAGATGATTTTCAATCTACTTTGAGTGATATAATTGGTCACGCCGTAGTTCCACTTGATACGCATGACATTTATGCCTAAGGAAATATGGTGAGTATTTCTCCTACCATCACGATGGATATCTCTCATACCCCTAGAAAGATTGAAAATGTAAATATCAGTGCAAATTATTTGGCAGAAGAAATCCTGATCCACATCGAACTCTTCAAGGAACTATGAGATGTGTTTTCTTTGTCATATGAAGAGATTCCAGGAATCTACCCTCATATTGTCGAGCATGAAATTAGAACTTATCCAGATTCTAAACCTATTCGAAAACATATTAGAGTTGTCAATCCCTGGAAGGCCCCTAGTATTAAGGCAGAGGTGGAGAACCTACTTACTGCTAGATTCATCTACCTGGTTCCCTTGTATGAATGGGTATTCAATCATGTTCCTGTAAATAAGAAACTATGAACTATCTGTGTATGTATGGAATTTTGTGACCTGAACAAGGCCTGTCCTAAAGACAACTTCCCGACACCTTTCATCGATCATATTCTCAATGAGTGTGCAGAGAGAAAAGCATTTTATTTTATGGACGAATCTTCAGGGTATAACCAAATTCAAATTAAACCTAAGGATCAATAGACAATGACATTTATTTGTCCTTGGGGTACTTTCGCATACCAAAAAACCCCTTTTGGCCTTAAAAACATTGGAGTAACCTTTCAGCGTGCCATGAATTTCTCTTTTCATGATCTTAAGCACATAGTCGAAGCTAACCTTGATGATATTTATGCTGACTCTCGCAAGAGAGTGGATCATGCTACACACCTTCGACTTGTTTTTGAAAGATGTCGTTACTATAGAATTTAGTTGAACCCTTAATAGTGCATATTCTACGTTAAGTATGGTCGTCTTTTGGGATTTCTAGTTTCTGAGACTGGGATCATGGTAGATCCGTTAAAGGTTGACACAATACTTCGAATACCTCCCCTAGGCACTATTAGACAAATTCAAGTTTTACAAGGGAAAGTTAACTTTGTACATTGGTTTATAGTGAATTATGCCAATATCACTAAGGGTTTCATGTGTCTTTTGAAGAAGGAAAACCATTTTAACTGGGATGAGAGAGCCCAAGAGTCCTTCGATGCTTTGAAGAAATACTTGGTATTAACGCCTCTAATGAAGTCTCTTGACTATAGTAGAGACTACTTGCTTTATATTGCCGTGTCTGAAGAGATGATTGGTATGGTTTTGGTTTAGGAGGATGATGAGCTCCGCGAGCACGTCATATACTATCTTAGTTGAAACTTAGTCAGTCCCAAACTTAATTATTCTCACGTTGAAAAGATAGCTTTGGATGTCGTCCACATAGTCCAACGTTTGCGTCATTATATATTAATTTTCAAAACTATTGTGGTTGTCTATGTCAATCCATTTCAATACGTCCTTATCAGGCGTATCATAGGGGGGAAATATAATAAATGGATTGTCATTTTACAAGAGTTTGATCACGATTTAACTTTTGTGAAATCCAAGAAATCATTAGTCTTTATGGAGTTACAATCTGACTTTCCATGATTATATGATGATGTTATGCATGTTGATTCATTTGCGGATGTACACATTTTTATTGTCTCATCATCTGACCCCTTGTATGGAGACATTTCTCTCTATCTTCAGACTTTGAAGTTCCCTCAACATCTCTCACAAGATGATTGATAGCGTGTGAGGTACCAATTTAAGAATTATACTATCATCGGTGACACTTTGTATCTCTGAGGAATAGACAATATCTTCCGTCATTGTTTAACTCACGGAGAATCTGAGTCAGTCCTGAAAAATTTCCATAGTGGGGCTTGTGGTGGTCACCTATCCGGGCTTGCGGCAACCCAAAAACTATTGCGAGCTGATTATTATGGCCTACTATCTTTAAAGACTATATTGAAGCATTTAAGAAGTGTCACCCCTTCCAAGTGTTCACTTGGAAAATGTGCTCGCATCCAGCCCTTCTTCACCCAGTCATTATCGTCAGTTCCTTCACCAAGTGGGGGGTGGAATTCATGGATTGCAACAAAAATTCAGTCGGGGGAATCAACACATTATAGTGGCCATCAACTACTTTAATAAGTGGTTAGAGGCCATGCCTACAGTTAAATCCGATGGGAATATTGTCGCCTTCTTCGTATTCAATCAAATTATCGCCTGGTTCGATATCTCGAGTGATATTGTCACTAATCATGGCAGTCACTTTCAGAACAAAACGATGGAAGAGATAACATCTAATATGGGGTTTATATATGGTCATTCTTCTCCTTATTACCCCCAGGAAAATGGACATGTAGAGGCTATCAACAAGTCTCTCAAGACCATTTTGCAAAAAACTGTCAGCCAAAGTAAGTTTGACTGGCACATTATGCTATATCCCACTCTCTGGGCATATTGAACCTCGGTCAAGACTACCACCAGTTTTTCCCCTTTCCAGTTAGTACATGGTGTGGAGTTGATCTTAACTATTGAATGCAAAATCCCTTCTCTTAAGTTGGCAGTCACACTCCTACCTGACACTTTCGATATCAAGCGATGCCTTGTACACCTAGAGCGTCTTGACGAGCATCTTCGAGACGCCTATACAACTATCGAGGTGAACAAAAGACATGTCAAGGTCAAGTACGATAATTCTATCTTTCCTCGATTGTACGCTGAGGGTGAATTGGTACTCTTGTATGATCAAGCTAAAGAACCATTGGGGGTAGGCAAGTTTAAACCCATGTGGCACAATCCTTATATCGTGCGACGTGTTTTAGAAAAGGTATCCTATGATTTATAATATTATGAAGGGAATATGTTGGTCGAGCTTAGGAATGGGCTCTACTTGAAAATATATTACGCTTGAGCCCCAAGCTCAGGTGGAACTCTTTGTATACTAATGTAATTTAGTGTATATATATTTTCCCTTTCTTTTCGTATTCAGTTTTCTTATCACGTTTTCCCTTGGTTGGAATATGTCAACAGAGTATTCGGTCTACCTAGGATTCGAAGATGGAGCCACTCATCATATACAAAACTTGCCTTCCACCACTTGGGTGGTGTACTCCCCCGAGGGTCTACTGGTGTCTTCAGGTAGCGTATTCCTAGGGATATCCACGAATAATTTGGTTGAGTATAGCGTCATTATAGAACTTTTGTGCGATGTCATCTCACATTGTATTCACTCGTTAGAGGTTCTCCTAGATTCCCAGTTAGTAGTATGTCAGTTGAATAATAGTTACCATGTGCATGATACTACTTTAATCCGACGATTCCTACAGGTACGTATTTTAGAGAGACAATTTGATTTTATTACTCATTATCACATTCCTAGGAGTTCTAATCATTTATCTGATGCTTATGCTAATTTCATTTTAGATTGGCATTTTTCACATAATTAAAGCAAAGAAAATCATCTCATGAATGTACACATTGTAAAATATAAGTAAAGGCGAAGATCCCTGTTTTATATATATTTCAAAAAATATGGTGTTTATAGTACAAAATTGGGGCTAATACCCTCAATACACATATACATCCGGTACTACAATATCCATGACATCTATGCCTATGGCCCCAAATGTGTGTCATGGTAACAAACTATGGCGTTTGCGAGACACCGAAAGAGTCGCACCCAAGATCTGGGCACACCAACCACCTATCATTGCATGGCTTCAGGCAGATCCTCTACCTTAACCATGGGGATCCTATGAGTCAAATGAGACAGGTTTCCCTGCACATTTTGTAGGACTCTCTCAGCTTCTCCTCCTGTCATCTGGTCTCCCCATTTCCTTTGTCAGTGTCAAGGAAACCCTTCCATTCATCATGGACCCACGTCTCTATTACACAAGTGTCTAGTTAGTACTTAAGAACCATCCAAAAATATTTTTGTTATATTATACAAAAATAAAAAAAAATGAAATATTTAAAAACATTCGACATACCTATGTCACCGTAGGCGGCCCCTAGTGTGAGTGGCATGCCTGGATCCCCGCTCAAGTCAATCCCTGCATAGGTATATTCATCTAGGGCGATGACCTATCACTTCCACCAGTAGAAGAAATCCTTATTGTAGGGTGTTGGCACCCTATCTCCCCCCTATCGCCTCATTACCTCGCTTCATCGTACCATGGATGGATCGCCATGTCCTCTAGGAAGAATATTGACTCTAGGTCCCAAACCCAAAACCTTCTTGAGGAATAAACTACATAGGATAGAGGTAAACCTAAAATTCCTCTTACTCCCCTGTTTGCACTCTATCAATTGCCTCTTCATATTTTCCAGTAGGGAGGTACATGAGTCATATGTTGTGGGTCTCACACATTGTACTACATAAAACATGAGGGGCCTCGATGCCCATTGCAACAAGGATGAACCTATGATCCTAGTCAATACAAGGACAACAATCTTCAGGCTGAGATTGTTTATCTCCCGAATAGGGAGTTGAGTCCCGACCTTCGAAGTCCCTGCTACATAGTGGGAGTCGATGTACTCCTCTATTTTCATTCCTCTCCCACCTCCCCATGATTTGGTCTTTACAACCTCTCCCTGGCATGATAATCCAGTCAAAAAGTAGATGTCCTCTACTTCAATCGTCAATGGTTACCCATTGAGGTTTAATCTTTCACTCTCAAGGTCCCAGTAACCCACAAGCATCTCGAGCAGCCTCACCTGGGCCCTCATCCCTTTGAGTGCCCAAAATTTATATAAGAAACATCATTTCAAGGCCATTTGGGCCCCCTGATCTCGATCCACAAAAACATTGAGCTCCTCATTCTCTCTTTCTCTCCATTCAAGAACCATCCTACCAAAGACATGTCAAGATTTGAGTTAGCATCCATAGAATTCATTGTTTGAGTTCCTGTACATGAGATGATTCCCTTACAGTCGCATATAAGGCTCGATATACATGCTCTGTAGTTTTCATAGGTGAGTATAACCCATCGTATACTCGACCCGATAGTAGATAGCCCGCAAACACCAAATTTCATAATTTACGCCCTAAATTACTCAAAATTTGGAACCTAATTTAAAAATTTAATCCACTCAAAATGAAGAGGAAGGGAAGAAGAATTACCTAGTCTAGACAGTTTCTGATTTCTTTGCCTGGTGCTCCCACAATCACCATTTGAATCTTAGAGGTATTTTGTTCCAATTTTCACTATTTGGATAAAAAATCAAAATGGTATAGTAATTTTTGGTTTTATTACTATTTATAAACAATTTTTACCCACTTTCTATAGATTTGAACCATTTTTTCACCTAATGGACTAATACAAAGGTGGATTGAGTTGGTTTTTATAGTGTTTGTTAGCACTTTATAAATTTGTCTGGATGGATGACAGATGACAAAGGTAACCGTTTCAACCAACTTTAGGTTGGATTCCGACCTTTCCAACCAGAGAGGGCTCTCTCGAGCATATAACTATTTAGGATATTAAAAATATCTGGCAATGTGTGTACATAGGTTAGATTCTGCCATGGTGTAAAATTTAAAGGTAAAAGGACAAAATAATAGAGCAGAGCCATTGGGAAATGGGGTCCATTCCTGAAGAGTATGAAGAGTTATAAGCTACGTATTTCCAGAGGGAACATAGGAAAAATAGGTATGAGGTTCAACCAAATACGTAATATGTGATGGCAGAGGAGAGGAAATGAAAGACTACTATCGACAAGAGGCATCTAATAGAGGGAAAATCTCTTGGTGTGGTATTGGAAGAGGAAACATGAGGGCTGGATACTGCAAGCACAACACCAATCACGAGCGAAGTCTAAAACAATAACCAAAAATACATAACAAGTATAATCCATGTGAGAAGGAGCACCAACAAAAAATGAATTCCTTCTGCTACTTAAATATTATTACTAGAAAAAAAAACACATTCATGAATATGAAGGACAATAAAACACACTAAACATCAACACCGTGATGAATCTCGGCTATCTAAGAAAAAACTTATCTACTTGTATTAAAATTTCATAAAAAACTACAATCTTCTCCTGCTACGAGGGTAGGCCCCTCTGAGGTAAGTCCAACCATTCATTTATATTTTTGATAGTATATATAGATAAGTTACATATGGAATTCAAAATGGATTGTCTTCCCCAAGAGTCCAAAAATAGTTATCAGTTACAAAGGGAGTAACGTACTAAAACTGAGCTCCTACTTTCTAGGGATCGTTATAAACCAAAAGTGACATATTTGAGATTTTTACTCTGAATGCCCCTTGTCTGCATAATCACAAAATTCCATGAAATATACTTAATTTATCTTGAAATCTATTTCAGGTTTTCTATTTCTTCCTTTAAGGTGTCAAGCCAATCATGTTGTTTTTCTCCAATACTTTCAACCACTTCAGCTTTAACCTCCTTCTTCCCTCGCTTACTCCTTTTACCCTTTGCAACTTGCGTGTGATATCTATCTGAGTACCCATTGATAATCAAATCCTTCATGATAGGATTTAATCTAAATTCTTCACCTGACCCTGGTTTATCTCCAGACTTTGTGTGAAAATTTGTTGCCAATATTCAGACAACAAGCTTCTCTTTCTTCTTCATTGATAATTTTGTCAGATTATTTGAATATCCCGGTTCGCTAAAAGTTTCTAGGTCTATATTCTTCATTTCCTTTGGTTTTCCTGGAAGCACGATCTTACCTCCTTTTTCTTTTACAAGAATTAGATGAACGATTTGATTCATGGTTACCAGTTATGTAATGAAAATGTTAATCGCCCAAAACAGAGTAATGTCACCCATGTTTTGAATGATAGTCATCATTCAATGCCAATCTTGGGATACTGATGAAATTCCTTGCAGGGATAACGATTTATCACGTTCGACTATTGATTTCAAATAATGATCCTTCGAATCAGTTTTTTGGCGGCGCTCACTCGGCATTGCACGGGCGAAAAGTACCCAAACAAGTGTCTCAAGATGATTTGAATGGTCGTCAACTTTCCCTTTCCACATGCGACCCTTGGATTTGACCTATTCAATGATAATTTGACACATGCCATCGGGGTGTGATTGAGTAGTTTCAATCTCACTCGCTTCTCCCCCGATATACATTTGGTGGCAACACGTGGCCTCTAGGAGAAAATGTGGTATTCCTATCGGACCACTTTCAAAATATTGACCTCCGCATTATTTCTTGGCTCGATAAGATCCATGATTGTTGATCTGTGGTGCCTACGATCTGTGACCCTATGGGCCCCATCATCTTCACCTTTCCTCTATATTTAGCCTTGTCTGCTAGTCTTTCGCTCCTCTATATCGATTTAACCTCTTACTAAGTCTTTATACTTGAACTCCATACAAAATGTTTTTTACAGTGATAACATGAGCTCCAACTTGGGATGCTATAGTCCCTACGAGGTAACAAAGAGAAATAGACCCTTTTCCTTATTCATTAGGGATTCCCTTACAACAGGTGTGTATAATACCCTGACTTGTCACCAATGTCCGTTGAAAAACACAATCTGCACACTACTCTCACTTGGAGGTTGAATTCTTTATTTGGAGACCTAAACTTTAAAATGCTTGATCCACAATCTTATTTGTGCCTACCTACCCTAACTACTCAAATGTACTGCTAATCAAATGAAATAAAAATGCCAATGCAACCATGTCAATATTTTGTCCACTGTTTGTTTACTTTGCACAAGATTGCTCCAAATCCTATTCATTGATAACCCATTCGAGAAGTTATATATGAATTTGAATCTTAGAATTTCATAAACATTGGGACTGTTTATTGTTTCTAGAAAATTTTCAAATGGATCTTCCAACACATGCATAAGACCACAATCATGTTTTACTTCTTCCACTACATTCTCCCTTTCATGTGATTTACCCTACTGATTTCTATCAAGAGGCTGGAACATCTACCGAGACTACTGAAAGTAACAACCTCTCGAATCAGAAGACAACACTAGATGGAAATAAATCACTAGTGTAAAACAACCCATACCTAATACTGACGTTCATTGGCCATTATCTTCATCTCTGAGCTTACAATCCATCCTAAGCCTTAAATTTTGATTTTCATAATTTTCCATATAACATGCCATAAGATAATGAAAAACATGAAAAATCGTTTCTTCTTGATGAACAAAAACAGAAAGACAAGCCTCTTTCATAAGTGTTTGTTGTTCTTGCTCTATTTCTTATGTTTTGAGAACATTTTTAAATGAAATTGAAGCAATAGGCTTGTCTACTCTTCCATGCATATCAACAAAAACATCCATACATCCTTTAACATCTTAAAATATGACAACCATATTATGTGTATCAAGACTATCCTCTTGTTCATCAAACATTTTTGGTTCAGTTTTATTAACCTTATGGAAGTTTGCTTGATGACTGTCATTTTGAATTTCAAATGAATGAAGGGGAATAATTTCATGTTCATAATCTTCTTTCAAATGTGAAAAGGCAACATCATGAACTATTTCACAGTCTAGAGTTCCCATGGATGCATCTTCAAAACCATGATTTTCAAATGAATCAACCGCCTCTTCGTTATCTTTCTGTATTCCTGATCGATAAGTGGCATACACTGTTTTGTTTCTTTCCTGAAAATCTGTGTCATTTGTTTGTTTATTGCTTGAAGTTTCATAGATGTAGTTTTAGAATCTTGATCCATGTCTAAGCCACTTAGAATTTTAACAACCACATCATTCATAGGGGAAGAAAAACAACTTTAAAACACCTTGTCTTGATGGAAATCTTGTTGAATAACTTCATCAAGTTTAGGAGAAGGATAATGGCTTTAAAAAAAAAAATCTTGATCAGCTTCATCTTCATTTCCAAGATGGTAGTTGAGCATAGGATGCAAATATGAACTGAAATAACCTTCCATGTAATCAACCACATGATCATTAAATGCATGAGAAGGTTGTCGATCTTCCTTACTGATAACAATTTGCTGGTGTAAAAAGTGCCATTATGAATGCAGCCAAAATTTCATTCTTCCTTTGCTATCCCATGATTTTATTTCAACAATTCAAAGGAAGAAAAACATAATGGAAGATAGTTTTCATTAGCAATTCCACTGCTTTCTTCATATTTAACATCATTCCTGGAGGATTTCTGATTTGAAACATTAAAACCATTTTGCTTCAACAATTTGAAAGAAGAAAAACTCAATGGTAAGGTTCTTTCACCTGATTCAAAACCTTCTTCATTTTCTTCACTATTGTCATATGCACAATTTTCAATTTCTTTGTATGGCTGAACACACTCATTTTCAGATTCATCTTCGACCAATGTATGCAATTTTGAACTGACAAGATCTTCTACATAATAAGTAACAGGGTCATCAAACACATGAGAAGATTTTTGCAATTTCTTGTCAATTTGTTCCAGTGAATCAATGTGATTTGAAATCAACACACATTCCTTTACTTCAATGATGATCTTAGAATTTTATTTCAACAATTAAAATGAAGAAAAAAATAAGTTAAATAATTCCCTTCAGCTGATTCAGTACTTTCTTTTTTGTAACTGTGATATGTAGGTTTATTTCTCTCATTACATTGCTGAAAATGAACATTTTATTATAGAGAACATCCAGTTGGTTGTTCTAGGAAGACAACCTCATAATCATCATCATATTCATCATATATAGGCAAATCAACAACATATGAAATATCATATTCTTGACTTTCTACAAATGAATATATGAAACAATCAGATCCATGCTCATCATGGGATGGATCAAAAGCTAAATTAACACCTCCTTTTTCAATAAGTGGAATACAATCTTTTGCAAAATCATCAGCATTAAAAACTTCAAGAAGACCTATGATATTATCAACTCTATGCTCAAAATTCCAATTAACTATTTTATGTTCATATTCACTTTCATGTTCTTTAACGTCCAACTCCTCTTTTCAAATCTCTGTACATGATTCGATATTGTGTTGAATCTCCTGAGAATCATTAAACATTTGTTGTAAGGACTTAGGTCTTCTTTCCATCGGGAGGAAAGAAAAACCTGGATGAAGAGTTGTTTTATAATGGAGCATTGCAACAACTTCAGTGGGTTGAGTTTCTTTGGGAAAATTGTAATAGATATTGGAAAACCTTCTATTGAACATGGCAATGGTCTCATTGTTTTTCCTTTTCAGGGCATATAATTCTATAAGCTATAAGTATAGAGGTTTCTTCTTACCCCAAAACTTTGAAAAAACACTCTTAAATTATTCCCATGAGCTAATTGTCTCTGGCTGTAAATGTTTGAACCATTCTTTGGTGTCCCATTTCGAGGATTAAGAGAAGGCCCTCATACAAACATCATCATGGTCAATCTCAAACAAATCTATAAAATTCTCAAACCCTTAGATGTGTTTTTCAGTTGTGATGGCATCAAGTTCCCCATCAAACACAAGTAGGTACTTATAGTGCTTTGGAGGAAAATCATGAAGGATGTGAGGTAATTTTAAGGGTTTGTATGTATGTTGAGTCCTGGAGGGTGTTAGATCAATTACGAGAGGAGAAATATCAGCCTTGGTTTCACGAGGATGATCAAATTGGTCATGGTTATCACATGGCTCAGATGGGATATTTTGGTCAAAATGACTGATAAATTGAGGGGATATCTGTATAATTTTAAGAGGATATACAATTTCAAGATTATCATGATGATCATTTGCATGCAGTAGGTGAAGAAAAATTTGTTTATCATGTTCAAGAAAGGACCAGAGGTAATTCATAACAAAAATTATAATGTCTTAAAAAAACCTCAATTTTGAATACTTGTTTTCTCCCATGATGCATTTTCATACCTCTATCCAGGGATCTCTTCGTCGGACAATGAAATAGCCAATGATGTTTTGGAAGATGGATTCTGCATTGAGAGTGGAGTCAACAGTGAAAATTTAGATTTCTGTATTCTTCTACCAGTGGAATCACCTTCCACTTTTTCGATGTGTGGAGTCTCCAGAGAAGGAATACAGCCAATATGTGCCTAAGTGTATGCTTCTCTCAGACCTTAGATCTGAACCATGTTGTTCTTTCACAGGGATTTTTTTTTTAATTTTTTCCCCAACAACGACGCAAAAATGTTATCACTCTGTTAATCTATCTTGCTGGATGAGAGACGACAAAGGTAACTGTTTCAACCAAATTTAGGCTGGATTCTAACATTTCCAAACAGAGAGGGATCTCTCAAGCATATAACTATTTAGGATATTAAAAATATTTGGCAATGTGTGTACAGAGGTTAGATTCTGTGATGGTGTAAAATTTAAATATGGCAGGAAAAAACACAAGAGAAGGGCCATTGGGAAATGGGGTTTGTTCTTGAAAAGTATGAAGAGTTATAAGCTATGTATTTCCAGAGGAAACAGAGGAAAAATAGTTATGATTTTCAGCCAAATAAGTAATATGTGATGGAAGAGGAGAGGAAAGGAAAGACAACTATCAGTAAGAGGTGTCTAATAGAGGGTAAATCTCTTGGTGTAGTTTTAGAAGAGGAAACATGAGGGATGGTTACTACCAATAGAGCACCAAACATGAGTGAAGTCTGAAACAGTAACCAAGAATACATAACAAGTATAATCCATGTGAGAAGGAGTACCGACAAAAAATGAATTCCTTCTATTACTTAAGAATTATTACTAGCAACAAAAACATATTCATGAATACGAAGGAGAAGAAAACACACTAAACATCAACATCATGATGAATCTCGGCTATCTAAGAAAAAACTTATATGCTTATATTAAAATTTCTTAAAAAACTACAAAGTTCTCCTGCTACAAGGGCAGGCCCCTCTCCGGTAAGTCCAACCATTCATTTATATTTTTGATAGTATATATAGATAAGTTACATATGGAATTCAAAATGAATCATCTTCCCCAAGATTCCAAAAATAACTGTCATTTACAAAGGGAGTAACGTACTAAAACAGAGCTCCTACTTTCTAGGGAGCATTACAAACCAAAACTGACATATTTGATATTTTTACTTTGAATGCCACTTGTCTACATCATCACAAAATTCCCTAAAATATAATTAATTTAGCTTGAAATCTATATCAGGTTTGCGATTTCTTCCTTTAAGCTGTCAAGCCAATCAGGTTGGTTCTCTCCAATATTTTCAACCACTTCAACTTTAACCTGCTTCTTTCGTTGCTTTCTCCTTTTACCCTTGCCAAATTGCGTGTGATATATGTCTGTGTACCCATTGATAATCAAATCCTTCATGATAGGATTTAATCTAATTTATTCACCTAACCCTGGTTTATCTACAGATTTTGTGTGAAATTTTGTTGCCAATATTCAGACATCAAGCTTCCATTTCTTCTTCATTGATAATTTTGTCATATTATTTGAATATCTTAGTTCACCGAAAGACGTTGGGTCTGTCTTCTTCATTTCCTCCAATTTTCTCAGAATCATGAGCTTGCCTCCTTTGGCTTGTATAACAATTAGATGAACACTTTGATTCATGGTTACCCGTTATATAATAAAAACGTTAATCACCCAAAACAGATTAATGTCACCCATGTTTTAAATGAAAATCGTCATTGAGTGCCAATCATGGGCTACTTATGAAAGTCCTTGTAGGCATAAGGAATTGTCACATTTGGATATTGATTTCAAATGATGAGCCTTCAAATCAATTTTTTGGCAGCACTCACCCGACATCGCATGAACGAAAAGTACCAAAACAAGTGTCTCGAGATGATTTGATTGGCCGCCAACTTTCCCTTTCCACATGAAACCCTTGGACTTGACATATTCAATGATATTTTGACACGATCCATTGGGGTGTGATTGAGCGGTTTCAAGCTCACCCGCTTTCCCCCCTGATATGCATCTGGTGGCACCACATGGCCTCTAGGAGAAACTGTGGTATTCCTATCGGTCCACTTTTAAAATATTAACCCCTGCGTTAGTTCTCAGCCTGATATGCTCCATGACCATTGATCCGTGGAACTTGTGATCTGTGATTTGCTAGGTCCCATCAATTTCACCTTTCTGCTATATTTATCCTCGTCCTCTAGTCTATCGCTCCTCTATACCGATAGTCCCAAGACTTGGACTCCATTTGAATTTTTTTTTATTGTGATAACAATGTTCACCGGGGATTCTTGTGGATTTTGACATTATGTTGGTCATTCGTCACCATGAGCGGGTATTTTCACTACCCAACATATAGGATAGGTATCCATTCCATCATGCATTTTCGCATCGTCCTATAACTGTCACATTTTTCCTTAGGTATGAACCCATTTGTTGTCACACATAACCTTCCATCTGCTATAAGTCATGTTGTTATCAAGTGGTAGAGACTTACCGAACATGGGTGCCCTAGTTAGATCCCCTTCTTCATTTGGTCTCCATGCATGGATTTTTTCCATAGGACCGAGATTCCCTCTTAAGATAGTACATGACTTTATGCTGAGCCTGATTTCTCACTCATAAACATGTTGCATTATACCTAGAGGACTCCCAACCGAGTTTAATTTAATCTCTTTTCCAACTCTCCTTCAAAAAGTGAAAATATTGGCGACTGATTAGTCCCTTTCACACTCATTAAATTGGACTTAAAAGGTCGTGATTCTTAATTAAGCTCTTTTCCGATTCGTTTTCAAAAAGTGAAAAGATTGTCTAGTGAACTTGTCTCTTTCACACTCATAAATTGGATTTGAAAAGATGTCTATTTGGCACAAGTTTATCCCCTTTTCACACCAAGTAGACTAAAATTCATAAAAAAAGACATTTTTGGGCGTTAAGTTGTGATTGCATCTCATGCCCTTGCTTGCAGTATTGAGCCTATAGCTGGTTCTTTCTTTGCATTATCAACCATTTGCCTCAACAATTTTTGCATCATCAACCAAGTAGAGCCTTGTTTATAACCTTAGCAATTTGACACCCTATACCTAGGAGGGAACATTCCCCCCAATGTCCATCTCCCACATGCATATCCTTTCATTGAGCATAGGTACATTCCACTGCTGGAACTATTTTTGCTTACCTGCAACACTTGTTTCCTCCTCTATATCATAACATTCATTTGTCTATGAAAAAACAAAAAGATATGGGTGGGAAGGGAGTATTATCTTGTATTGGCAACACTCGTGTCACCTTTGAACATATCACAATGTTATTGAGTCCATTTGAAATCATAATTTTTAGATTAGCATGGCCTTAGGAATCTGAGCTCCTTACAGAGTCTTCTCTATCGAATGGTTACTCTTCCAGACCATATAGAGAATTTTATTGATGCCTCCTTCATCTTATGGTTTCATCATTGGGTCTATGCTACTAGAGATCTTTGTATGTCTCATGCTCTTGTTCAAAGGAAGTCTATCAACCCGTGTAGGCTACTCCTCATAATTCTTGACTTTGGATGTCATCCATACCCTCAGTTTTTCTCAGAGTAACATGATATTGTAGTCCTATCATGCACCCTAGCCCTACTTTCATCATTGATAGGCAAACTTGAACCCAACACTTGACATTTCATCATTGGTCATTGACTAGGTGGTTTCCCTTTTGTTCGACGGCAAGACATCTATTCACACATTGGGATTCATGTAGTTTCTTGGATTCCATTATCCTTATTGGTGGTTTCCTCACCTTTGTCAACAATTTTCATCATTTGCTTCTATTCAAAGGGTCTTTTCTGTGTACCGCTTGCACCTGGTACATGCGAAATATGCACAGGGTCGTTGGTTAGTGAACATTCTCTTTGACCGATTTCCACCTAATCATGAATATCCTTCTTTTTACCTTGTGTTGACTGATGAGAGATTCCTTAATGATCTCCTTTCAGTGGGTCTCTTTCCATCGACTTGAGCTCATTTACTCTGGAGACAGGACCTAGTGTATTATGAGTACCTTGAGGCTTCCAGTCATTAGTGGCAGGTTCTCTCACCATCGACAATTGGGAATACATCAATGTCTCATGATCGATGGATTAATCAGGTGTTTGACACTAAATCCTTTATTCACGCCTGTAACAATGTAATCGGTGCCTTGATACCTACTTTCATTATTGGTAGGATGTCTCCCATTTGTTAACGATATACCTCAATGACCTATAACGATATACCTCAATGACCTAGGGTATTATAACTACACACAAACAATGGTCATGGTGTCTATTTCCATATCGTAAATATCCCATGTAGTGTGATTTATCTACCTTCCTTTCACACTTTCTATGTTCAGATGTATTTTTGGCACCCAAATGTTAGGGTTAATATCATGCACATGTGCATAAATGAATTCATGAACAACTATTTTTTTTTTTTCGTGCTCAAGTAGTTGTGAAAAGGGTGACATGAGTCATGCACATGAGATCAGTTTTGTTAATGCACACTGGTTCCAATTCTTGCAATGAACACCATTATGAGTTTTATGATGTGCACCACAAACCAAGAAGACACCAAATGCACACTGGAATCCTAAAAAGAATATTTAGGAATTCTCTCTGAATGATTACTATAGGCAACACGAGGGATCACAGAGCAACAAGAAGAAGAGTTGGAAAGGTAGTTGAGAATGCCATAATTAAAAAGAGGTGAAATGGAATGCATGTGAGTGATAAATGTGTGGGACTGGTAGTCAAAGGTGCCAGTGGAGCATAAATCAAAGTGCCAAATAAGTAGAGCCAAGAAGAAAATAAAAGGGATCAATGAAAATAGAAGGAAGGCTAGTTAGCTAGTCAATTAATGAAGGATCATATCCTTTCACTGAGAGGGAGGGTGAATCAGTGACACAATTATTATATCATTTTTATTTTATTAATGAAAAAAAAAATTTAACACAATATTTTATCGTGGAACCCAAATGGAAAAACCACAAAATCTTTTCTATTAACTGCAAAATTTTGTTTTACATGTTACATAGAAGGAATATATTCTTCCTTTTTTATCAGCACCAACTTATCAGGATGTACCCACACCCTTGTTTACCATCATCAACTGGTAGGAGGATACAACCCCCTGTTTAGTCAACCAAATATAACAAGGAAGTACCAACTCCCTCTGCAGGCACCAACCTGCCCTTGCACCATCCAACGACCCTTAATTTATGAATCGAGTAAAAATTATGTTATCATTCACTGGATTGCATAACTTCTCTGTCTCCTTTTGTTCTTGATATTCAATAAGACATTGACAGACACCTTAGAACAAACAATTATTCATATTGGACTCTGCTTCTGTTTTGATATTCTTCATTGGAGTACAGAGACACACTATTCTCAATAATCTTCCTTGTTTATATAATTTTCAAAATGATGTGAGAGTGATACAATGTGTCCCTTTGTTTAGAACCATCGCACCTCTTCATTTAACTCAACCATAATCATAGTTTTATCATTCTTACCAAGAAGTCTTTTCATAAATTGATCACAGTTATGGATCAATTTCATCCTTTTAACTCGATCTCGAATCTCTGCAATTATTTCAGAAACTGAGATCATCAAATGCGCTTCTATCAAACCATTACATGTGACCGATAACGTAAAAAACAAAAGCTTATAATCTTTAATGACGCTTTATCTTTTTCCTTTATATATCTTATACCATATGACCAATGACAGTGACCAGACGTTAGACCAAACGAGTTCTTGAGATATTATCGATTCAACAGTCATGATTTCATCTCCTGATGAGATGGATTATAGTCTGGACATCATATCAAACGATTCACTTCTATTTCGCAGAACTAGATCAGTGGTCAAATTTGATCCTTACACCATCCTTTTACTTCTTAATCCAACGACTAGGACTTAATCAATCACTGAGATGGATGGACACCATTTAATTCACATGAGTGTGATGTGTAGGTAGGGTAGTGGAGTGTGACATCATAGCATAGAGGTGGTATGAAAGAGTGGTTTGGCGGTTAGCTCAGAGGGAGGGGTAGGCAGTAAGTGGTAATGAGCGATGGGGATTCGAGTTAACAAGAAGGCAAAACATTATGAGGGCCCCACATGGGAAATACCACCAAAT
>JZKD02S0205638.1:298668-311269 GCA_000966675.3 Picea glauca
GGATAGGGACACTTGGCTAAAAAATGGCCAACCTTTCCATAGTTAAAAAATTTGAAAGGCAGCTTGCCTTTGTACTTCCTTGCTCCTTTCTAAAGTTTTCTAATAAAGTTAGCATCTTCCACTTCAGATTCTTCATGATGGTTGGATTGAGGTTTTTTCTTCTGAATTTTTGTTTTCTTGAGCACCTTGAAGGTTGCCTCTCCTTGTGGGAGGTTCTCATGATCTAATATTAACTCATAGGCTGTGAGGATTCCATACATTTCATCCATGGTGATTTTATCTAGATTTTCCCAATATTCAAGAGAGGACACTTTAGGATTGTATATAATAGGTAGTGTTCTTAGTACTTTTTCAACTAGCTCATTGTTTGACACTTCTACTCCCAATCCTCTGATTGCATTAAAAATATTATAATTTCTTTCAAAGTACTATGAGATATTCTCTTCATCCTTCATTTTCATACCTTCATATTGTACTTTGAGAGTCTGGAGTTTGGCCCTCTTTACCTTTGAATCTCTTGCATATATGATTTCCAATTTATCCCAGAGTTGTTTTGCATTATTACAGTTTAGTAATTTAGCAAGGATTTTCTTACTCAGTCCATCTTGCAATGTGTTTAGAGCCTTTGCATGTTCCAAAAACATTTCTTGGCTTATGCTTCTATGGGATTGGATTTTGGAACATCATATCCATTTTCCACTAATGTCCATACTTCCAGTCCAATGGACATCATAGAGCTTTTCATTCTAACAGTCCAGAAGACATAATATTCACCATTAAATAGGGGGATTTTTTATGACATATTGAATTGTTGACCCATTCTAATGTATATTCATCTTCAAGTGATTTAAACATTTTGTGAAGAGACCCACTCTAATACCAATTGAAGGATCATATCTTGTCACTGAGAGGAGCGGGGGGGGCTGTGAATCAGTGACTCAATTATTATATCATTTTTCTTTTATTAATGCAAACAAAATTTTATCATGGAACCCAAATGGGAAAACCACAAACTCTTTTCTATTAACTGCAAAAAAAAAATTTACATGTTACATAGAAGGAAGATATTCTTCCTTTTCGATCAACACCAACTAATCAGGATGTACCCACACCATTGTTTACGAACATCAACTGGTAGGATGCTATGACCCCTTGTTTAGTCAGCCACAATGGACAAGGAAGCACCAACTCCCTCTGCAGGCACCAACCTTCCCTTGCACCACCCAACGACCCTTAATTTTTGAATCTTGTAAAACGTTTGCTATCATTCACTGGATTCCATAACTGCTCTGTCTCCTTTTGTTCTTTATATTCAATAAGACATTGACATGCACCTTAGAAAAAATAGTTCTTCATATTGGACTCTGCTTCTATTTTTATCTTCTTCACTAGACTATACAGACACACTATTCTCAATAATCTTCCTTGTTTATATAATTTTCAAAATGACGTGAGAGTGATACACTGTGTCCCTTTGTTTGAAACCATCGCACCTCTTTGTTTAACTCAACCATAATCACAGTTTTATCATTCTTAGCAAGAAGAATTTTTAGAAATTGATCAGAGTTATGGATCAATTTCATCCTTTTAACTCGATCCCGAATCTCTGCAATTATTTCATAAACTGACAGAGGCGCTTCTGTCAAACCATTACAGGTGACCGATAACACAAAAAACACGATCTTATAATTTTTAATGACGCTTTGTAACAACCCTAGTTAAATGATTGCTTAAGGTTTATCAAGTATAATTAATTAAATAATCAACTGTCCTAATATATTTTAGTTAAACAATGATTATTTATTAATAATATTAATTAATTGATTGATTAATTATTAATTGTTTATATCTGTTGATTAATTAATTAATTAATTAACACATTAAAGGTTTGGGTAATAAATTAAGAGCTTGATAATTTTTATTTATTTATTATAAAACTTTACATATGCAGGGGGATGAAGCATTGAGTAGAGGGATAAGGTAATAAATGGAGGGATAAGGTGGGTGGCATTAAAGGAGGGTAGGATTCGGTGAATGGGAGGAAGATATGACTCGACAGAGGCCTTCGGGAGATGATTATGAAAATTTGGGAGAGGAGCATTATTGCAGAAGAGGATTGTATTTTCTGTTGGATATTTTTCTGGTTTTGGAGTTTGGGAGGACTGTTACAGGGGTGCACCAGGTTGCTTGGAGTTTTGGGCTCAGGGGCCAGGAATCCTCACGGAATTTCTGGAGCTAGGGAGCCAGAAAGGATTTGTTCCTAGCTGGCAGGGAGGAAGATTCGATTTTCGACAGAGTTTGGGCAGAGCAATAGAGAGGAGAACCATAGATCAAGAATTTAGCATCAGACCAAGGTATTTTTATTTATGTATTTTCATGATTATGTGGTTCTATGTGGATGGTTATGTAATGTATTAGCATGTTTTTCATAAATGTAAATTTTTGTTGCTTATATGCTGAATAATGAAATTGCTTATTGCTTATACATCGAAATAATCTTAATTGTTTAAAGTTACGAATTTTATTAGGCTTTATTAAATTAGGTTCTTACACATGGTATTAGAGCCCTTGTTTAAAAACTTGGACCAGGGCCTACCCACCTACCCACATGTATGAAGGACAGTTCAGTAATGGAACTATTCCAACCCTAAAAGTCTTTTAAAAAAAAACCCTTAAATAGTTATATTGAGACCCTAAATAAATTGTATAGGGTAATTATATATTGAAAGAAACAACCCTGGTAAAAAGGGACCTTGAAACTCTTTAATTAGGTATAAATCTGAGCTCCAAGCTCCAGCTCCACCTAACTTGCAAGCCAAACACACAATTGTTTTTTTTACACAGATCTATATATAAATAATATGCAAAATAAATAAATAAATATATGTATATATATATAATGAAGAAAAACAAAAAAAAAATATATCTTCACCCTTAAACATCATGGATTAGTCATTTGATCTTTAGTTGAACAAATTTGATCTTTATGGCCATCAAATGACTAACCTACGATCGCTCCTTTAACCTCTTTTTTTTGCATTATAGTAAAAAAAAAAAAAAAAGACAAATAAATGAACCAACCAATTTAATTTGAGTGCTTACCTAATCGAATTCCCTGAGTGTGTTTTGAGATTTTCCATACCTGGTGGAATTTCCTCGGCACGTCATAACAAGGAATTTTCAAAATCAGATTGACAGTTATCCATGTCAAGCAATCAATAAAAAAATTTCAACACAAAGAGACACGACCTCCGACCAAAACCGGTTTGGACGACTGGAAAGGGTATCCCTCCCCCAAAATGAAAAATAAAACAATTTCTTTAATAAGATAGCTGAGGTGTCGCCACTCATGGGGACTGCCTACAACCCAACATTACTATATTTTCTTCCGTATGTATTAAATAGATGAGTAGCTAACTTATAACAACAATAGAGATTAAAAAAAAATAAAAGAATCAAGCATTTCAACAGCACCTCAGAAATTTATTCCGTGGCATACTTAGTTACGGAATTTTAACTTTCAAAGTTCCCTTCTGATTTCACTCTATACAATGTTGAACTCTGCTATATGCATATAGGAAATATAATACGGTGACAACGTTCTTCTGTTGTAAGTCTCTGAATCTCTAGAAATAGAAACTATAGCAATCCGCTCCAGAAAATCCCAATCTCCAAGTGTTGAAGTAAATTCCATGAGCTATCAAGCACCGACAACCAAGTGAACACACATCATAAGCCCCCAAGACTGAGCATTCATAAAGGGAGTTTTATTTGCACTCCGCGTAAAAAAAAAGGGGAAATAAATAAAAATTTGGGAGAGCCCGCAGGCCCAAGACACATGTAGACACACCAAGACAAGCATAAGTGTGAGATCCATACTCCACTCACCTCATCACAGGCTATATTTACCACATCACAGGCTGGATTTACCACATCACAGGCTATATTTACCATGAACCCACGAACAACCAACCAAGCCAAGCGCTTTGAGAAGGACCTAACACCAACGCGCGATCGATAGCCAAGCCAACGATTGGAGGAATGCTCCAACATGTCATATTTACAGACAACCCAATGCACCAAGCCCGCATGCAGCAAGAGAAAAAAAAAACTAGCTCGCAGGCTTAGCTCCAGCCTCATGCAACCTGCAACCAAAACACAGGTCAGTCAAAAAAAAAAAACAACACAAGATCAAACAACAACAACACACAAGCCGACACCCAAGCACTAGTGGAAAACACAAGTAGTAGCCTTGGGCTCACATCATCATACCTAAGCTAACATCTATACCAATTAAATACACAACACAAAGCTCATCATCCAACGCACAAGACAATACTTTTCACATAACTCATCATCTATCTGCAAAATTCTACTAATCGACATCGCACCTGCAACAAAAAACAATCCAGAACCCAAGCACCATTTCTCAGAGCTGAGCATCGAGCCATCGAGGGAGGAGCCTGCAGTTGTAGAGTTAGGGAGAAGAAAACCCTGGCCACATTTGCAGAGTGGGAGAGGCGGCAAAAGAGTGGAGCATTATGAGAACGAGTGTAGGGTTAGGTTTAGGTATGGAAGGCGCTAGAGGAAACGAGGGCAGGGCACGTGGGCTTCATGCATGCCCACCCTTTTGTTAATTTAAAAAAAATATATATATTTTTAAATTATTTATTTAATTTATATATATATATTATTTATTTTAGATTTTTTTTTTATTATTATCGTAAATTATTTTATATATATTATTTAATATGTTTATTTTTATTTATTCATTATTATTAAGAAAAAAAAAATTGCTTAGATTTAGTTTAAAAATTGCTTAAAATTTTCTTAAACCTTAATTATTTAAGAATATTATAAGTTTTAAATATTAAAATTAAATATTTATGTTATAAGATAAGGATTAATCAAGGTAAGTCAGTATATTTTATTAGTATAATTAATAGGATTAATTAAAAATAATTAATCATTAGTAATTAATGTTTAAATTATATTTAATTTTATGATTCATATTTAAACTAATTAAAGAGATTAATTAGTTTTAAACTGAAGGTTTAAGGACTTAGAACAAGATAAACGGGGGGGGGCTTCATGCGCACTAGGCAGGTAAGTTAGAGAAATTGGCTAATATGGTGCAAAGCTAGCATAGCTACCAGGCGAGGGAGTCAATAGTTTTCTTAGGTGAAGAGATCAAGTTTAAACACTTTAGCCCTAACCTAGCCACCTCCCCTAAAGAGAGTAAAATCTGTTTACAGACAAGTAAAAAAAAACTTACGCCTAACCCTATTTTCTAATTAAGTTGCACAAATGTGAAATGTCCTTGAACTAACCCTGACAACTTTGGATGATGCAGGTTAAATCATACAGGACGGTTAGGACTCGAGGGAATCGAGGCAGAGGGGCATCGTCGCAAGGACCACCAGTGCTGCCACCACCATCGCATAAACTAGCTCTCATACTATGCTCTTTGGAGGCCATAAATGAGACTTTAAAGGGTCGTCAACCAACACGGATCAAAGTGGATCCCCCACCATCTGGAACGGGTAATTCATAAGTGTCAAGGGATTCAGGGGGAGGACCTCCACCCAAAGACATCACTAGAGAACTGCAGAAGATCAAACTTTCGGAGTTTTTCGGGGGTCGCGCCAGTGAACGTGTAGAAGCATGGTTGGAAGGCATGACAAGGTGTTTTTCCTTAAGGGACTATGTGTCCACCTCAAAGGAAAATATAGTGATTTTTCAGATGAGAGACAGTGCCTTGAACTGGTGGGGTAACCTGGAAAGGCAACTTCATCTTACCCCAGACACCATATCATGGGAACTTTTTGAGGAGAGGTTTCGAAGGAAATATCTGCCAGCTTACTATGAGGAACAATAGGTAGGAGTGTTTCATGCCTTAGTACAGAGAAACATAACTGTAAAAGAATATGAGATTAGGTTTATGGAATTGGTCAAATAGGTTTCATATATGGATAATGACCAATGACAGGTAGAACGCTTTGTCTATGGGTTGAACCCTAAGATAAGGGCTATGGTGTAGATGTGGAAACTATGTTCGGTAGCGGAAGCTGTGGAAAATGCGCGTTATGCGGAGGAACACATGAACTTAACTGGAGGTATGAGACCGACCTTTCCGCATCATCTTGGATTCATAGGCAAGGCCCTTAGGACATTTCCCAGGGGAGGGGGCTCAAGGACACCTCCATATGGTAATAGAGTCACACCAAGGATAGTAGCCACAGGGATTTCATTAGCAGCAAGTGAAGCATATCGTTCATCACCAATGATGCAGGTAGGTCCACGACCATCTCAAGGAGAAGCTAGTAGGGGTAGGGGTTCTAAGGGAAGGAACTCATTTCAGAGACATTTACATAACAATGCGTAGGTTCAATCCCGTGTTCCCTGTTGAGGGTGTGGAGGACCCCATTACTAGCGTGACTGCCCATAGTTAGAATTAGGATTTGTCCATAGAAAAGGAAAGGCTTTGATGGGAAGAGAAAGTATCATCCACCAGATTTACGCAGTGGTTAATAATCGCCAGGCCGACCATCAATCCATGGTGGTGAAGTCATCAAGTACGCTAAATCATATCAATGTTAAGATTTTATTTGATTCTGGTGCGACAGATAGCTTCATTTCACCATATGCATTAGAAAAGAGTGGGTTGGAACCCTACAAGCACGATGACTTTAAACAAGTCGAGATGGCCTCCGAGGAAAAAAAAGCGGCAAGACCTAGCGTTGATAATTGTATAGTAGATGTGGGAGTGTGTACTACAAGGTTGAAGGTATACGTCACTTCTCTCGGGGCATATGATCTAATCATTGGAATGGATTGGTTAGAAGTTCATTGATCTTTGGTAGATTGTTTCACAAAAAGCGTGCTTTGTGTCGACGATGAAGGAAGGCCAGTAGAGATCCAACGTGTATGGAGAAGGGTGTCATTACACTTTATCTGAACTATGAAGGTTAAGTGATGCTTGAGGCAAGGGTGTCGAATATATGTAGTGGAAGCAATGAATGAAAGGAAGGGACCCTCCTTGGATCAGTACCCGGTATTGTCAGAATTTAATGATTTTTTCCTGAACGAGTTACCAGGGTTACCTCCTGAGAGGGAGATTGATTTTACTATTGAGCTAAAACCTAGTGCAGAACCAATTTCCAAGACTCCATATCGGATGATAGCACCAAAACTTTGTGAGTTGAAAATGCAGTTGAAAGAGTTACTGGACTTAGGGCTAATAAGGCCAAGTGTCTCACCTTGGGGTGCACCAGTAATTTTTGTAAAGAAGAAGGATGGTTCCTTACGATTGTGTATAGACTACAGGGAGTTGAGCCATCCTATAGTGAAAAATAGGTACCCAATGTCACAAATATATGACCTCTTTGATCCGATGAAAGGAGAAGTGGATTTCTCAAAGATTGATTTGCGATCAGGGTATCACCAGCTAAGGATTAACGAAGGTGATATCCCAAAAACTACCTTTCAAACTCGGTTTGGACATTACGAGTTTGTCGTAGTACCTTTCAGATTGACCAATGCACCAGCAATATTCATGAGCCTCATGAATGGATTATTCCATAAGTACTTAGACCATTTTGTACAAGTCTTTCTAGATGACATCCTCATCTATTCCAAAAACGAAAGAGAGCATGAGGAACACTTATGAGTGTTGTTGTTCTGCCTTAGAGAGAAAAAATTGTATAGGAAGTTGTCGAAGTGTTCCTTCTTCCAGAAAGAGATCGACTATTTAGGTCATATCATTTTCGGTGACAGAATCTCTATGGACCCAGAAAAGGTAAAGGCCATTATGGAGTGGCTAGTGCCGAAAAATGCCCATGAGGTGAGGAGCTTCATGGGGCTAGCAGGTTATTATTAGATATTTGTTGAAGGGTTCTCTAAAATAGAGAAACCCATCATCATTTTGCAGTGCAAGGGGGTCAGGTATGAATGAACAGAAGAATGTGATAGTGCATTCATCGAGCTTAAGAGGTTACTAACTAGTGCGCCAATTCTACGAGTGTTGTATATGGAAAAAGAATTCACAGTCTGCATGTTTTCCTTGAAGCAAGGGTTGGGGGTCATGCTAATGCAAGATGGATGAGTGATAGCTTATGCATCAAGGAAGTTGAAGAAACACAAAGAGATTTATTCTACTCATGATTTAGAGTTGGTAGCTATAATGCTAGCTCTGAAACTTTGGAGGCAATATCTTGTGGGGAAAAAATTTGAGCTCAAAGTTTCGCCCATCAAAGTTTAAAACATCTCTTCACTCAAAGGGATCTGAATGCCAAACAAAGGCGATGGAGTGAGTTTATGATTGAGTACGATTTTGGTATTTCATAAATCAAAGGAAAGGAAAATGTGGTCAAAGATTCCTTGAGTAGGAGACCACGTGTCTTCTCCTTGGTACCCTTAAAGGTCAATCTGAGGGAACGTGTGTTGATGCAACTCCAAGGAGACAATTTGTATTTAAAGGTTACTTCAAACGTCCACAGTGGGAGGCAATTAGATCCAAAGTATGAAGGATATAGTCTAGAAGCAGACGGATTGTTAATATATCGAGGAAGGATGTACATCCCTGAAGAAGGGGATATTCGAAGCATCATACTAAATGAATCCCATAGAGCACTTTATTGTGCACATCCAGGTGTGAAAAAGATGTACGCAGACATGAGGAAGATTTTCTTCTAGGTAGGCATGAAGTGCGATGCAGTCCACTTCGTCACCAAATGCCTAGAGTGTCAACAAGTGAATGCCAACCACCATCACTCGGTAGGCCTCCTACAACCACATGATGTTCCTATGTCCAAGTGGGAAGTCATCTCTATGGATTTTGTTGTGGGGTTTCCGCTCACATCTCATAGACACAATACCATTCTTGTGATAGTGGACAAGTTAACCAAGAGTGCTCATTTTATTATGGTTATGGACACTTACGATGTCACTGATGTGGCACGTGTGTTTGTAAGTGAGGTTATCTATTTGCACAGGATACCTAAGAAGATCATTTCAGATAGGGACTCCAGATTCAATTCTAGGTTTTGGACAAGTTTACAGTCAGCATTGGGGACTCAGTTGAACTTAAGCACAACTTATCATCCTAAAACAGATGGGAAAACCGAGAGGGTAAATCAAGTCATAGAAGACATGCTTAGGATGCATGTCATGGATAATCAAACCCAGTGGGAGAAGTACCTACCTTTGGTAGAGTTTGCCTACAATAAAAAGTTTCATAGCTCCATTGGAATGCCACCCTACAAAGCTCTGTATGGAAGGCCATGTAGAACATTGTTGAGTTGGGATAGATTAGAAGACTGAGTAATAGTTGGGCCAGAATTGATTCAAGATATAGAGGAACAGGTGATTCAGATTAGGCAGAGACTAAAGGAAGCACAAGATAGGCAGAAAAGTTATGCGGATGCACACAGGATTGACCGAAGTTATAAAGTGGGAGACTAGGTTTTCATTTGTATCAGGCCCAATAAGAGTACCATATGGTTTGGGAAAGGGAAAAATTTGTCACCTCGATTTATAGGACCATTCAGAATCCAAGAGAAAATTGGACCCATTTCCTATCGTCTTGTACTGCCACCCCACTCGCATAAAAATCATAATGTTTTTCATGTATCTGTTTTAGGACATTATGTTGCTGATGAATCACATAAACTAAATTGAAAGGAATTATAGGTATCGAACGTGGGGAATCTCACTATAGAACCATTATGCATATTGGACCGTAGAGTCCGACAACTCAAGAACTTTCTGGTAGACCAAGTTAAGGTCCAATGGGACAAGTATAGTCTAGGATCTACTACTTGGGAAGACGTCGAGACACTACGACGAGACTATCCCTCACTTTTATGACCACCTCGAGAATATGTTTCTTGAAGGTGGGGTGTACGTAACACCACCTTTTGAATTAGATAGCCAGGATTACCTAAGGCCTACACACTTTTATTTTCTATTCACAAGTGAAAATATTAAATGATACACTTGAACTTTTAGACGTATAAATTTTATGAATGTTTAAATATATTTGGATAATGATGGATATGATGCGATATATGGTGAGAATGTAAATTTTATGAATGTTTAAATATTATTGATGATGATGGATATGATGCGATCTACTATGTGAATGTAAATTCTATGAATGTTTAATTCTTATGGATAATGATGGATATGATGCGAGATATTGTGTGAATGAGAATCCTATGAAGATTTAAATGCTATTAGAATGATGTTCGATATGATGCAATCTATTTTGTAAATGATAATTTTATGAATGGGTGTCGAAATTGAATTATGGGATATTATGAGATCTATTTCTAACTTGAAAAGTTTGATGTTAAGTTGTTGGTACGAGGATACCAAATTGAAATTGTGGTTGTATGCAATTACATGATGATAATGCATAGAAATGTATGATTTTGTGTTACAGACTAATCTGTAGGTTATGGGCTATGAAATAACCAAGGGATAATGATGATGAAAGTGGATTTCATGACCACTGGTCGAGAAACAATATGGTATAAATATTTTTATGTGAAATTATATTGGTTTGGATGCATTGCTATGATATGTGGACCAGTGCAGGATTTCAAGTGGTGAGACTGCCCAAAATTGAATAGATGATGACAAAACTCCTAGCAACACGACGCCACTGTAAATTCCATTGTAGGGTGTGGACCCTAGTTATGATTAGGAGGGGTGGAGGCATTTCCCACCATGTATCCTCTGAAAACTGAAGTCATGGGAGGATGGTGTTAGCTCACACTCCCCTAGACATGTGATGATGACTATCAGTTGCCTACTAGGAAAGCTTGGTCAAGATAGTGACACTTCCTCTTACGGGTTATATTTGGAGTTAGGTCAATATAGTTGACGCTCCAAGATAGTCCAATAGAGGAAGGATAGGAATGGAAGATGGAAGTAAGTTAGGGAGGAAGGATAGGAATGGAAGATGGAAGTAAGTTAGGGAGGAAGGATGAGTAGAAATAGTTGAGAGTGTATGGAGATTTGTCTTATGTTGGAACTTATTATTTCCTTTCTGAAAAGAAAATGTATATATATATATGAATATTCATAATTATGTAACTAAATTACAATTGTCTAAATACAGTTGTTGAGCTACATAATTGAAATTAAAGGATTTCACAAACATTTGATTGGTTTATTGTCTTTTATAAAATGAATAGTCTTCTTGAATGGATTAGATACATGAGGAAATTACTATAGAGATGATAGTTATTGATATAGTACATGAACGAGACTTGTATGTACTAGCTACACATGCATTTCTTGTGCATGTACACTAGTATGAATGAGTTTCTTGGCTTACTTACTAATAATGATGGTTATTTGCTATGAATGTGAGGACCATGTTTTTTTTCCCTTCTATCATAGAATACTTTAACTTCGAGACGAAGTTTCCTGAAGGGTGGGTGTATGTAACAACCCTAGTTAAATGATTGCTTAAGGTTTATCAAGTATAATTAATTAAATAATTAACTGTCATAATATATTTTAGTTAAACAATGATTATTTATTAATAATATTAATTAATTGATTAATTATTTATTAATTGTTTATATCTGTTGATTAATTAATTAATTAATTAACACATTAAAGGTTTCGGTAATAAATTAAGAGCTTAATAATTTTTATTTATTTATTATAAAACTTTACGTATGCAGGGGGATGAAGCATTGAGTGGAGGGATAAGGTAATAAATGGAGGGATAAGGTGGGTGGCATTAAAGGAGGGTAGGAGTCAGTGAATGGGAGGAAGATATGACTGGGCAGAGGCCTTCGGGAGATGATTATGAAAATTTGGGAGAGAAGCATTATTGCAGAAGAGGATTGTATTTTTTGTTGGATATTTTTCTGGTTTTGGAGTTTGGGAGGACTATTATAGGGATGCACCAGGTTGCTAGGAGTTTTGGGCTCATGGGCCAGGAATCCTCATAGAATTCCTAGATCTAGGGAGATAGATAGGCTCTGTTCCTAGCTGGCAAGGAGGAAGATTTGGTTTTGGGTAGAGTTTTGGTAGAGCAGCAGAGAGGACAACTAGAGATCGGGAATTTAGCATCAGACCAAGGTATTTTTATTTATGTATTTTCATGACTATGTGGTGTTATGTGGATGGTTATGTAATTTATTAGCATGCTATTCATAAATTTAAATTTTTGTTGCTGATATGATGAATAATGAAATTGCTTATTGCTTATACGTCGAAATAATCTTAATTGTTTAAATTTATGAATTTTATTAGGCTTTGTTAAATCAGGTTCTTACACGCTTTATATTTTTTCTTTATATCGCTTATACAATATGACCAACGAAAGTGACCATATGCTAGGCCAAATGCATGCTTGAGTGCTTATCATTTCAATGGTCACGATTTAATCTCTTGATGAGATGGACGATAGTCTGGACATCAGATTGGACGGTTCACTTATATTTTGTGGAACCAAATCAATGGTCAGATTTGATCCTTACACCCATCCTTTTACATCTTAATCCAATGGCTAGGACTTAATGAAGCACTGATATGGATGGCCACCATTTACTTCTCTTGAGTGTGACGTGTAGGCAGG
>JZKD02S0205638.1:311372-333211 GCA_000966675.3 Picea glauca
GGTAATGAGAGAGGGGGGTCCAAGTTAACAAGAAGGTGACATGTTATGAGACCCCCACACGAGAAATTCCATCAACTCAGACCACCCCCTCCCCCACAGCATTAAAGGCAGAAAGGTTGGGGGGGTCTGATATGCCATATTGACCATATATCTGAGCGCCCAATTATCGGTCACTAAGATTAGCGCGTCCTTCAACATAAATCACCAAAATTTCATGTCACCACATGTTTTATTCATTTTGTCACCAACCATAGATTTGTTTGGCAAGTGACCATCGACAATTGATGTGTATTGTGATATTCCCTGTCGATCCAAGCTCTTGCGTGCATATCAACGGTCTTTATTTGATATGATTGTTGACTAGTCTTCGGAGATTCATCGTGCCATCTCTTCTAAGCTTTGATATTCATTCTCTCACCTTCCTTAGATTTAATCTTTGCATATCATCCAATGTCATCTTTCTGCATATCATCCAACTGTTTGACAACAACCACTATATGATGACAGATTATTTGTTGATATCAATGACAGTTCTTCATACCAACTTATCATTACATCAGTGACATCGACTATTGGCATCAATGACAATATATGATTGACACTATATCCAACAATAAATTGGTCAATAAGGGGGTATAGTTTCTTGTATTTTTTTGCTGGTCATTGTCATTGAGACTATGTTTTTCAATGTCTCTAATTCTAATACCAATTTTGTTGTAAGTAAAAAATCTGCAGAGAAGCATGTGGTTCTATGTAACGTACTACTAGGAAAATGTATAAGGGATAAATGTTCTATTGTTTTCAATGAAGGGTTCCTCTCTTATTTTTCCTCGGGCTTTTTTGTCCTAAAGATGGATCCTGTTGTGGATCCGAAACATCGACAAGCTATCAAAAGCAATGTGGTTCTTCCGACATTTTCTAAACAAATCTCTCACCATAGAAACCTAAATGATGAGCTTCTTCATGTATGTTTTTGAATGATTGAAGGATAATAATAAATCTACATTGGTTCTGTACCTACAATGTGTTAATTGGATGTGTTTTTTTATGTTATACACTGTCGACTATTAAGTAACATGAAATGGTTTATATGAATTCCAACCTAAATGGATCCTTTTGTAATTATCCCTTCATCATAGAAACAAGACTAGATGGTCCCTGTGATTCTCATGGCATCTCAGGTGAGACCTTCCTTATTCTTGGCTGATGATTGATATGTCAATGCCTTGGGGTTTTTGTTGGTCACTCTATATGAACCCTAAGTATTAAACCACCTAGTGTTAAGTAGGATTTGAACAAGAATGAAATGACCCAAATTTGTATCCATACAAAGTCAGATGTGATCATGAAACAAAAAAACTTTGCGAATCATTGAAGATGATGGGTTCACTTCCCTTTCAATATCCATTTAATCCTCTTTTCGGGCCGGATATTTTTATCCCAATAGGTTCAAATCCTATGGACAAAGGATATGTGAAAGATTTCCCAATTTTCGACCTTCACAGGGACCAATTAGTGGCACTTCAAAATCGAATGAGAGCTACCACCCTCACCAAATTGCCTGACAACATAGGCACAACTGCTACTTCAGTCATAGGTAAACAACCACCCACTAGTTTCAACAAGTTTTTTCCACTCTTAGTTTATGATTGTTCCTTTTCTTCCATTTCCAATACAGGATGTGACTCGGTTCATGTGATCGGCATGGACAAATAGAAGGATAGTCTATTGGGCAGCCAATAGGAAAATCATTAATGAACAATATTTTATAGTTGGCAATTATGGAGGAGTTTTGTTTTTTAGTTGGAAGCATGTGAGAGATGTTGCCATATTTTACAAATAAGTTGGAATCCAAATAGGTTGAAAGTTTATTTTGGTTATATTGAAAACACACAGCCACATTATAATCCTCTCATGATATCTTTTACGAAGTTTTTACTTTATTCAATTACTTTTTTCTTTCTCACCTATATGGAAAGTTATAAAAATGACAAGTATTAATATTTTTTTTACCTTATATGGAGGCCTTTGAGCCTCATTGTCCCCATGCAATATCCACATGTTCCTTTTCCCCAATTTTTGCACTATCTTTTCAAATTTTCTGAATTTTTTTCCCAATCCATCCAATTGATAATGCATCTCAACATCGAAGAGGACATAATATTTGTAAACCAAGAGATAAACCATATGTGGGTGTTCATCATATATTTCCTTGTGTATGTGGGAGAATAGGGTTCCCTATGGCACTTAAGAACATGCTTAGAACTTTTGATCTGAATTATTTTTAGAATGAAATGAAGGAAGAGACATAACAATGAAATATATAGAAATATTTCAATAAACACAGAGATATAGTAATGCACAATTTTTATTAATGAAAGAATGTACAGAAAATGTAAAATTATAGAGTGAATGACTCACTAGAATGGTGGCATTTTATCTATGAGAAGATATGTGATGGATACGCTCATTCACAAGAATAATAATATCTTTATAATGAGGCTTTAAAGGAATTTTTATCATAAATAAAATCCAAAACCCTAACCCTAAAAGATGAAATGACAAAAGGTTTTTGGGCCCTCATGGGGGTAGTTGATACATCAACTTCCCAAGGGCGTAATTTTTTCATAAGATCTATGTTTGGGGAGCACGATATCTCATTTGAAAGGTCTAGTTGAGGAGTACATATTCCAATCGACCCATACCATACCTTCGGATAATATTGTTTGGGTTTCTTCGTTCCAAAAAAACAATGTTTAGTTCTTTAAAATGACCTCAAAAGTTGAGCACCCAAACAACCATAGAAAAAATTCCAATGTTGACACCCTTTTTTTGAGCTAGTGGAATAGGTGGGTGGCCACCAACTTCCTCCTATATCAATCCTACCTCCTTAGGAAGAAGTGGTCTCCATTGTGAGAAGTTCTGGGGGAAGATTTTGTTGAATCTGAATATTGGTGAGTTGTTTGCCTTGCTAAAGAAGTTGTCCCTCTTAGATTGTTGAAGGATGTTATGAACATATTGTTGGAGGGGCTGGATCTATTTAACCAATCTAACTACATGATATTTCACAGTGTGGGAGGACTCTATCATTCAATATGCAGTAGGAATATATTGGTTCTCTTCTACAATTGTTTATCTTCTTGTGATGGATAGAAGGGTCTTGGGTCGAGGCTGCAGTAGTTGTAGTGTCCTCTTCTAAACAGATTATGAACAGGATAAAATTTACAATATGTGAGATGACTTTGGCTCACTATTTTTTTTGGGACAGTAGTCGAAACCACGTCTATTATCCTATAGAAATAACTCCCTAGAGTATAAATAAAGCTATGGGGTTGAGACTCATAAATGTAATGATGCCTCCACATATATGGCTAACGTAATAGAGAATCACATACTTTGAGTGGGGAAACATGACACAATACCTCATACTTAAAGGGATTTATGTCATATGACAGGTGCCACTGTTGGTTGACACGAAGATCTTGTCCTTGGTGGAGCCATCTAATGTTGTATGGCTATGGGTCTGGTATTGTTGGCAACTCCAACTGCTTGACAATTATGGGTTTTCAATTTAAAAATAAACAATATTTTCATGGGATTATGGGTTATAATTTAATAAAAAAATATCATTGTGCCTCTCAAAAACTATTTAGAAAAAAACGAGCTCATGTAGAGACAAAAAATATTCAAAAGAATTTAGGATTTTCTTTAAAAACAAAACCTAGCCAACATGTATCTCTCTAGAGAAGTAACATCATCGTGATGGAAGTTATTAGAGAAGGTAAGAAAATATACATGTTTTCCATTAAAAAAATACCTAGCATGCATATTATAATGTTGGTATATCCATCATGATATGAATTTCGTAAAAATCGACACAAACATGGATCTTCAATAAAATAAAAACAACAAAAAAAACTCCAAATGATTATGGATCTTGAGTTAATAGAAAATATTTTTCGCATCTCAAAATATATTTACACAAACCAAAGTTAGGTGGAACTAAACAACGAGATAAATATTTCAAAATTTTCCTTTAAAGAAAAAATCTAGAAAACATATTGTTACATAGTGTTC
The DNA here is from genome assembly GCA_000966675.3 of Picea glauca. Classification (NCBI taxonomy): domain Eukaryota; kingdom Viridiplantae; phylum Streptophyta; class Pinopsida; order Pinales; family Pinaceae; genus Picea; species Picea glauca. The sequence continues at coordinate 315,450 of JZKD02S0205638.1, forward strand.
CCCCTGCAGACAGATGAAACCTTCCTTGGATTCCTAAACTCCTATTCCAAGACAAAAAAAACTGAACATGGACACTAACATCCTTTTAAACTCATTTTAACCTATCAAAAATAGAGGGAGAAAGGGCATGATGTACCTTTTTACTAAGTTTTGCCTTACCACTTTAAATCTATGAGATTCATCTTCAAACCCCATAGTGCAACTTGATACCTGGAATATGCAACAAAGATAAATGACTATCTCCTACTCTAGTTGATTAAGTAAAACAAATTCATCTACAAAGATTAATACAATAGTAGACAAACACCTGCAATAATACACAAGCTTGAAGGAAATATGCCAAGTTTATTTAATGAGAAACAAAAGAGAATACTTACAGACCAATATTAATTTTGTAGCAGCCTCTCCAATCTCTCCTCATCCAACAACCATTGTACAAATAACCCCAAATCAAAATTAAAATGTCCAACCTCCGTATACACCACATAAATGTCCAAGTACAATATGCTTCCAAATGAAATTGTCTCCTTGGTATATATAGGAGACTAGGAGGTACAATTAAAACTAATGGACCCAAGCTGACATAAATAAAATAAGATTACTAATGTAATATTCCCCTATTAAGGGGTAATGTGCCACTATTTAGGGTTTAACATGCCCCTCGCACTCACACAAGTGTTGCCCGCAACACTTGAGTAATTTTGGATGCTTCTCTATAAAAGGCTCATCTTCCCAAGTGGAATCTTGAGCAAGAGGTTTCCTCCACTTAATGAGATACTCTAAAATAGATCTGTTCCTCAGATTGTGAATTCTTGTGTCAGTGATGGCTTCAAGATCCAACATGATTTTTCCCTCCTCTTCAAGTTCCTAAAATATAGTTTGAACTGGGATCTTGTCACCTATAACCTTCTTTAAAAATGAAACATGGAAAAATGGGTGTACTCGTGAGGATGCAGGAAACTCCAATTTGTATTGCATAGTACCAATATTTTGCAACACCTTATAAGTACCATAGTACTTTGGTGATAATTTATTATCCTTCTTGTCTTGCTTAAGGGACATATGTTTGTATGGTTGTATTCTTAAAAACACCTAATCCACTACTTCAAAACTTCTTTCACTATGATGTTGATATGCTTGTTGTTTCATGCGATTTTGTGCCATGGTCAGGTTGTCCTTTAAGATTTCGAGAACTTGTTGTTGATGGTTGATGTGATATTCAATTGCTTGAACATTAGATTTTTCTTTTAGAGAGGAAGTGATGGAAGGAGGGTGGTATCCATAGAGTGCCATAAATGGTGTCATGTTTGTTGCAGTATGAAAGTATGTGTTATACCACCATTCTACCAAGGGTAACCATTTGAACCATTACGTTTTTTTATCAGAGACAAAGCAACGAAGGTAGCCTTCAAGACATTTGTTCACTATCTCGGTTTTTCCATAATATTGAGGATGATAGGATGAGCTATGAGACAATTGAGTAGCCAAACAAGAAAATATTTCTGTCAAAAAATGTCAAGTGAAGATAGGATCTCTGTCACTTACAATAATCTTTGGGATTCCATGTAGTTTTTGAATTGTCTATATGAATACGGTGGCAACTGTACTAGATTTGAAGGGATGAGAGAGTTCACAAAAGTGTGCGTACTTGGTCAGTCTATCAACAATCAACATGATGACACACTTTCCTTTAGACTTCAGTAAACCTGTGATGAAATCCATGGAAACCTCCTCCCAATGCTCATTTGGGATGGCTAATCGTTGTAAGAGACCCGGGGTCTTAATTGTTTCCACCTTATTTTGTTCGCAAACCAAACATTATGCTATAAACCTTTGAACATAAGTTTTAAGGCAATCCCAAAAAAATTCCTTCTTGACGCTATGGTAGGTTTTCAAAAATCCCAAGTGCCCGCCTACCAGAGAGGTGTGAAATTCCAATAGTACCTTTTGTTTGACTTGGGAGTTCTTACATAAATATAAGCGATCTTTGTACCATAGTGAATCATTTTTCCATGTAAATGTATTTGATGCACTGGAATCCTGCTACAACCTTTGAATGAGAGTCCACATATTTTCGTCATTCTTTCATTCATCCCTCATTTATATTATCCAATCAGGTTGGATGATCAAGATAGCACAAAGAAAGGCCTCAACATCTTCATCCTTCCTTGAGAGTGCATCTACCACATCATTTTGCTTCCTTTTTTTATATATGATTTCAAAATCATAACCCAATATCTTGGTCACCCATTTTTGTTGTTCTTCTGAAGGTAGTCTTTGTTCCAAGAAGTATTTAAGAATATCATGATTTGTTTTAACCTTAAAGTTCCTATCTATTAGGTATGGGCGTCATTTCTTCAATGCAGTAGTATTGCCATCATTTTCTTCTCATAAATGGATTTTTGTAAGTCATTTCCCTTGAGTGGCCGACTTTCAAAATCCAGGGGCCTTCCTTGCTGCATTAGGACAACAAGAATTCCATTTCCCGAGGCATCACATTACATAATAAAGGTTTTTATGAAGTCTGGTGTGGTCAAAACATGAGCTTTACACATCACCTCTTTAAGTTTTTCAAAATATTTAGTTGCCTCTGAAGTCCATGAAAATGCATCCTTCTTAGTTAGGGTTGTTAAAGGTGCTTCTATTCTCCCATAGTTACGAACAAAAATGCGATAGTAACCTGTTAAACCCAAAAATCCTCTAAGATTCTTCAATGTTTTGGGAATCAATTATTCCATCATGGCCTTAATATTGTTAGGGTCTACCTTGACACATTCATGAGATACAATATGACTCAGATACTCGACCTCCTTCACCCAAAGAAAAATTTGGATGATTTGGCATATAGTTGTTGCTCCTTTAGTAGTTGTAGCACCTTGTCAACATGTCACAGATGATCCTCCCAATACTTGCTATAGATTAGTATATCATCAAAAAATAGTAACACAAGTTTTCAAAAGAAGGGCTTAAAAATGGAATTCATCAATGCTTGGAATGTGGAAGGTGCATTTGTAAGGCCAAAAGTCATGACCAAAAATTCATAATGGCCTTCATGAGTTTGGAATGATTTTTTTTTTATATCGTCTTCCTTCATTCTAATTTGATGATACCCTGAACGAAGATCCAACTTTTTGAAATAGATTTATCCATGTAGTTCATATAATAATTCATCAATGATAGGAATGGGAAACCTATCTTTAATAGTTATCTCGTTGAGCTCCCTATAATCTAGACACATACACCATGAGACATCTTTCTTGAATACCATTACCACTGGTGCAAAGTAAGAACTTTGGTTGGGTCTAATAATGCCAACCTCTAACATTTCTTCGACCATACACTCAATTTCACACTTCTAGGCATAAGGGTATCTTTACGGCCTGATGTTAGGAAGAACACTCCTAGGAATTAGGTGAATATCATGATCATGATTTCGAGTGTGTGGAAGACCTTTGGGAATATCTTCAAATACTTTGGAGTGCTTATCAATGATCCCTTGGAGATCTAGGTGAATAGATAGCTTAGATGTTTGAACATATAGTGAAAATAGTTTTGTAATAACACCTTGATGCCCCCTTTTCCATAATTTTGTCATTCCATTAGAGCTTATCACCTTACTGGGTTTCCCTGTGATACCTCTTAACTCAATTTCTTTTCCTTCCAATGAAAATTTCATGAAAAGTTATTGAAAATTAAAAGCCATTGTTCCTAATGTTTGTAACCATTGGATTCCTAGTATGACATCAACACCACCCATGGGTATAGAAATCATTGTACTATTCATTACATATTCCCCCATAGTAAGAGTGATCTTAGTTCATTTTCTTGAGCAATTGATAGTTCCTCCATTTGCAATCATGACTTGAAACTCTGGTGCTGGATATACAAAGAAATTGAGAGCTTTGGATAATTTATAATGAATGAAATTATGAGTACTACTAGAATAAATTAGGACTATTACCTTTTTCTTTATGATATATCCTTCAATATTGAGGGTTTGAGGAGTGCTAATTCCAGCTAATGCATTACATGATATCGTTGGAGTCAACTTTTCAGAATAAATCGCTTCTACATTTTCATCTTGAGATGGTTCTTGTCCTTGTTATTGTTCTTGTTCCTCTTCACAATCTATGTACAATAATTTCTTCCAATGACACTTATGCCTCTTACTGTACTTGTTGTCACAATTAAAGCATAAACCTTTTGTTTTTCTTTCCTCCAATTGTTGAGGTGTCAACCTTGTAGGTTGAGGTGTTTTAGAAGAAGGAGCATTATTCTCTCCATAGATGTTAGGATTGGTCCTTCTAGTATCCATGGCCATATTTTTACTTTCAACATTTCTTGCCACTCTAAATGCATTCTCCGATGATTTGGGTTCCCAAAGGAGAACCTCATGTTGAATGTTATCTTTTAAAGTTCCGATGAATACATCAATCAAGTGCTCATATGAAATATTTGCTACCTTTATATTCAATCTTTGGAAGTTCTCAATGTGATTTGTAACTCAACCCTTTTTCTTGATATTTACAAATTGGCTAAATAAGGTATTGCTCCTTGTATCCTCATAGTGTGCTATCATTTCTTCCATAAAAAATTTCCAAGTGACGAGTGATTTGCGAGAAAAAATCCATCGATACCATACAAATTGATTGGGTTCTAAATATAAAGAAGCAATTCATACCTTCTGTGTATGTGGAATATTATGTAGATCAAATAATTTATCCATCTAAAGTATCCATGTGATTGAGTACTTTCCATCAAACTTCCTCATATCGATATTAGGAACGTGGTTGGTCTTCAACCCAATGTTGGAGTTTCTTCATTCTTGATTCATATTCCTTGTGTCCTCATCATGAATTTCTTGGGATACATTTTCACTTTCAGGTGTCCTCTCTATTAGGAATTTTTTCAATCCTTCCATGATATCCCTTTTTAAAACATCCATCTTAGTATCGATTATTGCCTCCAATTTATCTTCAGTTGAATCCATCATCCCTTTTAGTTCATCTTTTGTCACTGTTTTCTTTTGTAAATCATTTATTTCCCTACACATTTCTTCACCTTCATCAAGAGTCCAAGTAGGACTATCTGGAGGATTTTTTGGTGTATAATTTCCCTTTTTTGGTGGCATGTTGGCCAAGTATCACTTTGAAACCTTGATTTTGAGGTAGGTATGCTAAACAATCTTTCTTCTTCTATATCTCCAAACTTTCGGCCATTCTGGGTATGAAAATTTATTTTTTGTAGTTCTATGATATTTCTTCTCTGCAATGACACGGGTCTGATCAAAATTCGATTTTCCAAGTGTAATTTACAGTAACCTCCCCAATAGTTGTTGATTTTTGGCCTTTCCAGGAAATCTCACTTGCATAGCATGCCCCACACAAAATAATTGATATAAAATTTTGAAACTTGTACCATAAATACTAAGGAATTTCCACTATCGAATGCAACTGGTATCACTCGATTTGTATACTCTAGGAATAAGTTATGATTGTTTTACCTGGAACACCTACTTGAGATTAGTCAATAGGTCTAGGCAGATACCCTATCTTCCACATGGTGTATCTATAAATGTAAGATGACCTAGAAGTTGAAATTTTTATCATACATACCTTGATAATTTCTATGAATAACCTCCAGATTTTAAGGTTTGAAACGTTACATAAAATGTTTTATAGCGAAAATTATACGATGACTCAATTCATGATGATTCCATAACCCTATCTTACACACGCTATATCTCCGAAAGTATAAGGCCCTAGGAGATGAAATTTTAACCCAATGTACCTTGATCCATCTACTAAATATCCTCCAAGGTTTTCCTTTTGAAATGTCGTAGAAAACAAATTATAGCGAAAATTCCAAGGTGTCTCAGATGCAGCAGTGAAACCCCGAGACCTTGAGTTCTGATACCATATGTTAAGAACCAAATATCAATATAGCATAGAAAAACCTCAAAATAAGTAATCAATGCCTTGAAAAAGAGAGAATTTCACATAATAAGACTCTTCAAGGGGGCAACCTCCTTATACAACACATAAATGTCTAAGTACAAGATGCTTCCAAATGAAAATGTCTCCTTGGTATATATAGGAGACTAGGAGGTACAATTACAACTAATGGATCCAACCTGACATAAATAAAATAAAATAATTTTTGTAATATTCCCCAATTAAGGGGTAATATGACACTATTTAGGGCTTAACAAATGTCATCATAATGGTGATGACATGTATTACACAAAGACAAAAACATTTCTATTTTTTTGTTTAAAAATATACATAGGAGGAATAAATTGCATGACTATTCCGACATGAATTACTTAAGAAACAACCATCATAGCTTATATAAAATTATTTAGATAAATTTGATTCTAGTGAGATGCATTACACACGAAAATAAAATGTAGGATTTTAGTTATAAAACAAATCTAGTAGCTAATAAAAAAATTAATACTCATCCAATCTCATGGGTTGAACACCTTATCTAGTTTATATTCATTGATTTATGAATGAAAATAAATTTCAAGGAGGCCATTGGTTCAAGGGACGAATATATGTTCAAATGTTGGCCTTCAAGAAATGCAAAGAAGACACCAAATGACATGTAGAGAAAAGGAAAAAAAATGTAGAGCAAGGACTAAAAGAAATGTGGAGCACGTGGCTAAAGTAAATTCAATGCAATAAGGATAAACATAGTCAACAACAAATGCCAATAATGCATGGTTTATGCATGGAAAATAAGATCAAGGGCCAAAGGAAATGAAAATTCGGAGGACCCCTTGAAATGTGGAGTAGGGACAAAACAAAATTACATGACAAGGACCAATGGAAGATTTTGAGTAAGAAGCCACCAAAATGCATTGTAGGTTACCGTGGAAATGTCGAGATGGGAGGATGGAGGATGAAAAGCTATTCCATATAAGGAAGCAATATGGAGTTTGGTAATGTTTCTCTACGTGGTCGAGTTGATGCCAATACCATTATGGATACTTGATTGGTGCCATGAATGTAGGAGATGACATCACTGTGATGGACATCATGTGATCACTCTGAATGGCCAACTGAGGCCACATTAATTTATTTTTTGAAGTGATCTTTGAATCAATGGTTGATACTATATCTAACACATGTCATGTCATAGGGTTTCCATAATTCTTATAACTAGGAGAGAGACATTAGAGGTTGGGGTTGCCTTCATGGAGGTCGTTACAAAGAAATGCTCGATGAATATAGGCCAGGTCAATAGTAAGAAATTAAGATGCCAACGCAATGCCACAATGTTGCAAGCATAGTTGGTGCACCTCACCATCACCCATTGTAGACTACATTTATCTCGTTGGTTAAGTAGTTACCAGGTTTGTAGCAAAACGGGAAAGTTTCGTATATAATTTTTGATAACGGATGACTACATGACATGTTTCATCACTATTTTCTCAAAAATATTTGGGCTCCACCCTAAGCTACCACAAGGAGACTATATGATGTGTTTGAAGATGAAGATGTTTACCATTCCCTAAGACCAATAAGGTTTATAAGATAAATAAAAGCAAACAAATAAATAATTTTTTATCATTTCATTTCTAGATTTGAATGTGAGCCACTAAAGGTTAACTAGGTTCCTTAAAGTGGGGTATTGTTTTCCTCCACCAAAGTTCAAATCTCACAAATATGATTTATTTGTCATGTGCTTGTAGTTTTTGCATGTAGTGACTTAATAAGTGGACAAACTCAATGTTCCCACCTAATTTGAGGGAAATGTTAACTAGATAAAATTAGTATTAGATAATGGTCAACTCAAAAACCAAATTAAAATAATAATAATAATAATAATAATGTCTCTTCAATTAAAAAGAACAATTATATACACTTTAAAGTCCAGTGAATAAAAAAAACTTAACAGTAACCCCTCAATAACAATAACATTGAATGAAATAAGAAAAAAAACATTATAGTTTAAGAAATTCAATACCTATTGGTGTTATTTGAAATTTAACCATTATTTTATTAATTTTTTATAGAATCTAAAATCCTTTATTATTATTATTATTATTTTGTAGGATGGAAAAAATCTCCGTTTGAGGACGCTCAGTTTTACAAAGAACTTATCCATCGTATTGTTTCTTGCGACTGTTGTAGCGTCAGGGATTTGCAGCGTTCATTCGAAATATGGATTTGAGGTTTGTTTGCATCCTCTTTATATTTGGAGGTTGTCTTGCAGGTTGTCTGACAGCTGTTTTTCTTCACTGTGTGCAAGTTCCAGGAATTACATGGCCCGCGCAAGTGCTCTCCTCATAAGTGTGATCCCATATTCCTCCTCCTCCTTCATATGAGCACGAGCACTTACCCCAGTCTTCAGGTCCCATAAAGACGACTCCTCCTCCTTCATATGAGCATGAGTACGGCTACTTAGCCCAGTCCTCAGGTCCCACAAATAATCGACCAAGTTTCTTCGATTGGGCTTCCTGCCGTGCTCCTCCTCCCCATTCATCTGAGCATGACTTACCCCAGTCCTCAGGTCCCACAAATACTCCAGCAAATTTCCTCGACTGGGCTTCCGGCCGTGCTCCTTCAAATGAACATCAATACAGCTGCTTATCCTCACGCCCGAGGGACTCTGCAAAACCTCGACCAAGTTTCTTCGACTGGGCTTACGGCAGGATCTTTGCGGCCCTCCTCTCCATTCATCTGAGCATGACTTACCCGAATCCTCCTATCCCGCGGATATTCTACCAAAGTCGGATACGTACAAAGTCGGATGTGATCGTGAAACAGAAAAACTTCGCGAATCATTGAAGACGATGGGTTCACTTCCATTTCAAGATCTGTCTAATCGTCTTTTCGGGCCGGATCTGTTCAGCCCAATGGGTTCACATCCTATGGACAAAGGATATGTGAAAGATTTCCCAGTTGTTGACCTTCACAGGGACCAGTTATTGGCACTTCAAAATCGAATGCGAGCTACCTCCCTGAACAAATTGCCCGACCACATAGGCGCAGCTGCTACTTCAGTGACAGGTCAACAACCACCCAATAGTTTCAGCAAGTTTTTTACACTCCTAGTTTCTGATTGTTCTTTTTCTTCGATTTCCAATACAGGATGTGATTCGGCTCATGTGATTGGGATGGACGAATCGAAGGATAGTCTGCTGGGCAGCCAACGGGAGAAGCATTAATGAGCAATCTTTAATAGTTGGCAATTTTGTTTTTTAGTTGGAACAATGCAAGAAACGTTGACATCTTTTACAAATAGGTTGGATTCGAATCCAAATAGGTTGAAAGTTGATTGTGGTTTTACAAATAGGTTGGAATCCAAATCGGCTAAAAGTTGATTGTGGTTATATTGAAAGCACCCAGCAACAGCTCTTTGTTTTTTGCAGTTGAGACGATCAGTGACGATCATATCTTTTATATTGTGTGAAGAAAAAATCATTTCATAGTTTGCTATTCTGTAAGAGGTTTGTTTTTTTTTAGTTGGAATTGTGTGAGAGACTTGATATCTTTTACAAATTTGATGGAATCCGATACATGAAATTATATTTGAAGGTTGGTTGTGGTTATATTTGTGGTTATATTGAATGTTGATCGTGGTTATACTAGCACAGTCATATATAATTTATGACTGATAAAAGCCGAAAGACTATAATAGGTAAAGGAAGATTCTGAAAACTGTAAATATAATTTTAAATATAACTTTAAAACTTAATTGTAAAAACCCTAACACCAAAACGCTAAACCCTAACTGTAACTATTTCTCTCCTGCATGTGCCAAGGTTTCAGGTTAATTGAGTAAGCAGTATCTAGAGCACTGGCATCCAACCTTCTCTATACGCTATGGAAATGGCAGCGAAATGATCAGAATCGGTCTGGAAAGTTACAAGAAGTTAGCCAAGAGCTTGTATTACAAGAAGTTAGCCAAGAGCTTGTATCACACTTACCCTAATAGATCAGCATTTGGGATTGGTTACATCAAACAATGGACGAGGCAAGACCTTTATCCGCATCTCTGATCCGCATATACGCATTGCCGAAGTGCGGAAGTGAGTGCTTATCCGCGGTCATCGATCACTTGTCGTAGAATCAAAGTCAAAATCTCACTGGGATAAACAGGCTTGGCAAAGTACTGAAACTACGAGTGCTTTTCAACAGGGTATCCCACTTTATATGGATCTACTACTGATGCGAGGTCGACACGTAGAGATGCAATATAATAATAAATGTATTTCTTTTGAAAGCTAGAGAAAGAGGGCATATCCGTCCAAGTCTGATCAGCGGTAATCCGTTCCAGGTCTGGTCAGGAGCTCATCACCCTTTGTTTAAGAATCCCGAAAGGTTGCTGCCCAAATATGATCCTGATACTTCTGGAACCCCCGAAACTCAAACTCGATCTTATGGCGCAGTCTTGAACGAATATGAATATTTGAATGACACCTTGTTGGAGCTCCAGGCCGGATTGTTACGAATAATGACATCGGTCATGCATATACAGAAAATGCCGTCACCCATTATACAGAATTTCTATCGGGAACACCATAAATGGTTGATAAATGGAACGCGTGGACATCAAACGTCAATTCAAAAACAGAATGTGGGCATTTATTTAGATTTTATGGTTTAGTTATATTTAATCATTTAAATCGTGGCAATTACATATGCTTAGAGTAATATTTTAATGTGATTAGGTAAATTTTAAAAATTAAACATGTTAAGGGATACTTTGATAAATGCAAGAAAGTTATGAACAATAATTCTGAACAATAATTCTGACCCATTGATTTTGGAGGACGAGTAAGAATATGCCAACATCTTCAATGCATAGTCATTAGGGTTTAAGGTTAAATAAGGTTAAAAGATCATTAATTGTGTCCATTGTCAATAGATGTACGCTTTTCATTCAGCGTAAATATAAAGACATCATTTATATAATTTTTAAAAACTATTTAAATTTATTTTACATGTTCGAGGATGTTTAATATAAATATAAGAATTTTTATTTTTTTTAAAATTGAGATTAATGATATATTTGTAATACTTGTTTTTTTACCTATTCATAATATTTTTGTATTATATGGCACTACCAAAGGAAGCAACATGGAGACGGAAGATATGGTGAATAAGAAAAAACACAACATCACCAAAGGTTGTGGAGACTCAGAAAGTATCAACATCGAAGTGAATGTTTCCCACGGACTACATTCCGCTAAGGAATAATTATGCCAAACTAATGACATTAAAGAATGATGCTAAGTATCCTTTGGTGATGACCAACATCCCATATGGGGTCATCATTAATGAGGATATGCTAGGAAATGTGTCACAACTAAGATATGAGACCACGACATCACATATACAATGAAGTTGTTGAACTTGCGCATAGAAAATATTTGGACTTGAAAATAGATCCAACATGTCCCAAAGGTATGGGCCAGAGGATTGGAATGAGTTGGAATACTAAATTTGTTTGACATTCCGCACTTTGGAAGGAGCCATGAGGTTAATGCATGTGTCAATATGTTGTTAACCTATGTGCATGGAAATTACTTATGGTTGAACAAGCCAATTTATACAAACACCTGCTTACCATCACAGGGGATCCCACCTTGTTGTTTGAAGACAACAAGAATGAAAGGACTATGTTAGATTCCATGAACTAGAAGTATCGCACAGTTATAGGTGTGTGTGGGTTGGATGGGCCAAGTATATGTGACCCAAAGGTAATTGCGATGCAAGCATTGGCATGGAAGTTGATGAGAAAGTGCACGAAAGACAAAGTTCCCACAACAGTGATAACTATGACTCATAAGTGTGTAGAAGGGGTATTGATGATCTAGGCATTGTTTTTTATTAACTAGTTCCTCATTGATTTCGTGGAAGCATAATATAGAGGCATGGAATTCCACTATTCCTAGTTGTTAATTTTGATTGTGTTCACAACATGGAAATAACTAGAGGATGTGTAGTTTATGTGTGGTAAGTTGTGCTTGGCTACCAAGTATCATAAATTCTGTAAAATTATGAGAAACACAAGAGAGAAGACAAATCGACACCAAAATTGAGTTCACCCTGTACAATGAAAGGATTAGGAAGTCTATCCACAATACACCACAAATTTCACCATATCTTGTAGAGGTGTACACATTGATTGCATGATTCTGGGAAGATTGTCATAGCATACATATACAAGAAAAAAAAAACCCAATAGAGGAATGGGTCCAGAAAAATTAAAGAATAATAGAGGAGGACATACAATTGATTATGCAGGGTTGGGAACTAGATTGGAAGGTTCCTTCGAACCAAACATGAATGGATCACCTTGAAAATGAAGAAGAAAACCAAGGAAATGGATAAGGAAATGGCATAGGGGATGCGCAGAAGAAAGTACTGAAGGCATGGGATAAGAGGAAGGACAACAACATATGTTTGGAAGAAGATGAAATCTCATAAAAACCAACAATCTACACTTTCATGGATGATGATATCGATGGGATCGACTACCAAGTGAGGCTAGCTCAACAAACATCACAAAAATAAGAATAACAGAAGGTGCAAGAAGAGGTAATGACATTATAACAACTATTGAAGGAAGTAAATATATTGTTAAGATAAATATCTAAGGAAGGACCAAGAAGAGGCATGATTTAGAAGAAAGGGCCACCACCTCTTCACTATCACAGATAAAAATAGGGTGCATGGTTTTGAAGATCTTGCTCAATGTAATTGAGTTCCCCACACCATAGATGACTCAGAAGACAAGATTACTAAGTCACCTGGACTTAGTCATTTCATAGATTCCCATAGGAGCACTACAAGGCTTACATACATGTATTGTGAAGGAAATACAATTTTGGGCATATTCAACATCAAAGGAGTTGGATAAGGTAATGATGAATAAGGAAGAATTGAAGAAGGATTATACAAAAAATTTGGAGGAGAAGGACAAGGTCGAGAAAAAGGTAGAGAGTATATTGAAGGCGAAGGAAGAGGTTGAGAAACAAGAAGAGAGGATACAAAGGGTTGTCCATAAGATATATAAGGAGATTCCAAAGGTGTCGATGGTGGTAGAATCCAGACTTGAGGAATATGTATAAAATAACAGTGAGGTCATTCAAGGATTCCACACCGAATCGAGGAGTTTGAAGTGAGAACTACACCAAGGACACGACCTGAGGAGAAGGAACAAAGAAAAATAACAACCATAACCTCATTAGTATGAATTAAGAGTCTAGATGAGGAGTGCATGGAGTTATGCAAAGAAAGAACACATCTTTGGAAAAGGTTGACAAAGGATCCAAAGATAAAATTTGTCAAGGAAAGATTAAATAATGCATAGGGAAGAAACGAAAGGCCACAAAGATTATAACACTGCCAACATCTGAGCACGTAGCAGACATCCTGGCCAAAGGAAGTCATACATCGAGATAGATCAAATAAGGGGAGAGGAGAAGAATACAAAACAAAAATTAGTACCCCTAAAGGATGAAGCACTTAGATTTATAGAGGAATTGGTAGTTTTGCAGGCCATGGTTAAGAAAGTGGCACAAGACAGTGAGCAAAAGATCATGACCCTAACTATGTAGGTAGTAGAGGAGAGTGTGAAGAAAGAAGTTGAGGTCAAGAAGGAAGTCACTACAACAAGAGAAACCCTCCAAAATTTCATGGATGCATGGAAGGGTGTGACACAATAAGATTAAGTTGTTCGAGATGATCCACAGGTGAGTTTTGGGGGCATTATGGACAGGTATTTTGAATAACTATGTTTTGAAGAGTGCACAAAAGTAGAAAAGGGAGCAATTTGCAAGGTTAAAGAAGAAGTTAGAGCGGGAAGAAATGTATGAAGAACAATAGCCAAGCATGTAGGCATGAAGTAAGAAAAATTAACATGTAAGCACAAAGGAAGTAAAAGAAACATGCTAGAAAAAATGAAGGAAAACAACTAGGACATATTCGAGTTTTGCGATAAACTATTAGGGTACTCATCCTTAAATCTATGTATAAATATGTGATGGATTGGGGAAGAATAGGATACTGAGAGTAAGATATTAGGTTGTGTATGAGTGAGAATCTTTAATTGAGGTTTTGGAGAGATTTTGTAGAGAGAGAGAGAGAGGCTTTCATTGCATAATATCTAGCTAGGTATGGACATTATGATATGTTATATATATATATATATATATATATATATATTAAGCGCAGTGTGCTCTTATGGTGATTTCACGAAAACTAATATATAAGCCATTTGTTGCAAATGTAGCCCAAGGATTGGGTGAACCACATTAAATCTCATGTTTGAATGTGTCCTTCGATGTGGTTGTTCATAGATGTTATATTTATGAATGATTAGTATAGATTTGTTTACTATATAATTAATGTGCGATAATAATGAATGATGAAATGGGTTAATTATGTTTTAATCTATGCTATAATAGTTATGCACAATAGATTTTGTTAGCTAATCAAAAGATATGAAATAAATATATTACGCATATAGTGGATAAACAGTAATGGATTTGATGATATCCTCACACCCCCTCATCCCTGTAGAAACTTGGTTATTATAGCCTCGCTAGATACCTCAGGTGACACTCCACTTGCATGCAGGTGATGTCGATAGGGTCAGTATCTGAAGGGTTTTGTTGGTTGACTAAATTGAACCTAGGGTATTATAACTACACACAAACAATGGTCATGGTGTTTATTTCCATATCATAAATATCCCTTATAGTGTGCTTTATCTACCTTCCTTTCACACTTTTTATGGTCAAATGTATTTTAGGCACCCAAATGTTAGAGTTAATATCATGCACATGTACACAATTGAATTCATGCACAACTAAATTTTTTTTTTTCGTGCTCAAGTAGTTGTGAAAAGGGTGACATGAGTCGTGCACATGAGATTAGTTTTGTTAATGCATGCTAGTTCTAGTTCTTCCAATGCACACCAGTCTGAGTTTTATGATGTGCACCACAAACCAAGAAGACACCACAAGCACACTGGAATCCTGAAAAGAATATTTAGGAATTCTCCCTGAATGATTACTATAGGAAACACGACGGATCATGGAGCAGGAAGAAGAAGAGTTGGAAAGGTAGTCGAGAATTCCATGATTCAAAAAAGGTGATGTGGAATGCATGCAAGTGATAGATGTGTGGGACTGGTAGTGAGAGGCGCTAGTGGAGCATAAATGAAAGTACCAAATCACTAGAGCCACGAAGAAAATAAAAGGGATCAACGAAAATAGAAGGAAGGATAGTTAACTAGTCAATCAATGAAGGATAATATCATGTCACTAAGAGGGGGGAGTGAATCAATGACACGATTATTATATCAGTTTTCTTTTATTAATGCAAACAAAATTTTAACACAATATTTTATCATGGAACCCAAATGGGAAAACCACAAAATGTTTGGGTTAATATCATGCACATGTGCACAAATGAATTCATGCACAACTATTTTAGTTTTTTTTGGTGCTCAAGTAGTTGTGAAAAGGGTGACATGAGGCATGCACATGACATCAGTTTTTTTAATGCATGCTAGTTCCAGTTCTTCCAGTGCACACCAGTCTGAGTTTTATGATGTGCAACACAAACCAAGAAGACACCACATGCACATTGGAATCTTGAAAAGAATATTTAGGAATTCTCCCTGAATGATTACTATAGGCAACACGAGGGATCATGGAGTAGCAAGAAGAAGAGTTGGAAAGATAGTTGAGAATGCCACAATTCAAAAGAGGTGACGTGCAATGCATGTGATTGATAGATGTGTGGGACTGGTAGTTAGAGGCATTAGAGGGGCATAAATGAAATCTCCAAAGCACTAGAGCCAAGAAGAAAATAACAGGGATCAATGACAATAGAAGGAACATTAGTTAACTAGTCAATCAATTGGTCACTAAGGGGGTATAGTTTCTTGTATTTTTTTTGTTGGTCATTTTCATTGAGCTCACTTTGAGACTATGTTTCGCAATGTCTTTAATTGTAATATCAATTTTTTTGTAAGTGAAAAATCTACAGAGAAGCATGTGGCACTATGTAAAGTACTACTGGGAAAATGTATAAGGGAGAAAGGTTCTATTTTTGTTAATGAAATGAGTTTCTTCATGTGTGTTTCTGAATGATTGAAGGATAACAATAAAGCTACATTGATTTTGTACCTACAATGTGTTAATTGGATTTGTTTTTTTATGTTATAAACGGTCGACTATTAAGTAATACGCAATGGATTATATGAATTCCAACCTGAATGGATCCTTGTGTAACTATCCCTTCATCATGGACACAAGACTAGATGGTCCTTGTGATCCTCATGGTGTCTTAGGTGAGACCATCCTTATTCTTGGTTGATGATTGATATGTCGATGCCTTGGGTTTTTGTTGGTCACTCTATATAAACCCTAGGTATTAAACCACCCAGTTTTAAGGAGGATTTTTCACAAGCATGAAACAACCCAAAGTCAGATTCATGCAAAGTCAAATGTTATCGTGAAACAAAAGAACTTCACAAATCATTGAAGACGATGGGTTCACTTCCCTTTCAAGATCTGTCTAATCATATTTTCAAGCCATATTTGTTCATCCCATTGGGTTCAAATCCTATGGACAAAGGATATGTGAAATATTTCCTAGTTGTCGACCATCACAGGGACCAATTACTAGCACTTCAAAATCAAATGCGAGCTACCACCCTAAAAAAATTGCTCGACAACATAGGTGCAACTACTACGTCAATGACAGGTAAACAACCACCCAATAGTTTCAACAAGTTTTTTCCACTCCTAGTTTCTGATTGTTCTTTTTCTTTGATTTCCAATACAAGATGTGATTCGGCTCATGTGATTGGCATGGAAAAATCAAAGGATAGTTTGTTGGGTAGCCAATGGGAAAAGCATTAATGAACAATATTTTATAGTTGGCAATTATGTAGTAGTTTTGTGTTTTAGTTGGAACCATGTGAGAGATGTTTTTGGGCCGTGATGGGGGTAGTCGATACGTCAAATTCTCAATGACGTAAGTTTTGCCTATGATCTCCATTTGGGGAGAAAAATAGCTCGTTTGAAAGATCTAGTTGAGGAGTACATATTCCATTCGACCCATATCATACCTTTTGATATCGTTTGTGTTTTTTCATTCCCAGAAAACATGGCTTAGTGCTTTAAAATGACCTCGAAAGTTGAGCACCCGAAAAAACGTAGAAAAAATGCCAATGTGGACACCCTTGTTTTGAGCTAGTGGAATAGGTGGGTGGCCACCAACTTCCTCTTATATCAATCCTACCTCCTTAGGAAGAAATGATTGTTGAAATAATGTAACTGTGAAGAGCATTCTTATTATTATTTTATTATTGGATTAAATCCCCATTGTCGATTAATCATGTCATTATTATTATTATTATTATTATTGGATTAATCCCCGTTGAGGATTAATCATGTCGGTAATTGTATAAGGACCAAATCCCCTTTTGCAGATTCGTCATCGGACATTTACAAAGGGAAGAATAAGAAGTCGGCCCCAATAGTTATTATGGAAGACCCAGAATTAATTAAAACTGGGTTTACCCACCCAGAGTGAGAGATCGGCCCTACAAGTGGTGACGTTTCACATGTGCCACTTTTGTATATATAGGAGGCTAGTGCCTCACTTCTAACACACAACTCACTTTCTCATTCTCTTATGAGGCAAGATGCAATTACCAGTTGGAGAGAGGGAGAAGAGTGGCACATCTCTTGGAGAGGACTATCTGTATTGGTTTGAGTTATC
>JZKD02S0205638.1:336090-349157 GCA_000966675.3 Picea glauca
TTGAGGTATGGCAGAGTCCAGAGAGAATCTTCCTTAACCAGGGGAAGTACACGGTAGAAATCTTAAATATATTTGACATGCTAGAATGCAAGTCCATGAATACTCCCATAGAAGCAAAGTTGAAGTTGATGGTCGATACTTCGTCAGATTTGATAGATTCCACTCTGTATAGACAGATTATTGGATCGCTGATGTACCTGATGAACACCATACCAAACATCTATTTTGCAGTGAACACCTTGAGTCAGTTTCTGGTAGAGCCAAGACGTGTTCATTTAGTGATCAGGGGATCAAATTTTGCTCAAAAATTCAAAGTGTCCGTAATCGCTTCAAAACAGACGAGAGCATAGGTCTCGTCGTTGTGAACCCAACGCAACTTGTTTCGTCTCAAACAGACATCGAGATCGAGAGATATTGCAATCTGTTCATAAAGTCAAACAGGCAAAAAAAATGATGCTGACTGTACAGTCCGTACAGTCTGTATAGGCTGACATGGCAGAGTCATACGACCATATATGTGGTGATGTGGTAAGCATCTGTTGGTTGAAAGTTGGTTGAATGGGAAGTCGACACATGGAATCTCGTTGGTTAATGGTAAGGTGCCACGTGGCCCAATCATGGGCTGCCACGTGACACCCCTTTATTGGCTTTTGGTTGTTATGTAAAATTATATTGGAGTCTGTGGGGTTCAACCCCCGGACCTCCCCTCCACATAACGCCTTCGAAAAGATCGTCTGACCAACGGACCATTGGTTGTGACTTAATATGTATGTGAGTTTGTTTATATTTAAAGTCAAAGTTTGTAACCGTTGGTGGGGGGTCGGGCTGGGGCTTAGCCCCGGCCTGTGGTCATTCGATTACATATATGACCATACCACATATTGTATAGCCGATAGTTGGTGTGAGGGGTTTTTAAAACCAAGATCGTGGTTCAATGTTATATGCCATATGCCCACGACCAGAGTAGGGAGTTAATATGGTTGGCATGGTTGTAACCGTTTGGCCCCTTTTGCCTATATGCACGGTCGTATGAACCCCTATGTGCCTAGGTGCTAGGCGGTTAGGGGCTGGCGCGCCCATAACCATCCTACAGTTTGCACCGTTGGTGCGGTTTCACCCGGTGTTGGGTTTTCACGCTTTATATTGCGTGTGTTCCAGGTTCATTTGATAAGGGTGCGATTTGTAGATGCAGAGACAACAAGCTTGAAGGGGGGGACCTCCAGGAGGCCTAACTTCTTCGTTTTTCGACCGATTGAGGTGCCGAAAAAGCCCAGCTAGGGGTTTTTGGATGCTCTAAAGCCATTGGAGCAGTCGGTTGGCCAGGTTGAGCATTGTAAGGCATGTTTTTTAGCACTTTGATCAATTAATAATAATGATCCATAGGAAGCTGGACCAAGAGATGTAGCCCAAGAGAGGGGTGAACTCCTTTATCAATTGTTGTGTTTTATGTGCTTATGATCATTGATTATGCTGTTGTCTATGTGTATTTTGCATAAGTAATCCCTTAATTTATGTGTTTCAAAATTGATCCATTTGCTTTAAACACATAACATTTACATTGCAATAATTTCAAGTATTTCAAGTCTTCTTCATTTTCAGATCATTTAGTGGCTGCAAAACATGTGATGATGTACCTTAAAAGTACAATGGATTGTGGTCTCGACTATGATGGAGATCATGACTTCACACTGAGTGGATATACTAATGCAGATTGGGCAGGAAGCATTGCTGACAGAAAAAGCACTTCCGGATGTTGTTTCAATTTGGGATCAACTATGATCTTGTGGAAGAGTAGGAAGCAATCTAGTATTTCTCTCAGCATAGCAGAAGCAGAGTACATTGTCGCATGTTCTTATAGCTACAAAGCTATATGGATTCGAAATTTACTGACAGACCTATTTGATTTGGAGATGAGAGCAACCGTGATTCTATGTGACAATCAAAGTTGGATTAAAATGACAGAGAATCCTGTGTTCCACGATAGGTCGAAACACATAGAGATCCGCTATCATTTCATCTGCGACATGGTATAGAGAGGAGCCTTGAAGCTCTAGTACATTAGCACAGATGAACAAGTTGTTGATGTGTTGACTAAGCCTCTATCTCGTGTAAAGTTTGAACACTTTTGAGATAAGCTTGGTATTGTCCGAAAGGACCCGCACAGAAAGGGGGAGTAGATGTATTCCTTGCTTCTGACCTAGTTGTCAGACATAAAGCAAGATGAGTCATGCTTCTGACCTCGTTGTTAGACCTAAAGCATGATGTTCTGTGATCCTTGCTTCTGACCTCACTGTTAGATAGAAAGCAAGATGAGTCATGCTTCTGACCTCGTTGTTAGACGTAAAGCACGACATTGTGTGATCCTTACTTCTAACCTCGTTGTTAGACGTAAAGCATGATGTCGTGTGATCCTTGCTTCTAACTTCACTATTAGACGTAAAGCAATATGAGTCATGCTTCTGAGCTCGCTGTTAGACGTAAAGAATGATGCCATGTGATCCTTGCTTCTGACCTCGTTGTTAGACATAAAGCAAGATGAGTCATGCTTTTGACCTTGCTGTTAGATGTAAAGCATGATGCCATGTGATCCTTGCTTTTGACCTTGCTGTTAGACGTAAACCAAGATGAGTCATGCTTCTGACCTCGTTGTTAGACATAAAGCATGATGCCGTGTGATCCTTGCTTATGACCTCGCTGTTAGATGTAAAGAAATATGAGTTATGCTTCTGACCTAGTTGTTAGACGTAAAGCATAACGTTGTTGATTCCTTTCTTCTGACCTAGTTGTTAGATGTAAAGCAAGATGATTCCTCGCTTCTAACCCTGTTGTTAGACGTAAAGAGAGATGTTGATGTGTTCCTTGCTTCTGACCTCTTTGTTAGACGTAAAGAAAGATGACTCATGCTTCTGACCTTGTTGTTAGATGCAAAGCATGACATTGTGATTCCTTGCTTCTCACCTAGTTGTTAGATGTAAAGAGAGATGATGATATTACTTTCTTATAACCTAGTTGTTAGATGTAAAGCAAGATGTGAATGACATTGAGCTACCATCTTAACCGCTGTGACATTGATCTAGTGTAGTACTATGATGTTCCAACCTAGTGCTGTGATGAGGTATCATTTTTACTGATAGATATTTGATGCAGATGATGATAGCATGATGATGTTGCTGATGAAGAAAACTTCCAATGACTCGTAAATGTTCTAGACAATGTTTCAATATGTTATTGATGATATTGTCCTCCAGATGCCACTGATGATGCAGACCTCTCTCACCTAATGCTGATGAAGAATACCCTTCTTGTTAAGGGGGAGTGTTGAAATAATGTAACTGCGAAGATCATTCTTATTATTATTATTTTATTATTGGATTAAATCCCCATTGTGGATTAATCATGTCATTATTATTATTNTTACTTCTAACCTCGTTGTTAGACGTAAAGCATGACGTCGTGTGATCCTTGCTTCTAACTTCACTATTAGACGTAAAGCAATATGAGTCATGCTTCTGAGCTCTCTGTTAGACGTAAAGCATGATGCCATGTGATCCTTGCTTCTGACCTCGTTGTTAGACATAAAGCAAGATGAGTCATGCTTTTGACCTTGCTGTTAGATGTAAAGCATGACGCCATGTGATCCTTGCTTTTGACCTTGCTGTTAGACGTAAAGCAAGATGAGTCATGCTTCTGACCTCGTTGTTAGACATAAAGCATGATGCCATGTGATCCTTTCTTATGACCTCGCTGTTAGATGTAAAGAAATATGAGTTATGCTTCTGACCTAGTTGTTACACGTAAAGCATAACGTTGTTGATTCCTTTCTTCTGACCTAGTTGTTAGATGTAAAGCAAGATGATTCCTCGCTTCTGACCTTGTTGTTAGACATAAAGAGAGATGTTGATGTGTTCCTTGCTTCTGACCTCTTTTTTAGACGTAAAGAAAGATGACTCATGCTTCTGACCTTGTTGTTAGATGCAAAGCATGACATTGTGATTCCTTGCTTCTCACCTAGTTGTTAGATGTAAAGAGAGATGATGATATTACTTTCTTATAACCTAGTTGTTAGATGTAAAGCAAGATGTGAATGACATTGAGCTACCATCTTAACCGCTGTGACATTGATCTAGTGTAGTACTATGATGTTCCAACCTAGTGCTGTGATGAGGTATCATTTTTACTGATAGATATTTGATGCAGATGATGATAGCATGATGATGTTGCTGATGAAGAAAACTTCCAATGACTCGTAAATGTTCTAGACAATGTTTCAATATGTTATTGATGATATTGTCCTCCAGATGCCACTGATGATGCAGACCTCTCTCACCTAATGCTGATGAAGAATACCCTTCTTGTTAAGGGGGAGTGTTGAAATAATGTAACTGCGAAGATCATTCTTATTATTATTATTTTATTATTGGATTAAATCCCCATTGTGGATTAATCATGTCATTATTATTATTATTTTTATTGGATTAATCGCCATTGAGGATTAATCATGTCGGTAATTGTATAAGGACCAAATCCCCTTTTGCAGATTGGTCATCGAACAATTACAAAGGGACGAATAAGAAGTCGGCCCCAACAATTATTATGGAAGACCCAGAATTAATTAAAGGTCGATTTACCCACTCAGAGTGAGAGGTTGGCCCTGCAAGTGGTGACCTTTCACACGTGCCAGTTTTGTATATATAGGAGTCTAGCGCCTCACTTCTAACACACAACTCACTTTCTCATTATCTTATGAGGCAAGCTGCAATTACCAGTTGGAGAGAGGGAGAAGAGTGGTGCATCTCTTGGAGAGGACTATCTATATTGGTTTGAGTTATCTCTTGAACATTGTATAAGCTATTTATGATAAGGAAGTTTTTGCTGGGTTTTCTTCCCCTAGAGGGTTTCCCAGGATAAATGTTGTGTCTCTTGTGAATGTGTATTTCTTAGTGATCTTGTTATTATGATGTTCTTATCTATTGAAATGAAAAGAACTATAATAATGGAATAAAAATTAACAATGATTTCCATTGTGAGAAGTTATCGAGGAAGCTTTTGTTGAATCTAAATATTGGTGAGTTGCTTGCCTTGCTAAATAAGTTGTTGTGCTTAGATTGTCAAAGGGTGTTATGAAAATATTGTTGGAGGGGTTAGATCTATTTAACCAATATGACTGCATGATATTTTAGAGTGTGGGAGGACTCTATCAATGAATATGAAGTAGGAATATATTGGTTCTCTTCTATAGTCTTGTTGATATTCTTATGCTGAATAGAAGGATCTTTGGTCAAGGCTGGAGTAGTTGCAGTGTCCTATTCTAAACATATTGTGAAGAGGCTAAAATTTGTGATATGTGAGATACTTTGGCTCACTATGTTTTCGAGATAATAGTCAGAACTACCTCTGTTATCCTATTGGAATAACTCCCTAGAGTAAAAATAACACTATGAGGTCAAGATTCATAAATATAATGATGCCTCCACATATATGGCTAGCCTAGTAGATAATTACATACTTCTAGTGGGGAAACATCACATAGTATCTCATCCTTGAAGGGATTAATGTCATATGACAGGCATCACTTCTGGCTAACACGAAGATATCATCCTTGGTGGCACCATCTGATGTTGTATGGCTATGAGTGTGGTGTTGTAGGAAACTCCAACTTCTTGATGACCTCTATTGAGATGAGGTTCTTCTGAATTATGCTATCAACAATAAAATGAAGTGAGGTTCCATTACCCCACATATGTGAATGAAAAATGCACTCCCCCTCCTTAGGATCCTCTGGTTGGATTGTTGTGGATGCGATAGTAATAGTGAGTTCTGCGACAAAGTTTGAGTCAAGGATCGACTATTTTTCTTTGAGCTCAACCACTAATGACATTTTTGAGCGACATTCATCAGTGTTGTGCCAAGGGATTTTATGGAAGTCACACCACTTCCCAGTGTCATTCTTCGTCTTCCCATTGCTCTTATTTTATTGTGGCTTGGAATGGTTGTCTTGAGGTTGACTATTCCATGGTTTAGGGATTCCTTTACCATACTTTGGTTGTTGTGGTTTTTCAGATGCAAATTCTCGCGTGTTCTGTTGCTTAAATTTCTGCTCAATTTTTACAAAATATCTATAAGCGACTCCTAGTGATGAGATTCCTAAAAAATTCATTTTGGTATGTATGTACCTGTGTAGAGCCTCACGATATTTCATAACCAAATTCCTATGAGATTTTTTGATACCCAACTTAGAAATCAAGGTATGGAAGGTATTTGTGAACTTAAACACTATTTGGTCCCGCTTATGAGGCAACGTGGTCCATCTCATGTACTGGTCATCATAGTTTCCCATAGGGTAATATTTCTCCTTNTTCCCCTAGAGGGTTTCCCAGGATAAATGTTGTGTCTCTTGTGAATGTGTATTTCTTAGTGATCTTGTTCTTATGATGTTCTTATCTATTGAAATGCAAAGAACTATAATAATGGAATAAAAATTAACAATGATCTCCATTGTGAGAAGTTATCGAGGAAGCTTTTGTTGAATCTAAATATTGGTGAGTTGCATGCCTTGCTAAATAAGTTGTTGTGCTTAGATTGTCAAAGGATGTTATGAAAATATTGTTGGAGGGGTTGGATCTATTTAACCAATATGACTGCATGATATTTTAGAGTGTGGGAGGACTCTATCAATGAATATGAAGTAGGAATATCTTGGTTCTCTTCTATAGTCTTGTTGATATTCTTATGCTGAATAGAAGGATCTTTGGTCAAGGCTGGAGTAGTTGCAGTGTCCTATTCTAAACATGTTGTGAAGAGGCTAAAATTTGTGATATGTGAGATACTTTGGCTCACTATGTTTCCTAGATAATAGTCAGAACTACCTCTGTTATCCTATTGGAATAACTCCCTAGAGTAAAAATAACACTATGAGGTCAAGATTCATAAATATAATGATGCCTCCACATATATGGCTAGCCTAGTAGATAATTACATACTTCTAGTGGGGAAACATCACATAGTATCTCATCCTTGAAGGGATTAATGTCATATGACAGGCATCACTTCTGGCTAACACGAAGATATCATCCTTGGTGGCACCATCTGATGTTGTATGGCTATGAGTGTGGTGTTGTAGGAAACTCCAACTTCTTGATGACCTCTATTGAGATGAGGTTCTTCTGAATTATGCTATCAACAATAAAATGAAGTGAGGTTCCATTACCCCACATATGTGAATGAAAAATGCACTCCCCCTCCTTAGGATCCTCTGGTTGGATTGTTGTGGATGCGATAGTAATAGTGAGTTCTGCGACAAAGTTTGAGTCAAGGATCGACTATTTTTCTTTGAGCTCAACCACTAATGACATTTTTGAGCGACATTCATCAGTGTTGTGCCAAGGGATTTTATGGAAGTCACACCACTTCCCAGTGTCATTCTTCGTCTTCCCATTGCTCTTATTTTATTGTGGCTTGGAATGGTTGTCTTGAGGTTGACTATTCCATGGTTTAGGGATTCCTTTACCATACTTTGGTTGTTGTGGTTTTTCAGATGCAAATTCTCGCGTGTTCTGTTGCTTAAATTTCTGCTCAATTTTTACAAAATATCTATAAGCGACTCCTAGTGATGAGATTCCTAAAAAATTCATTTTGGTATGTATGTACCTGTGTAGAGCCTCACGATATTTCATAACCAAATTCCTATGAGATTTTTTGATACCCAACTTAGAAATCAAGGTATGGAAGGTATTTGTGAACTTAAACACTATTTGGTCCCGCTTATGAGGCAACGTGGTCCATCTCATGTACTGGTCATCATAGTTTCCCATAGGGTAATATTTCTCCTTGACCACATCCATAAAAAATAACAAGTGGTTTCATCCGTAAATATTCCAGACTATCTATGGATTTTTTCTTCGAGTAAGTTTCCAATCAATTTTTAACATGGGGGAGAACCTTAAGGAGTGCAAAGGTGATATTTTCTTTGTCGGAAAAATTGTGAACATAGAAATAACCTTCTACAAATTTAACCATTTTCCCAAATCATCCACATCAATTTGACCTTCAAAAATGAGAATATCAAAATTAACTTGTACCTTGAATGTGGTAGTGTCTCCAAAGTGACTAGTTGATGAACACAAGCCTGTTATTCTCGAAAATCGTTGAAGGATTTAGGAAAATTCTCTAACATCTCATTCCTCTGTTGTGCGAGGGCTTCCGCAAGAAACAACTTGATGGGATATTATTCTCCCTCGTTCTTCTTCTCTTCCTCCATGGGAGGATGCTTGGGATGGAAAGAGAGTTTATCCTCAAGGGAAAATAGCTCGAGACCCAACTCTCTATATCCTAACCTCGTCGAGGACATGCACAAGAAACGAAAAGGAGTATCCTTCTCCGAAACCACTGATATGGATTATTTTAGAACAAAATGAAGGAAGAGATATAACAATGAAATATATATAAATATTTCAATAAACACAAAGATACAATCATGCACAATTTTTATTAATGAGAGAATGTACAAAAACTGTAAAATTACAGAGTGAATGACACATTAGAATGGTGGCCGCTTATCTCTCATAAGAGATGTGATGGCTATGCTCATTTGCAAGAAGATGTTGATATTTACAATGAGACTCTAGAGGCCTTTTTATCATAAATAAAATCCAAAACCCTAACCCAAGAAGATGAAATGCCAAAACATGTGCGGGCCTCGATGGGGTTAGTTGGTATGTCAACTTCCCAAGGGCGTAACATTTGCATATGATCTATGTTTGGGGCACACAAAAACTCGTTTGAAAGGTCTACCTGAGTAGTACATATTCCCTTTAGCCCAAAATATGCATTTGACTAGTGTCTAGTTGTTATCGTTCCCAAAAAACATCGTTGATGGCCTCGAAACGACCCTAGAAATTCATGACCCGAAAAACCGTAGAAAAACGGCCAATGTGGAGACCCCTATTTTGAGCCAGTGGAATAGTTGGGTGGTCACTGATTTCCACCTAGATCAACTTTGGACCCCCTTTCCCCTCAAAACCTTGGAAAGGGTTCCATGATTTTCTGATTTCTTAAGTGGTGGGAAATGAAGGTGGCTCAACTATTGATGTGGTGTATCACATTACACAATTGGACAAGGAAATAGTTGTGGGATTCAAGCAATCACATAAGTAGAAAAAAAAATGCTATCTGCTAGAAATTCTATTTTATTCTAGCAATCGCATAATAACAAAGTGTATAAGGAAAATTCCTACAAAACAATGAGACTGACAAAAAAAAAAGGAGATTAGGCCTATATCTTTCTATAACACCAACTTGACTATGATGATATCAATTACAAAAACATATAAAGCTTTGTAGGTTTTATGTTAAAATTATAGTAGGCATATATCCTACTATAATATTAGCATGACCTCCATGACATGAATTAGTTAAAAAAACGTAGAAATATGGGTTTTCACTTTAAAAATAATCAATATTTGCATGGGATTATGGGTTATAATTTAACAAAAAATATTGTTGTCCATATCAAAAACTATTCATAAAAAAGGAGCTCACGTAGAGCCAAAAAATATTCAAAATACTTGAGGGTTTTCTTTAAAAACAAAACCTAGACAACATGTCTCTCTCTAGAGTAGTAACATCATCATGATGGAAATTATTAGAGAAAGACAGAAAAATCTACATGTTTTCCATTAAAAAAATACCTAACATGCATATTGTAATGTTGGTATAGCCATTGTGATATGGATTTCATAAAAATCGACACAAACATGGATAATCAATTAAAGAACAACAACAAAAAAAAAACTCCAAATGATTATGGGTCTTGAGTTAATAGAATTTTCTTTTCATCTCAAAAGATATTTAGACAAACCAAAGTTAGGTGGAACTAAACAACGAGATAAATATTTCAAAACTTTCCTTTAAAGAACAAATCTAGAAAATATATTGTTACATAGAGTTTCCTCTGGAGACAAATGAAACCTTCCTTAGATTCCTAAACCCCTATTCCAAGACAAAAAAACTACAAGTGGACACTAACATCCCTTTAAACTCATTTTAACCTATCAAAAAGAGAGAGGGAGAAAGGGCATGATGTACCTTTTTACGAAATTTTTCCTCGCCACTTTCAATCTGTGAGCTCCATCTTCAAACCCCCTGTTGCAGCTTGATACCTGGAAGATCCAACAAAGAGAAATGACTATCTCCTACTCTAGTTGATTAGGTAAAATAAATTCATCTACAAAGATTAATACAATAGTAGACACACACATGCAAGAATACACAAGCTTGAAGGAAATAGGCCAAGTTTATTTAATGAGAACCAAAAGAGAATAGTTACAGACTAAGATTAATGTTGTAGTAGCCTCTCCAATATCTCCTCATCCAACAACCCTTGAAAAAATAATCCCAAATCAAAATGATGATACTTCAATGATTTCTTCTTCCTTTTCACCGTAGAAATGCCTCCAATTTCTAAGATTTTAGAGGTTCAACCACCTTGAGTATTTTTGGAATAGGTTAAGGATATGGTTCCATAGGTTGTGATTCTTTACTAAGATATATTCGTGGAGTAGGATTCAAGCCAAAAAAAATCGATCCTTTCAGATTTACCCCTTAGAAGAAGGTGGGATTCACCAAGATTTCCTCCAATCAACAATGGTGCTCCATTTATGATAAAGAAACAACGCCATGGAACACCATTAGTATGGCATAGAGAGAACTAGCACTCTATAACTATGGGAAGGGGAGCTTCAGTATTCTAAAATTCCCAATAATAGTCAAAATCCCATGTAAAACGATATGCTTTGACTGCCAAATGATGGGGATTTTTCTTCTAACATGATTTAGGGGTTGTGACAAGTGTTTTTATGGTGTCGACTGAGTCATGACCCTTACTAAAAGTGTATGAGGCATGTTAAAAAACTTGTGACACTTGTGATGGTT
Source organism: Picea glauca (assembly GCA_000966675.3). Taxonomy (NCBI): domain Eukaryota; kingdom Viridiplantae; phylum Streptophyta; class Pinopsida; order Pinales; family Pinaceae; genus Picea; species Picea glauca. Next base: position 347,020 of record JZKD02S0205638.1, read on the forward strand.
TATGTGCAACACTTAAGACACATGGGATGTGATTTTTTCACCACATGCGAAACTTGCTACAATTATAATGTGACATTTGTGCCATGCACGACACTTGCAACAAATGTGACACATTTATGAAAGTGTGGAATTTTGATGTCTAAAAAATATATCTTGCTCTAATGTTGTTAAGAACCAAATACCAATATAGCATAGAAAACCCTCAAAATAAGTACTCAACACCTTGAAAAGGAGAGAATTTCATATAATAATCTTGTTCGAGGGGGTAACCTCCTTATACACCACATGAATGTCCAAGTACAATATTCTTGCAAATGAAAATGTCTCCTTGGTATATATAGGAGACTAGGAGGTAAAATTACAACTAATGGACCCAAGACGACATAAATAAAATAACATTACTAATGTAATATTCTCGAATTAAGCGGTAATGTGCCCCTATTTAGGGATTAACATGCCCGTCCCGTTCAAACATGTGTTACACAACTCTTGAGTAATTCTTGATGATTCTGTATAAAAGTCTCATCTTCCCAAGTGGAATCTTCAGAAGGAAGTTTCCTCCACTTAATGAGATACTCTCAAATGAATCTATTCCTTTGTTGGTGAATTCTTGCATTAGTGATGGCTTCAGGCTCCAATATGATTTTTCCTTCCTTGTCAAGTTCTGGCAATAAAGTTTGAACTGGGATATTGTCACCTATAACCTTCTTTAAGCATGCAACATCGAAAACTGAGTGTACTCGTGAGGATGTGGGAAACTCCAATTTGTATTCCATAGTACCAATTTTTTGCAATACCTTATAAGGACCATAGTACTTTGGTGATAATTTAGTATCCTTCTTGGCTTGTGATCCAGAATCAGATCCAGAAGCCTGACAGGGCTCAAAAAGGCTAAAAAATGAAAGTGCTCGGAATCCGATGAAGCTAACACCATTGCGTTCATCTCGTCTTCCTAATTTCGGCCATATATTTACTTTGTCAAATAGTCTTCATATGCGAAAGATATCGCATTCTGTCCGAAAACCCAAACATGCAAAAAAAAGTGGATGACTGTACAGTCTGTACAGTGCCACGTGGTAGGATGACTGTATAGGTCGTATGACCGTATAGATGATGTGGTAGCTTCTGGTGTCGACATGTGGCAGGTGATGCAGTGTATGACAGGTGCAGTTCAACCATTCAGAGGGTGACATGTGTCAGCACTATAAGGGTGACACATGGCATAGGCTGAGGTGGAATGGATGACTTCAGCAGGTTGACTGGGTAGGTACGGTGATAGGTGGCAGAGTATGTGGCAGGCACATGGACGAATCAGATATTGACAGGTGGCAGTTTTTGATTGGTGGTTGAGGTGCCACATGGCCCAGTCATGGGCTACCACATGGTACCCTGTGGTTGGCTCGTGATTTGTGTAAAATTATGGGTTCACCACCGAGGTCGAACCCCCGACCTCTCCTCTGGGCTATGGACTGGAAGGACCAGGCTAACAGCCCACCCCACGGGTGTTTCTTATTAACTATATGGCAATGTTTATATTTAAGTTTAAAAAAAGTTCCAATCGGGGGCGGAAAGGGCTGGGGCTTATCCCTAGCCCGTGGTCTATTCATATGCCCTTACCATAGAACCAAGCAACGATAGAGCATGGGGAGTTGGAAGATAGGGACCTGCCCTTGGTTCTCGGGTGGTTCCATGTGACCCGAACCTTAATCCAGATAGGGCGTGTGGGGGGTTTATCACTGTTAGCTCGAGGATCTATGCAGAGCCCCAAGAACCAGGAGCCAGCGTATGAATGGGCCAGCGCTTAGCCCTTTGGGCTAGTGCTTGGCCAAAAATAGCTCATATGACCCTATTTTGAGGGCGTGTGCCCAGATTTAGGGAGATACATAGCACATTTTTGTACAAAAGTGGTTTTTTTCCAATGTTTTTGGATTTTAATTGATATTATGCCTGTAACTAATGGATTTTATCCATTTTTGGGAGATATTGGGCATTTTTGGAGCCTAAATTTTGGGAGGAAGTTGGGGATGGATAACCAACTTCAAATCTATAAAAACCAGGCCTGTTTGAGGTCATGAAGGGCAGTCAGATCATAGTTATGCTGAAGGGAAGCCAAGACAAAGCCATTTTTATGCAGGGAA
>JZKD02S0205639.1:0-22217 GCA_000966675.3 Picea glauca
GGGTCCTGTTCTCTGATTACAAGGTAGTTGTTCTTACCCATTGCAATGTTATTCTAAATGTAATCCAGGATTCTTAATTTGAACTATAAAGAATTGCAATAGGAAGATTTCTTTCTTGTGATACAATTCAGAGCTTCAGTTCACTTTAGCAAAGTTTAGATAGAATGATTTCCTTACTGCAACACTAAGTACTTTTGGAATTGAGCATACACAGTGCGCAGCTATCTTTGAAACAAAAGATTTCCCTGGGTTGATAATTTATGTTTCACTTGGTTGTTTGAAATTAATTAAGCAATTATAGTGACCAACAATTTGCAGAAGGAGCGTCTCACTGGGACCCATCTAAAGCTTCAACCACCTTGTTATGGGCCTTACACTATCACCAAGGTTGTGGGTAGTAATTCTTTTGAGCTCAACACTCCACCCTTCCTTGGTCTGCATCCAATTTTCAATGTGGACCTCCTTCATCCATATTTCCCACCATTATGGGACACCTCTGAGATCACATAACAACTGACACTAACAGAGTTCAACCCTGACTACATGGAACAAGCATCCACCGATCAGATAGTGGACACATAGGTCAATGGAAATTTCTAGCAACAGATCCATCTTTATCGGTTTCTCAAGGTAGGGCAACTCCTATAGCAAGTCAAGTGGCTCACGTAGGGCTAAATCCAATAGAAGTTTCCTCACCTGATGGGGGAACTCAATGCAATGGAGACCATTTCTTCCTAAGGGGGGAGGATTGATCCAGATGGATATTGGTGGCCACTCACCTATTCCAACTGGCACCTCGTGTCCATTGTTTGTTCAACACGTATTTTTGTACTTCTTTATAATTTTGAGTGATACACTTCTGGTGATGTCTGAAGCCTCACACATTCTCTAGGTGGATACTGTTGGCCTCTCACCTAATCCAACTGGACTATTTTATATTCTTTCAAATCAACACATCTTGATGTACTTTCAGGGTTGTTTTGAGGCCCTAAACATTGATTTTTTTACTCGCCATAGTCAAAATGTAGACAAAGTCAGATTCTGATGGATAAATGTGTAGTTCTCTGAAATACATTTCCAACAGGATATCATGCGCCTAAAATGGAGGTAGCATGAAAAATTTATGACCCTAGGAAGTTGAGGTACCAAATTAMACCAACGTACCCATAGGGCCCACATCAATTTTGGCRTTTCACCTTCTAGGGTTAGGTTTTTGGATGTCTAGGGTTTTGGCGTTCATGAGTAATATGAAAAGGGCCCATGGAGCCTCATTGTAATCCATTCTACTTAGAAAAATGYGTGTAKCARCCACATATCTTCTCAGAGATARCTACCACCATTCGAGCAAGTTTCATTTCTATATTTTTACAATTTCATCCTATTTTATTATTTAATAGAAGATATTGTTCACTGAATATTTTTGTTATTCTTCCTATCTCTATGTTTATGGTATTCAGTCTGTAATCAYTTCGTTCCTCTCCTAAATCCGGATCACCAATACTCTTTRTCAAAAATAAATATGGGACCTTGAGGCTRTGTATTGATTTTCGATAGTTGAATAAGTGTACTATAAAGAACAAGTATCCTTTACCCAAAATTGATGACCTCTTTGATCAGCTATGAGRAGAAAAGATATTTTCAAATATAGACTTGAGATCAAGATACCATCAGGTAAGAATCAAATAAGAAGATATCCATAAGATAACTTTCATAACCATGTATGGGAATTATGAATTTGTAGTGCTGCCCTTTGGATTGTCCAATGCACTAGTTGTCTGTATGTGCTTAATGAATGGCATATTCAGAGATTATTTAGATAATATTTTCATAGTATTCATGGATGACATACTTGTCTATTCTAATTCAGAGGAAGAGCATGAACATCACCTAATATTGGTATTTCAAGTGTTGAGGGAACATCAATTGTATGCCAAGCTGAATAAGTGTTCTTTTTATCAAGAACATGTCCATTACTTGGGGAACATTATTTCATAACATGGTATAGAAGTGGATAAAGAGAATATTGAAGCCATTATAGGATGGCCAACGCCCAAGAATGTTTCATAAGTCAGATATTTTATGGGGTTAACTGGTTACTACAAAAGGTCTATAACAGGGTTCTCTAAGATTGTACATCCCATCACTTCTTTGCAAAATAAGGGAAATAAATTTGAATGGACATTTGAATGTGAAAATAACTTTAATTTATTGAAGGAGTTACTCATTAGTGCACCTGTGTTAAATATTGTTGACCCAAATGAAAATTTTTTGGTATGTGTAGATACATGCAAGGAAGGACTTGGTGGATTACTCACTCAAAATGGACATGTCATTAGTTAAGAGTCCAGAAAGCTTAAGGAACGTGAGAGGAACTACGCCACACATGACTTGGATATTGTTTCCATTGTTCATGCATTGAATATGTGGAGGCATTATCTCATGGGAAAGAGATTTGAATTAATAACATACCACATTGGTTTGAAGTATATTTTTGAAGAACCAACTTTGAATGCCAGGAAAACAAGATGGCTATAATTTTTAAGTGAATGTGTCTTTCATATAAATCATATCAAAAGAAAAGAAATAAAGTGTTTGATGCACTTAGTAGAAGAGTACATCTCATGCATGCTACATTTGTTAGTATGCATCTGTCAGACTTGAGGAACAAAATTTTAGATGTTGTTGTCACAAATCAACATTACCTACAGGTAGAGGAAAGATTACAACAAGGAGATGTAAAATAGAAAATGGAAGAGTATGAGATGAAGGAAGATGGATTACTTATGCATAAAAATATAATTTATGTTCCTAGTTCTAGAGAACTTAGGAATTTGGTATTAAATGAAATTCATAATGTTCCATATGTTGGACATCTCGATTACCAAAAAAAAAATTACAACAATAAGAATCCAATCATTTTTTTCGAAGATGAAAAAGGATTTTGTTGATTACATCTCCAAATGTATGGAATGTCAGAGAGTGAAGGTTGATCATCGACACCCGACGGGTTTGCTACTGACATTACCAATTCTAGAGAAGAAATGGGAAGTGATAACCATTGATTTTATAACAAGGTTTCCAAGGAAAACTAGGCAACATGATTCAATCATGGTAGTGGTCTATAAATTGACAAAGGATGCTCATTTTTTTCCTATGAAAACAACTCATACAACAACTAATATTGCAGAAATTTACATGAAGTGAATTGCTAGGTTGCATGGAATACCAGGACAATTGTCTTAGAAAGCGACACAAAGCTTACTTCGAATTTATGGAAGGGATTATTTAAGGGATTTGGTACAAATCTCAACTTTAGCACAACATGTCATATGCAGTCAGATGGGAAGACAGAGAGGGTAACCAAGTAATTGAAGACATGTTGAGAATGTATGTGATGGATAAGTTATCTAAGTGGGAAGATTACTTGCACTTGGTTGAGTTTTCCTATAATAATGGCTATCAAGATTCATTGAGTATGAGCCCATTTGAAGCTTTGTATTCTAGAACATATAATACTCTAGTAAGCTCGGACAACCCAGCAATAAAGTGGTACCTGGGCCAGAGTTTCTCGAGGATATGGAAAACCAGATGGTTAAGATTAAGCAGAATTTAAAGGAAGCTTAGGATAGACAAAACGTTTATGCAGATAAGAATAGGAGAGAAAGAGAATTTAAATTGGGGGAGCATGTTCTTTTGAAAGTAAATCCCAAGAAGAGCTCTTTGAAGTTGGGTAGTTGTACAAAGCTGGCAACCAAATTCTGTGGTCTATTTGAGATATTGGACAAAATAGGGATAGTTGCATACATGCTTTCATTTCCTTCTTCCATGAATGTGCATAATACATTTCATGTCTCTTTACTAAACAAATATGTACATGATCCTAACCATGTTATTGATTGGCATCTGATTCACGTAGAGACATAGGGAGACTTTTGGGTCCAGTTAGTGTGAATATTGGACAAAAAATTAAAAATGCTCCGGACTCGAGTTATAGAGCTAGTAAAATTCTAGTGGACCTGTTACGGTCCTAAAGAAGCTACCTCGGAGCATGAAGATGCCATGCGGGAAGAGTACCCGCATATTTTTGAATAAATTTTTGAATTTTGATTCATGTTTGTATATGCACTGAGGAAAGTGCAAAATAAGGGGGAGGGGATGTAACACCCTGGGTTTTGAGCCCCCATATTAAATAATATATTGTTACACTACTGAGAGGTTAGACTACACAAAAAATTATCAAAAGGCTAGGGTGCCCAAGAAATGTAATTTTTTGATCATTATTAATAATAAATACCTTGATGGCTACTAGACGAACTTTGGCCCTTGACCAGGTTTTTTAAAAATGCTGGTCATGTTTGACCAATTTTGGGACTTCGACGGGCTAGTCGAAGATGGAGCGCCAGGTGAAGTAGAGATCACGGGATCTCGCCCCCTTTTGTGGGATTTTTGGGTTTAGGGTTTATGTAACAGGTATGGAATGTCATCCCATGGGTCTTACCCATGTTTAGGCCTCACTTGTAATGTATAAATAGAAATCTAGGCAATGTAAGAAAAGGGGATATGTGGTTCTATGCTAAGTGCAAGTGATGTAAGTGTTTGTATCTATGTGACTGAGTTATCTCTATGCATACTTTGTGTTGATAACTTGTAGAGATGAGTGCAAGTGATTGTAAGAAAGTCTCTATGTTGTGCCAAGCTCGAGGAAGGAGGATCTGGCGAGGTACGCGTAGATATCCTGTCCTATGGAAAGTTGGTTTTGATGCTATGTGGATGTAACGATTTTGATAAAATATAATAAAGAAGACAAAGAATTGGTGGACGTAGCCCAATGCTGGGGGTGAACCACGTATATCCTGTGTTATGATCTCTTTGTGTGATTGATGTGATTTATTCTTAGTGTTGTTATCTTTATGTATGTTAGATGCATCTGATATAGTAACTTAGTGCTTAGTGATGTGAATGAATGCTAGATCTGATCTCTTTCTATGTGTTAAGTTCTTGGATGTGTTAGATATTGTTGAATACTATGATTCTCTGTAATGAGGGTTAAATGCTAATGAATGTTAACTTCTAAGTGCTATGTTAAGTATTGTGATCACAGATCTGTGTCCCAGCTAGGTTGTAGACACTTGAGCCCTGCAACCCCTCTGCCTCTACCTCGGGTGAGACTTCATCTACTTTGCAGGTGTTTCTGAAAGGGTCGATAGTTAGGGTTTTTTTGGTGCGTTGTTGAAGTGTTGAATCCTGTGTCTTCCCCTATGCCAACAAATGGTTCTGTTGTCGAGACCTAAAACTGTGATTGTTGGGAACTGAAGAAAAGAGAAAGCTATGTGCATAGATCTGTTGCCCTAGTGTGCAGTGCTCTACATGACTTGAGAAGCTCTGTGCTAAGAAGAGAAGTTTGATTTGAAGAAAAGAGGTAAGATCTTAAATATTTGTGCTCTGATAAAGGTAAGATACATGGAAATTTTTGTTTCGAAAGAATGGATCTAGGTATGTTTAATAGATCTTTTCCTACTCTAAAAACTAGGGCAGAACTAGAAGAAAGAAGATATGATATGAATAGATATGATAGAAATAGTGAAAGATATGTTATCCCTATGCATAGACATAATTGTTGGACTAACAAGTGGATGCAGGATCCTAGAAAGAATTTTTTGTAGGTCCATCACTATGATCCCAGTGCACAGTACAAGAAAGTTTGGGGAGCGTTCAAGAGAAAGAAAGTATTGACTTATTTCTATAGTTGTAGAAGACCGAGACATCTTACTAAGGAATTCCATAGTAGAGGTCCTATTCTACTTTGTTGTAAAGCTACTAGAAACAAAGTTTTGGATTGCCCTAGAATGATTGATAAAGTTGAAAATGTGAACATGAGACAAGAAAACCATGAGGAAGGCCAAGAGACTAAGAATATGCTAAAAAACTAGAAAGAATTAGAGGCTATATTATTGTAGATGAAAGAAACATTGAATGATGAAAGAGACATCAGTTTATGAGAGATCTTAAAAGAGAAAGAATGCATAGAAACAAGAATAGGAGACTTCGACATAGATTGTGTATTGGATATAGAAAAATAGATGAACATTATGAAAGAAACCACTTGGGAAATCTTAGGAAAGCCTGTTATGGTTCCTTCATTAAGAGGAATAGGATTGTTTAAAGGAAAACTGATAACTCTATGTGGAATAATTTCCCATGTACCTATGGTTGCTCATGGATCATCGACAGAAGAATAATTTGAGGTCATTAATTTTGTTGAGAAAAACGCCCCCTTTGTTCTTTTTCTAGGAAATACCTGGGTTGATAAAGACCAAATCTGAAGGAAAGAAGCAGAGGAAGCTCTAGAATAGAAAAAGCAATAATTAATGGATTTCATGGCTAAGAGAATAGCGTGCTTAATAGAAGAAAAAGAGGACAAGTTGAAGAAACTCAGGGCCAGAGACCTAGCTGTCGAAGTTGAAAGAATGCTAGAAGACTTAGAGAACTTATCAAAACAAGAAATTAGAGAACATACTCCAGTAAGAGAAGAATTATTATCCTCGAACCGTGTGAAATATCCTCAACAGTGTGAAGTTACTATGTTAAGTACAGATAAGAATAAGAATGGAAAAAGGAACCCAATAACTCAGATCATAGGAAAGAAGGACAGAAAGCTCAACAAGAAGAAAGCTAAGTTAGAAAAATTATAGGAAGTTCAAAGAACTTGAACCTCATCGGGATATCAGAACAACGCAGATTAGCACTTGGCCACAATAGAGAGATATGACCATTGGAGGCATCTCAACCATTAGACTGATGCTCCAGAATGGCTAGAAATGCAGTTATTGTTGGAACATTCGCAATTGGACCATTGGGACTGTGCCATAATGGATGGAATTGCATTGATTCAGGCATTCCTACCTGTTGGAGGAATCTGTTACGAAGTTATCTAATTAACCCATTGAATGTATTACCCTGGAAATTTTTTCCAGTTGTGATTATCTGAGCCCACAGAGAACTAGTTGCTTTCGCGCAGTGCTGCTACCTTGATTGTTTGTTCATCGACCTGAGATATCTCATCTCGAGCATGTATGTTGGGTGACCTTATCTTAGTAGATAAATCCATCGAAGATATTCTCATAGACCTCATGGCCGAGAAGGTCATATCCATAGTAGTTCAATCTTCATCAACAAGAGGAGTGCAAGCAACCCCATCGACTGCACATCAATTTGGGCCCTCCCAAACTGTGACAGAGAAACGAACCAAGCATCGTGATGACTTGGTGAACACGAAGCTCTGAATCAGGGCTATGATTTTCATTTTAGTTGGTTGTTGATTCTCATTGCCTTCATTACTTGCGAGATGCCGAAAGGAGTGACCTTCCTTGAAATCGAACTATCTGAACCACTAGATATGAAGTTCACTACGCTATGGTACTCGAGCGACATGGAAAAGAAATGTTAGTCAAACCCGGTGTTCCACACCTATTATCTACAACTAAAGAGGGTCATTGAATCCTTCCCTCGCATGATGTCGAATACACTACATCAGTTCAGTCCATTCACAAAGTTTCACGCATATAGGAATTTCATATATATCATTGCACACAGAGATGAACATAAGGAAGAGCTCCAGTCCTATTACAAGCTCATCAAGGAAGACATGGATGAAATCACCAAGGAGTGGCCTGCATAATTCTTAGTACCAGTTGAACATACAGAAATATCTAAACCCGACCTCATCGGAAGTCTTGTAGTCACTCGCGAGGAATATGACACACCCAACAACAACAAGAAGAAAAATAAAGAAGAGGTAGAACAACAGAACAACGCATCAGAGGAGACTGCATCAGATTCACCTAAAGGGGGAGGAGGTGATGAAGGTGACAAAGAAGAGGATGAGTGGGAATAATATAATAAGAATCAGTGAAAATTAACATTTCCTAAAGATCCCCTAACAGAGACAAGGACATCCAAGAAAATAAAGGGTTCCCTGATGAAACCTTCATCATAGGAGAAATCAAAAGCCAATAAAACTCCATTTCACACTATGCTCACGGTGGATGAAATTGACCTTATCATTGTTGCAATATTATATACCTCAAAGAACATATTGAAGAGAAGTGAATCCAAACAAGAGACAATGTTTGACAGGATCGAAGAAGATCTTAAAGGAGTACAACAGACTCTCTATTCAAGTCACGCAATGTCTACTGCGCCACAACTATCAGAAGGAGAAGAGTTGGGAGATGAGTTTTCCTAGCTATGTAGAATAGAGGATGCGACAAAATATCTCCTTCGTCATGTCTAAGAGGAAAAAGAACAGGCCACAGAGGCCTTGAAGCAAGAAAAAGAGGAATCCATAGAGCAACGCTAGGTTGCGCAACAAGAAAAATACGACCTCTAGGCGAAGTTTGCAGAGGATAGAGAACATATCCAGAAGGAGAAAGAATAGTTGTTCGCGGAGTATATGGGAGTTAAATAAGAAGTCACCAGATCAATTCACTCTATGACAGGCTTAGAATAGAGGGAAGAAGAAACAACTGAGATCCAGGTGGGGAAGCTCATTGAAGCCATTCAACAGGTCCAAGAAAGAATAGCAGAACTAGAACTACAAGTCGTGCCAAGCACTCCGTAGGAAGTGCGATATCACAGAGAGGAAACTACCTGGAGCACAGTTGAGAGAATCATGACATTACCATTGGAATGAAAGGAACTTAGTAGTCAAAGTGCGCAAACCTATGACCACCTTACCGAGGACCCTGAGCTAAGGACATTGGAGTCATAGATCCAGGAAGTGAAGCAACAAGAAGAAATACTGCAAGAATAGTTGAAGCCACTATCAATGGTCGAGAGGATGAAAATTTCCTAGGAACAATGCATAGTTTAGCAACAGGTCCATGCCATCCAGAGTAAATTCATGGAAGTGACCCAGAGACTCTAATCGGTGCAGGATGAAGCTTGCACACTTTTTGAGGAGATTGAGGGACAAGGTGCACAACTAGAACAGGTGGTCACCATGGTGGAATAACGCTTGGAAGGATTGGTGACTGAGAAAGTTATTCAAGAGTTCACCAAGTAGGAGGCTCTAGTGAAGCAGCAGGTCGAGGCATATTGAAGCCTTCAAGGAAAAGTTACCCAGATCAGAGTGACTCGGGATGAGACATAGGTGAGAGTTGGGGGCATGTTGGCCCTTGACTAGGTTTTGTGGAAACGCTAGTCAGGTTTGACCAATTTTGGGACTTCGATAGGCTAGTCGAAGATGGAGCATCAGGAAAAGTGGATATAGTGGGATATCGCCCCCTTTTGTGGGATTTTTGGGTTTAGGGTTTATGTAACGGGTATGGGATGTCAGCCCATGGGTCTTACCCATCTTTAGGCCCCACTTGTAATGTATAAATAGAAATCTAGGGAATGTAAGAAAAGGGGATATGTGGTGCTATACTAAGTGCAAGTGATGTAAGTGGTTGGGTCTATGTGATTGAGTTAGCTTTGTGGATACTATGTGTTGAGAACTTGCAGAGTTGAGTGAAAGTTATTGTAAGAAAGGCTTTGTGATGTGCCAAGCTCTAGGAAGGAGGATATGGAGAGGTGTGCGCAGATCTCCTGTCCTATGTGGAGTTGGTTTTGATGCTCTGTGCATGTAAGGAGATTGAGAGAATATAATAAAGATGATGAAGAGTTGGTGGATGTAGCCCCATGCTAGGGGTGAACCACGTATATCTTGTGTTACAGTCACTTTGTGTGATTGATGTGATTTATGCTTAGTGTGATTATCTTTATGTATGTTAGATGCATCTGATATAGTATCTTAGTGCTTATTGATGTGAATGAATTCTAGATCTTATCTATTTCTACGTGCTAAGTGCTTGGATGTGTTAGATCTTGTTGAATATTGCGCTACTCTGTAATGAGGGTTTTACCTGCGATGTGAATAAGGGTTAAATGATAATGAATGTTAATTCCTAAGTGATATGTTAAGTACTATAATGACATATCTATTTCTCAGCTAGGTTGTAGACACTTGAGTCCTACAAGCCCCCCTGCCTCTACCTCGGGTGAGACTTCATCTGCTTCACAGGTGTTGCCGAAAGGGTTAGTAGTTAGGATTTTGTTGGTGCGTTGTTGAATCGTTGAACCTTGGATCTTCCCTTGTGCCAACAATGAACAAGGAATAGAGTTATAGAAGGCTATAATTCCACAAGAGAGGGGGATTGACGAGATAAGAATTTATTTTATAATTTTAAATCACCCATTATGTCTACTGGAGGATATCAGTTACGTAAACTTCCTGGGGGAAGTCCAAGAGGTTTTTAATCCCCACGAATTACATAAACCCATCCCTGGTCTGTTGGGGGGGTTCTCATGTTCGATGATTCTCTCATTCATTTTTTCATTTTCATTCACTCTCACTCCCATTCCCATCCTTTTCCTACCATTGTCCATTCACTCTTCCCTCACACATTCATTCACCTTATTGTTCATTGTTTCACACCTCTCGCGGAGACTTCACTCAATTCACTTTTCACCACACGTGTCTTCCTCATTCGCATTTGGCTTAGGAAAGGAAATCAGACTATTGAAGAACAACCACATTTTTGTTGGCTGTAGATATTTATGGTGAAATCCAGTTGTGGACGAGGCCTGCATATCTTATATGTTTTGACATGTTCCCATCTTTCCTCACAACTACAAGTCCTAAGAGTCCTAGCATGGAGATTCTGGACCAACTGCACGGGATCGCTGGAAGGAGAAGGACTGCCTGAGGGACTATGTGGTAGATAAGTGTGGGGGTTCCGTTCTCTTGGGCTGTGCAGGATGGGTAGAAGAGAGTTGGGTAGTTGGATTGTTGTGGGTGTTGGGAAGCATGTGAGAGCTTGACTGTTGACTGGTTTTGGAAGTTGAGTAACACTTTGGAACTGTCCTTGTGGATTCATATCCTTGGCCCTAGGGTGACATTGTTGTTGATACTTGGAACAATAGTTTCTATGGTTGGGTGGAACGTCCTTGGTCTACAGCTAGTTGATGGACAAGGCCTGCATATCTGAGATGTTTTGGCATGTGGCCAACTTTTTTCACAGTTGAAAATCCTAACATTCCTAGCATGGAGTATCTAGACCAACTACACAGGATCCTTGGAAGGATAAGGAATACCTGAGGGACTGCATGGAAAAGAAGGGTGGGTGGTCCATTCTCTTGGTTTATGCAAGCAGGGTAGAAGAGAGCTAGGCACTTGGATTGTTGGGGGTATTGGGAATCTTGCGAGAGCTTGAGTGTTGAATGGTTTGGGAAGCCAAGTAACACTCTGGAACCGTCCTTGTGGATTCATAGCCTTGGCTCGGGGGTGGAATTATTGTTGATACTTGGAACAACAATTTTTATGGTTTTGTGGAACTTCCTTGGTCTCCATCCAATCTTTGGTTCTCTTCTATAAAAGATAAGTGATCTTTGTTATGGTATTAATTACTTGTATATGATTTATTCCAATGTGTATTTAATTATCGTTCAATTCAATATATATATTTAGACTATGCATGCTTGTTATTTATTGTTGTGAATGTTTCATGCTTCATTTATTTTATGTTTAGCATGAATCTGGATCAATGCATGTGAATCTTTCATGAATTTCCCTATTATTTAAAATTAGAGTAGGGGTCAAATTAGTCCATGATAGGGACATGTGGTTAGCATGCCTTCCCTATGGGTGGTTTCTATGTTACAACCAACCTCCCTTTGTATCATGATTTTTGAATTATGTGGTGGCATTAACATTCTTATTGTTGGGGACCTAGTTACGAGTTAGTCTTGACTACTTCGGTATGTGCACAAGTTCGCTCCTCGAGGTATTTATACATGTGATAAGGGAATCTATGGAGTTGGGTTGAATGATTATGTGTCAAGGGATCTTGAAACTGGTGTAACTGTATGTTTAATGACTTTTACATGCATAATTGAATATTTTAATGATTAGAAATGGAACTATGATATGTCGCTTTTTATTCCATTAAAATTATGGATTATGGATTTGTTTTTTAATGTAATAGGTATTGGAAAGTGGAGCACTAGTTTTGAGTGGTAGAGGCATGTGTTGCATAGATGAGTTTGAAAAGATGTCAGATAATGCTCGAAGCATGCTACATGTGGTGGGATTTCCATTTTTTTTTCAAATTAGTAGAGAAGATATTTTACATTTAGTAGTTTTCCCTTTATTTGGCTTACCCACTGTAACATACCCAACCATCCACAAGCCGGGGCATGCTACCTTCAATCCCTCCCTTGGACTTATTTCTCTTATTGATACCTTATTTCAAATTTAAGGATGCATAAAAGAAAATGCTTTAACGACATGCACAACAATATCCAGCAAGCATACACAATCTAAGATTTAGTTAAAAAATAATTAAAATAAAGAACAAAAATACATTCATATACATGTAAATGATACCATAACAGAGAGAACTTATATTTATGAACGATGACACCAATTGGCAGTATACCAAGGACATTTCACCCAACCGTAGACACCACTGCTCCAAATCTCAACAACAGTGTCACCCCCGAGCCAAGGTTATGAATCCACGAGGAAAGTTCCAGAGTTTACTTGGGTTCCCAAACCAGTCATCTCTCAAGATCTCACATGTTTCCCAAAACCCACAATAGTCCAAGTACCCATCTCTCTTCTACCCAACATGTACCACCCTAAGAGAATGGACCTCAACCCTTCTCCGCCATGCAATCCTTGAGGCTGTCCCTCTCCTTTATTCCAGGGCCTCCAGCACAACTGGTCCAGAATATCAATGCTGAAACTCTCAAGACTCACAATTGTGAGAAAAATAGGGAACAAGACAACACATCTTAGACATGCAGGCCTCCAGTCATGACTGGATTTCACCAACAAACATTACAGCCAACTATCTTGTGGCTAATTCTTTAATAGTTCGGTTCCATTTCCCAAGTCGAGACGCAGATGAGGATGGATCAATGAATGGTTAAGTGAATGCATGAAAGTGTGAGAAAAGGAATGAATGAACATATAGGAAATCAATGAACAAGCTGTTAGTCGAAACCCCCCATCAGACCAGAGGTGGGTTTAAGTAACTTCGTGGGGAATCAAGAACCTCCTAGCCTTCCCCAAGAAGTTCACGTAACCGATCCCATCGCTTAGGAAAAAAGGGTAATTAGGATAGGAAGAAACACTTATCCCCTCAATCCCCCTCTCTTATGGAATCATATCCCCCTATAACTCTAGTCCTAGTATGTCTAACAGCCAACGATGTGTGTTGGGGCTCATAAATGTCTTATTCTCATCCACCTTTCCCTTCATTATTCTTCACATTTCATCGCCCCATTAACATTTCATGATATAATTTACATAAATATACTTGGGTTTCACCTTATTGTTCTCCACTTTATTCATTTTAGTACTTAAAAGGAATTTGTGATTAAATTCTAGAAAATCAACATGTTTTCATAGATATCTAAAATATGTGTGAGCTTTGTAATGTGTAGGAATATGAGAAGGATTAATTAAAAAGGACTTCTCAAATACTTCCTCCACCATTTCAAGATTTGAGGAGATAATTCAATCCCATTCCAAGGAGAAGATCATGGATATTTGGTTGGAATATCTTATCCAAGATATATGAGAGATGTGTGTGAGGATTTGAAGGGATTATATTTTTTAATAATGGGAAATAGGTTGAGAGAAAAGTGGATCTGTAATAATGAGATGGTTATTTTATCTTCAAGGATCTCATGTATAAAAGAGAGTGCTCTCTCTTCATGAGAATTCAATTAGGATGCAGTTAGATTATTTAATTAGAATCAGAGTAGTCATTAGGATTTGAAAGAGAAAGGGATTCTTAGCTTTGATTCATGGTTTTGGTTTTCATGCTTTCATTATTCTTTTATAAAGATTGATTTGATTATTATAATATAAGATTGCTTCATTGGTGAGATCTCGCATATGTTGTTGTGTCATTCAACTCTTCACATGTTGTATCTTCTTTTCCTTCATGTAGTTCTCCATTTCTATATTAATTCCATTTACGCAATTTCCTATTCTTAGAGTAATTTCATTTACGCAACTAGATTAATTCAATTCCAATCGTGTGTTAGATTAATGATTCTATTTCAGTCGTGTTTTAGATTAATGATTCTAATTCAGTTGTGTGTTAGATTAATGATTCTATTTCAATTGTGTGTTAGATTAATGATTCAATTTCAGTTGTAGCTTAAACATTAGATTAGATTAGTCTCTCTTCAATCTTTCATATACTTTGCGTGTGCTTAGTCAGTTTACAAACCTCGGGTTGACAAATTAGATATTTTGGCAAGTAATACAACTCAATTAATACAACACTAGTTCATCCCAATATAACCACTGGCGTTCCCTTGTCACAATTGATGTTCCTTTTTTTGTTCATTTGAACGGAACAATTGTCGTTCCTTTTGTTATGATTGTTTTCCCTTTGTAGGGGTTGCATCTCTAGAGGACGTGTATTGAAAATGGAAGGTAAGAACCTACGTAGGAAACAAGTAAAATGATTGTGCCAACGCCTACCTTTGGATGATGCATAGAGTCTATATTTTAGGACATCTTTAGAGCCCAACATTTTGGCTTCATTGTCGGGGAAGCACGATGGATTGAAGTATTAGTTTCTTTTTAATTTCAATTGATGCAAGTGTCATCTAGACGTGTTGGTAATGGGTCATAGATTCTTGTGAGAGGAGACTCCTCCTGTTCTCCCTACCAACTAGGTAGAAGTAATTTCAATTTCTACAAGATTAGTTTCAATTTATGCAAGTGTGATCTAGACGTGTTGGTAAGGGGTCATAGAAGCTCATGACAGGAGACTCCTCATGTTCTCCCTAACAACTAGGTAGAAGTAATTTCAATTTCTGCAAATTTTAATTTCTGCAATATTAGTTTCAATTTCTGCAAGTGTGATCTAGACGTGTTGGTAAGGGGACATAGAAGCTCATGAAAGGAGACTCCTCATGCTCTCCCTACTAACTAGGTAGAAGTAATTTCAATTTTTTCAAATTTCAATTCATGCAAGAGTAGTTTTATTTTTTGCAAGTGTGATCTACATGTGTTGGTTCTAAGGGTCATAGAGTTTATTCAGTGTAGATTCCTCACTATCCCTACCAACTATCAGGAACGTTTTAATTTCCGCAACTGTGAAGAGTAATTTTTTTATGTTTTAGCAAGAGTTTTTTTTTTAAGTTTTTCATTTTAATTTGGGTGTTGTAAGAATCCTTTTTTTAACATGATTTAATAATTAATTCAATCTTGAAAGAGCTCACTCAAATCCTAGCAAAAGTCGGGGTCTCCTCTTCTCTGGAAGAGGATATCTTGACATTAGTTGAAAGATTATTCACTCCTCCTGAGGTGAACAAAGAATCAACATACAAAGAACCTTTCATATTTAATGAAGAATCATTAGGTGCACAAGAGGTCAAGGAGGACAGCAAGGAGCTACAACATGATCTAAGTAAGGCAAATTACGCCTATGAAAGCCTGATCGAACGTTGGTTTCAAGAAATTACTAGGTTAGTTCCACTTAGTTTTCCTTTTTATTTTGTTAATTAAAACTTCAGCAGATAATTCCGCACGCCCATACATATTCTCGAGTATCAATGGAGAAATTGAAAGATAACATATTTTTCTACTGTTGCGTGTGTGGCTACATTGGTTGTTTGATTATACGTACTGTTGTGTGCATGGCTACATTGGTTGTTTGATTATACGTAACTAATCTCTCATTCCTAATTATTGTAGTGTAGGTAGGGTTTTATTTTCAAGTTTTATATTTTTGCCAGAATAAGTACACTCTCCTCCATGCTTTGTGTGACCACGACGATCAGAAAGTAGCATGACTGATTGATTGATTTCACGAATATAAATTAATTGACGAAAATAAAATTTTGCCTAATCTATTTTTTTCATCTTCCATTTGCTCATAGATTTTTAATAAGATTGTAAAATAGTTTTTATTCTTTACTTTAAAAGCATAATAAATAAAAATACAAACATAAATAAAATTTCCGCATCCTCACACATAAAGAATGTAAGATAATTTTTTACTTTTTATAATAAAAGAAAAATAAAAATGGCGCATCTGCCATCTGTAGATCAAAACAGTAAGAAAAAAAAATAAAAAAATAATAATAAAATATATATATATATATATATAATAAAAAAAAAATAGAGAATCTGCCAAGCCTGAGAAACAATCTACCACCATCAAACCACAAAAAAATACATATCATGTTCCTCACTCCTGCTCTCCTTTTCCATGGTCGCATGCTGACTCTGTATATCAGAGACTTGACTTTTTTCTATTACAACAACTAAATTCTAGTTCTGAAAATATACTATTATCTTTTCGTCCATGGAAGTAGATTGCTCCCTCATTAACATAAACATTCCTTCAAGTTCATTATATCTAGAGGTCTGTGTCGTCAATTCTTGATTCAAAACCTCCTTCTCTCCTTGGATTTGTTGTGAATCATTTAATAATGTATTTGTTTCTTTTTTGATCTTATTCAGTTTCATAGTTGCTTCACCATATGTTATCATTATTGCGGCCAACTCTGCATGCATATATTATATGCCCGAGAAATGAAATTTTGATTATCCGATTTGATTGTATTAATGATTTGCAGCGATCTTCTCCCATATTGGCGATATCGTTTCGGAACCGTCAGCCTCCATGTCAGGTTTGTTTCACTACCAAAAATTGAAAATGATATGCTACCAGTAATGTTTGAGTGTATTTCTAAGGAAATGTAGGGATTGTTATTGGAATGGGTTACGAGTTTTCCACGTTTACTTTTCTAGCTACGCTAGAATAATATTGGGTGTCTCTTATTATTAATCCGGACGCACTTGCTATCTCAATATTTGATTGTTTCAATAAGAAGGAATTATTATTTTTTATTTTATTTTATCTTTCAAATCACTTGAGCATACTTATTAATTGAGAATTAATTAATTTCAGTGTGGTAGTTCTAACCATGTGCAACAGGTCATTTGCTTCATTTTCTTATAAGAGTCCAAGAACAATTATTCAAATCTTATGCATCAATTGTTAAGGTTCAGGCAACATCTACTCCAAGGAAAATACCAGTAAATGTTGAACAACAAGCAACTACTCCTACACAAACACTGATTCCCTCTGAGTCATTCAGACCTTCTGCTCCCAATTCCATAGAGAACAATAGGTCTCTTGAAGAAGAAACTGATGGCGCTCTATCTATATTAAAAAACATTCTTTGAATGATACAAGTTCCCAACTTGAAGAAGAGTTCAAGAAGTTTGGGCCCATTAATCATGATGGTATCCAAGCTAGAAGTAATAAGAAACAAGGCTTCTGTTATGGTTTCATGGAATTTGAGTCATCAAGTTCTATGCAGAGTGCTATAGAGGCATCGCCAATTACCATTGGGGGACGCCCAACATATCTTGAGGAGAAGAGGCCCGCTGCCCTAGAGCTATCCATGGATGGTTCCCACCTAGAAGAGGTGATTTTGCAAGAAGAGGCGATTTTGCTGCTCGTGGGGGAGGTCCTTCTGGGTGTGTTGGTTCTGAAGGATACCAAAGGATTGATCAGTTTGGCAATGCTAGTAGGGGTGCTCGGCCTAGTGGTGCGAATCAGATGTCCAAAAATGGGCAGAGGGTTGACTTTGTTGCTGCATGATCTATTCTATCAGTATCTACTGAAGTTTGGGTGAAATAGTTGTTTGAATATATACATCATCGTGTTGCAAAGAACCATGCTTCGATCTGGTTCAACGCTTCTATTTGCAAACACCTAAAACATGCATTCTCAGCTAGCATGCCACTGCCGAAGTGGTAATAAAAGGATCGCCTTACCTTGCTGATTCTTTGTGCATACTGCAATTAGATTTGAGTAATTAGAAATGCAATCTTTGATTTCTGCCTCCCCGAAAAAAAAAAAAAATTCAACCACCCATTTTATCCCATAGTGTCGGTGGAAGCAGATTGGACGGGTAGAACTATGGAAAGTTGAACAAACGAACGTCAACTATGTTTTTTTTTCTTTGTTAATAGAGAGTTCAATTGGGAAGAGTTTGAATGGCATAGTATCAAGAAGAGGATTTTCGTTTGGCCATGTAGAGTATAGTTCCGAGAGAAGAATGGCATAGAACAAGACTCAGCCAAATAAAACTTATATCATCCTTTCATTGCTTACTTCTAAAAAATGGAGGATTCCCCAAGTAATATTTCTTGGTCTAGGACTGAGAGAGACCACTCAGATGACCCCAATACAAACAGGAGATATGGCATGGACTTGCCATCGTATTCTGTACTCATCTTTCTCTGGGCATCTTGAGTGAGTTCGCCTAAGCATAATCTACCCCATAGTTTACCCTAAAATCATCTCACCGACATGATCATGTCAATTAAGAACTCCAGGGAAACATTGGGCTTAAAGAATGCATGGATTCACGGGTAACATAGCTACATCTTTACAAGCTCGACATGGAAAGGACATCCAGGGAATCCCATGGGAAAGATTGCATTTCACAAGGGAAATCTATCATGAAACTAGATTACAATAGTCAGATACGAATGCAAGCACTATAACTTCCACATCCACAAGGATTGCATTTGTGCTCACCCTGAGCTTCATCATCCCTCTCATCCACAACATAGGCTCGTGCTCAGGAAATAAGAATGAGACTTATCCCAACATCCATGCGAGATATGTGGAAAAGAGGATTCGAGATCTTTATATTATGCCTGCCCTGAGCAATGTGACGTGCACAACTATGCGTTACAAGATAAAAAATCCTTGGCATCGACACTATCTTCAACTACTGGATACTCCACGAACGTAAAAACTTGCCGTATGTGACTTATTTTTCCACGTTCCATGCGCTAGATTATATCTCCTTCTATGGAAAGAGATCATATTCCAAATTCTAATATGGGTCCGAGACTGAGCAGTTCCAAGTTCATACCCGAGCCCTTTACAAAAAATATTAGTGCACCAGAATGAAAATCCATTTGCGAAGCTGACTTTGAAATGAATGAAGTGAAATTTTTGAAAGAATTAAAATCCATCCAGAGATGAGATCGATAAGGCCAAATATCCTTCTTCGGGTGAACGCACGGGGTTGTAGCATGAACGAACAAAACTATCATTTGATTTGTTTCTCCAACATTTATGGTTGATTGCCCCAAGGATTAAAAAACACATAATTGATGACAAAGGCAGATGTCGGGTGTTACAAAAATTTCTTTTATAAACTAGAGCATTCATGGTGGCCTGCGCTACAGGTATATGAAAGTTTTATTTTCTTTGTTTTTTATTATTATTAGTTTGTTTTATTATAAAGAACTAAAAAAAAATTGCTTGTTTTATTATCAACAATTTCTATTCTTTTTTTTATAATAACCAAATAAAAAAAAACAACAAAACATATATTGTTTTTATTTCTTTTTGTTTTATTAAAAATAATAAAAATAAAACAAATAATCATATGTATATAGTAATAGAATTAGGTCAAACATAATAAAATAAAACAAAATAAATAAAACAAATTAAAATAAAAAATAAAAATTTATAAAACATATAAACAGACTATGAAAATTAAAACAACAAAAACAAATAACATTGCAAATGGACGTTTTTATAAATTCCTGAAAACAAATGGAAACATGTGTTTGCACTTTTATGCTAAGCAAGCAATTAACGGTGAAACAAGCATGCCTGCAATGACCACGACAAGAGGTATAAAACCGCATTTTATTTATTTTTACTTTGTCGCATTTGTCCTTCTTTCTGCATGTTATATTTTTGAACATCTCACAAAGTTTTCATGCAGGATTTGTACTAAGTTTTTTTCAGGTGCACAACCGATCACATCTTGCTGTTGAAGTGATTTTCAAAGATCACAATACTTTTGGAAAAAAAACATGTCTTATTGACTGCTTGAAGGAGTTGTTACTCATCATAAACATCACAATGTTTGTTGTTACACATAAACCTTTTCATAAACCCATTTGTGTCATGAATGTCTTCCTCCATTTATCCTTCAAAGCAGATTGGTCATCCCTGTGTTGAATCCAATCTTCCATTGAATTATCCTTCATGTCTTTGCACATGCCTAAATTTTTGAGTCTCATACATCTCTTTAGCTTTTTCAGTTCAGTTTTTCTTGTCAATAAAACTATCTAGCTCCCTTTCCATGACTACATTTCCTTGACATACACACTGTTACTACTGAGATATTTTCATTTATAATCCTACCACTCTTTTTATCATAACTCATGTTGAATGATGTGGGATTCCTTAAGGCTCACCTTTCAACAAGTCTTTCCCCATCGACCTCAACACCTTATCTGGGATATAGACTAGATTCCATTTTGATTACCTCGAGGCTTGCATGCCTTAATGGAAAGTTCTCTCGCTGACAATCATGGGAATACATCAATCTCCCCTGATCGTCAGATCTTGCAAGTGTCTTGACATCATCTCATTCATTCTCACTTCGAAAGATGTACTCAGGTACCTTGGCACTCATTGACATCAATGGTGAGTTGCCTCGCATTGGTTAATGACATTCATCATTGGTCGGTAATCCAATGACTTATTTTCATGCTTGACATCGACACATTCATTCGCATGATTAGAATTGTACCATCAAGTTTAGCATTGGGTGAATATTGTACACTTTTCATAACTCTATTGATAGTTACAACAACATGACTTCAGCCATATGAAACTACCACAGTTCCACTTCCATACTTTCTCTTTTCCATGATTCATTCAGCAGGAGTTTAGATTCCTCCACTTTACATTCTCTGATCCAACCGACAACAGTCGCCGCTACAATAGAAGTCACTTTTCACATGATCCTACAGCAGTGACATCTTCCATGCTCCACCAGCCGCATCAACCATATTCCTCTTGCATAGTTCATCAACATTTTGGGTAAGTGGAGGTATGTTATTTTCTAAACTTTAATCATGTAATTCCTCAACTGCCAGGAATGAATAATTTGGAAAATTACCTCACCCAGTTCCCTTTCCTTTTCACTTCTGTGACTTATGCCACATTGCATGAGGACATGAAACAAGTTAATTTGGGGGGTAGGGGACTTTATTCACTATCATCACTCCATTTTTCCAATACCATCATTCCATTTTTCGTCTCATTTACCAGTTATGAACATTTCTTTTCCAACATTTCTTTTGCAACGATACTCTATTGCACTTTGCTTCATAAGAATTGATATACATATTGGCATGATTCACACATATACAAAAGAAGGGATTTCTTATACTCAGTGATGTTTCCTTATGCACATTGAGAGCATATATTTTCCAGTAAGAATATGGGCAAATTATTATCATAATAGCAAGAGAACAAATAAACGAAATGAATGTTGCTAACACAACAACCAACATTCTTTATATTCATGTTTGTCACACAAGAACCAACCATAAGAAAAATTCCAGTTGTTATTCATGTAAATCCCATCCTAGAAAACATGCATTATCATCACTCAAAGCCAACATTCAGATCCCAAAGTTTCTTGAGAATATCCATGCATGGTTGCATGAGGACATGCAACAAGTTATGTTGGGGGGTATGTTGGGGCTCAGAAATTTCCTATACTCATCCACATTTCCCTTCATTATTCTTCACATTTCATCGCCCCATTAACCTTTCACGATATCATTTCCATAAATATACTTGGGTTTCACCTTATTGTTCTCCACTTTATTCATTTTAGTATTTAAAAGGAATTTGTGATTAAATGTTAGAAAATCAACATGTTTTCATATATATCGCAAATATGTGTGAGCTTTGTAATGTGTAGGAATATGAGAAGGATTAATTCAAAAGGACTTCTCGAATACTTCCTCCACCATTTCAATATTTGAGGAGATAATTCAATCCCATTCCAAGGAGAAGATTATGGGGATTTGGTTGGAATATATTATCCAAGATATATGAGAGATATGTGTGAGGATTTGAAGGGATTATATTTTGTAATAATGGGAAATAGGTTGAGAGAAAAGTGGATCTGTAATAATGAGATGGTTATCTTATCTTCAAGGCTCTCATGTATAAAACAGAATGCTCTCTCTTCATGAGGATTCAAGTAGAAGAGGAATTAGAATTGAGTTAGATTATGTAATTAGAATCAGAGTAGTCATTAGGATTCGAAAGAGAAAGGGATTCTTAGCTTTG
>JZKD02S0205661.1:0-11806 GCA_000966675.3 Picea glauca
AAGGTTTACAATATCTCAACAAATAGTGTCTATAGAGGGAGCATGCATGGACAATGCAAATTAAGCTTCAACAAATTACATATTATCTTTGAGGATGAACTCTAGAGGGAGCATGCAAGCTTCAACAAATTACATATTATCTTTGAGGATGAAATCTAGAGGGAGCATGCATGGACAATGCAAATTAAGCTTAAAAATTTACATATTATCTTCGAAGATGAACTCATGATGAATAGCACCTTGATCTCAACATAAAAGATCAAACTTTTTAGACAATTTTTTGTTATTCTTTCAAGCTTTAGATTGTCAATTTTATTGATCCACTCATTTAAAACTCTATTTCTCTGTTAGTCTCTACTCCCACATAGTAAAATCCACTCATTTAAAACTCTATTTCTTCGTTAGTCTCTACTCCCACATAGTAAAAATTTGAATGATGAGCTAAACCAAATCTACAATGCCCACTGAGAATCAATATTGCTTATATTATCATTTTTCTTTGATAAGTTTGGTCATCTCACAATATTTGGTGTGAACAAAAATGAAAAAACTAAAATGTATAAAGATAAACACCATTTTTTTTTAAGAAATGTATATGTATTGAGTCAAAATTTTGTTGTTCACCTCCGAAAGGAAGAGTTAGAATCCAAATAAGTACAACAGTCCAAGGTGTCCACCTTCCCTTAAGGAGTACAAGGACTTGCATTGGGTGGGTATTTAGTTTATATTGACATTTCCTTTTTTTTTCATAAGTGCAATGGATAGATTATTACAAATTGACCACATAAAAATTCACATTAACAACACATACTAGAACAAATTCTCATGTTGATGCAGCTCATGTAGGCAAGAGCTTCTAGAGAGGGTTTGATCTTGTTTATTCTTAGCAATTTATGTCAAGTTGTCTTCTTTTTCCTAGAGAATCGTCACTATCTCCTGCAACTCTCTTTCTCCCAATTCATCATTCATTCCTTCTACCATTGCTAGTTGTAGAGGGGCATCTAATGAGAAACTTTATTCTTCCACTCCTTCCTTCATGGTCATTGTCAATATCTCTCACCCTTTGGAGTTGATTTGGAGAGAGGGTGAGATTTTGATTGATGAGGGAGGGGTGTGAGTGGAGCTCTGAGGTAGCACTACTAGAGGAAAACATGGATCTTCCTTCATGTTGTGGCTCACCTCCCACAACAACCCATTTTAATTTTTAAATGGGCCCTCCTTTTTATTCTTAAATTTTTCTTACAAGGCATACATTCCTACTTCACTGAAGAGGTATGAGCATGAAAAATATTTTTTCTATCAATTATACAGTCTATGGATTCTTCATGAATAGTATCACATAGGATGCAGAAGTATTTCACCTCATACTGCACTCTCCAACCCTTCTACCCTAATTTATCATTCCTTCCTCTCACATTAAGAACTTGATCCTTGTTTTTACTTAGCCAACATAATAGATATCTCTCTTACACTTTCAGCCTAATTCATGATGGATTCGGAACAAACATTACAATATCTTTCATTTCGAAAGAAACATTTCCGATATTCTCATCGAAAAGGGGTCTGTGAATTGTCTTCGTCGGAGTATTTCTCTCCACGCACCACTCAGGACTTCGACCCTCGCTCTCTGATAGATCTAACACAAATTCCACTCCTTACGTGACATCCCATAGTTGGACAGATTCAAATCCAAGTGTATTGAACAACCCCGAATCGATACGACCTGTTTAATCATGACCTCACTAGGTGGCATCTTAAGGTTATCCCGTTTTCACGTTTACAAATTCTGAACGACTTATCTTTTTATTTCTTTCAGGACTCCTCCATAGATGATTTTAGGGGATAAATTTCGCAAATGGGATAATTTTCCATGGTTTTCCTTCGCCAATTTCCATTTTTTCTAAAAATGATTCGCCAAAATTTCATAGAATAAAATTATTTTACCTTAAAATTCGCCAAAATTTATAGAAACTATATAAAATCCTTCGAAATTTGAATATTTTTACAAAAGTATCCCCAAAAATTTCACATTTTTCATATTAAGGACTAGTAAGATTAGCCCAAGTTTCTACATTTTAATATAAATTTTCATCCTTAAAATTATCCCTGGGTCACTCTTCACTTCCCAAGATATCGAAGGAATATCCCTTCGATACCATCCTCATCGGAATCTATCTAGTCCCTCATCCTTTCGAACTTTGAAACCCAAACTCCGACGGTGTATTTCCAATCCTTTCAGCCTTCACGTTTGGTACATATTTCTAGGATAAGGGAATATTCCTTCGATGCCCCATCTTCAAAGTTTGATTTAAACCTTAACTCAATGACCTTCAATGCCACAACTTCGACGGGTCCCACCTTCTTCACAATGCTACACATGCGTCACATCGGCATGCATTTCTAGATAAAAAAGGAATATGCTTTTGATACCCCTCCCCTTGGAGTTTAAACTGATCCTCGGGTTTTCCCACTCTCATCCTACTACTTTGATGGTTATCTTTTCAAATTCAAACCCTCGTAGACTCCAATACATGGATTTGGGCTACCTCCTCTCTTAATGAGCATTAATGATAGAGATTGAGGTCGGATTTAGTAACAAATTTCATACAGAAACAAGTTATGGCACATTTACGGGCATTTTAATACCTCTTAATGGCTATAAACTCTAATTTTGTGACCAACCTTCCAAAAGTTTGTAAATGTCATTTTGATTTTATTCGCTAAGTGTGTTGTGTAACCATTTCCTCAGCTCAATTATAGGTATTGCATTTTACTGTTTAATAGCTGGTATTTTCGTGTTTTCCATATTATTTTTCCATAGGGTAATTCACTTATTAATCTCATGATTCGGGATTAATCAACCTCCTATCAAGGCAAGTCAAAATCCCAGAATACCAAAGGGATCTGTTATTTCCAGTTAACCTCCGCCCCTGAAACATTGTCTCTCTTGATTGAGGCCTTGGTGACAGACACCACCCCCCACATTGATGAATACCACAGCCCCGCATATGAGGAGATCTACATAATTTTCAATTCGGGTGATTTTCCTGCAGAGGACGAGGACGTAGAAATATATCGGAATATCCAAAAAAGAAGCATTAATTTATTTGTTGCCTGACCAACTCTTTTCCCATACAATGAGGCCACGCAATGGTGCTTCAAGCAATTCAACGCAAGCACCACAGCCATCGTGAGAAAACAAGGGAAGCATATGGCCTCCCTAAGGCCTAAAGACATCGATTTTAGATACCATCTACTCACTCCCACCTGTGCTCTCAATGAGCCATTCTTGAAAGGATTCTCCCAAGGAAACAAAGGACTATTGAAAGTAATTTAACATTGATGGGCCGATGAAGATGAGACTGATCCAGATTTAGGAGCGGAACAAACTGATTAACAGACTAAATACAATAAACATAGAGATACAAAGAACAACACAGATATCTAATGAACAATATATTCTATTGAATGAGTGAAATAGGCTGAAATTGTAAAACTGCAGAACTGAAACAACTTACTCAAATGGTGGTAGCTATCTCTAAGAAGAGATGTGGCTGCTATGTGCATCCATCTAAGCAAAATGATTACAATGAGGCTCCAAAGGCTTTTTTTAGCATTACTCATGAATTCCAAAACCCTAGACATCCAAAAACCTAACCCTGGGAGGTGAAACGCCAAAAGTCGTGTGGGCCCCGATGGGTAAGTTGGTACCTCAACTTCCTGGGGTCATAACTTTTGCATACGACATGTGTTTTAGGCGTGTGATAGCTCGTTGGAAAGTTATTTTTGAGAACTATGCATTACGTCGTAAAACTCTGACTTTGTCTACATTTTTATTGTGGAAAGCCAAAAAAACATTGTTTAGAGCCCCAAAACAGCCTTGGAAGTATAGAAAGATGTGTTGACATGAAAACATCCAAAATAAGTCAGTTGGATTAGGTGGGAGGCCACGAGTCTCCACCTGGAAGATGTGTAAAGCTTTAGACAACCCCGGAAGTGTAGAAACCATGATTACAAAGAAATACAGAAGAACGTGTTGAACTAAAAACTGTCAAGAGGAGCTAGTTGGAATAGGTGGGTGGTTGTAACATACAAAATATATAAATATTAAGTGATATAATCATAAATAGTTATTAATTGTATAAGGGATGCATCCTTTTATGGATGTTCACCATATGTGTCTTTAGGTTCTCTATATATTTGACACTCTCTGTGTATATCTATTCATTGTATATTATATATATATATATATATATATATATATATATATTCAATATATTTATTTTCCAGTATGGAGTACAGTTATTCATTTCATTTATGATGGATGTCCATTGTAAGAACCATATTGGTTCTTTACATTAGTTTCAAAGCTTTTCTGTTGATCCTGGTCATTGGCCATACAGGCTTGTAGCGTCATACAAAAAAACAGAGTTTCTCTTCTATCTAGGTATTTGACCACATGAGGGAATTTTTCCATTAAAAAAAAATCATCATAAAAAATTAACATTGAAGAAATAGTATTTCACTTGTAAGAAAGAAGAAGGGAAAAAGAAAAAAAGAAAAAAAAAAGGGAGAAGAAAAAATGAAGAAATAAAGAAAAAGAAAAGGTTCCAAAGAAGAAGGAAGAGTAAATTTTACTATTGGTGGTTTACAAGCCCATGGTTTTGGTAAACCATCCACCCATGGTATTTCCCTACCCTATAAAAAAAGAATTTACAACGGTAACTTTTAACAACTTTCTATATACACGTGATGGGGTTGAAGCCAAAATAAAAATTCAATAACCTAAGTATTTTGAATTAATATTAATTCAATAAAAGTCAAAAGATATTTTACCAAATTAATAATGTGGAGTTAGAGATATCTACAAAAAGACAAGAGGAAAGGTTTTATAATCATTTATAAACAATACCATCAAAAATTTATGTAAAAAAATAAATAAATAAAATAAAAATAGAAGGATTATTATATTTTTAAAAGTGAAGTGGATCTAGGAAAGTGAGTGGTAGTTGACAAAGAAAAAATATAAAAAACAAAATAATATATTTGAAAGTTAAAGGATTTAAAAAAAAAAAAAAGTGAAAAGTGTATTGTTTTAAAAGTGGGTTCTTGAAATTCATACATTTATCATTTATTAAAAAAAATAATAAGTGAACTATGACATCTACAAAGAAAACAATTTCGGCAAAATGTCTCTATTGCTCAAAAGAGGAAGAGTATGAAAGGGGCCTTATGAATGGAACTCTCCCTTTTCCATATTGTAAAAAGTTTTTTACTTTAGTAGAAAATCAAGGTGACAAGCATTGGGGAGTGAAAATAAAAGAATTAGAGAACCAACTAATTCATTATTAACAACACAACAGAAATTTACAATTTCAAGTTGGGTTGGACAAAATGCTAAAAAAACAAAATTTTGAGGGAAAATTACTAGAAAAAGACAAACATTTCTTACTTAAAAAATCATAACCAAAAGTTATTGGTACAAATAAACGATTCAAAAGATAAGAAGCAAAGGGATCAGAAGTCAGAACAAGCTAATCACAATCTCATTAAGAAATTAACAGAGAAAGATAAAGAGAATTGTTGTTTAAAGAACCATAATCAAAGCTTGGTTGAACAAATCAAGAAGTTAAAGAATGAGAAGAAATTATCTGAAAAAGATAAAGAAAGCTCTCACCTAAGAATCTGTAATCAACAATTGCTTGCAAAAATTAAAAGTTTAAAGAACGAAATAACAAAAATTTTGGAATAAAAAAATGAAGACAACAAGCTAGGAAATAAGGAAGAACTTTTACATTTAAGGCGACATAATCAAGAATTACTTACCCAAATTAGAAAGCTAAAACATGATAAGAAGTCTTTACAAGAAGAGTTAGATCACAAAGAAACAATGACTAAATCAGTTGAAGTAGAGAGGCTTCTAGTTCAAAAAATCTAAACCTTAGAGAAAGAAACAAACACCAATCCAATTGAATTACCAGAAACATCAAAAGTTGGAAAAATATCCAATGAACAATATTCAGAAGAGAATTGGGTGCCTTATCGTCATTCAAATCACAAGATTCGTTGTGAACAACAACAAGGTCAAGAGGAATCTAAACAATGTTCTTCTTACCAACAAATAAACTAAAACATTAAAAAAGAACGAAGACAAAATCGACAACTTCTATGGAAGCCTAAAATAAGAAATCCTATCTGAACAATCAATTATCAAACAGTTCCAATGAAAGTAGATTTGGGATGGATCATTTCCAAAAAGATGCAGCATATTACTTCAGGAATTCGAAGATTATATCGTTTTGTTTCTTCAAGTATCACAATTACAAAACAAAAGATCAATAGAATTCAGTTTGATTTAGAACAAGAGATAGGTCCTTCTCTAATCATGCTTTGAGAACAACATTTTTAAGGAGAAGGCAATGTAACATACAAAATATATAAATATTAAGTGATAATAATCATAAATAATAATAATAATTAGTTATTAATCATATAAGGGATGCATCCTTTCATGGATGGTCACCATATGTGCCTTTAGGTTCTCTATATATTTGACACTCTCATTGTACATCTATTCATAATATATTATCTATTTTATCTCATTATATATATTCTTATTCAATATATTTATTGTCTAGTATGGATTACAGTTATTCATTCAATTTATGATGGATGTCCATCGTAAGAGCTAGATTGGTTCTTTACAGTGGCCATCATTATCCACCTGGATCATGTTAGAAAAACAGGATCGTGGAGCAATAAAATAAAACAAATGCGGAAATAAAACACAAAAGATACACAATACAATAGAGACACAGATATACGTGGCTGACCCAGTGTGGGTTACATCCACCATAGAAATTGTCAAGTCCTTCCTTTAATATTATCCAACAAATGAAGGGATACAACCTACAACACACCCGTTGTAACTTCCTCTTCTTTCTCTCATAGTCTCCTCACTCAGAATACAATATTCTCAATGATACATAGCCACAATACATTTCCCTCATAAAAGAGGGTTGTCTTCTAGGGGAAAAAACCCTAACATAACTTCTACTTTCAGATCTGCGACCTTATAATGAACAGTCCAAATTTGCTATGAAATTACAATATACATTTAGAAGGCAATTTTTCCTTCGGGGGCTTCGCCCCCGAACCCAGTAGGAGGGGCAAGCCACCCCTACACTCCCCTGCGTGGAGGAGTGTACATTCTTCCAGAGTGTAAAGTCTTCATGGGGTATAAACACGATTGAAAACAAAGGCCTCTGAATCAGGAAGATAATCAGGCTCCACAACTGAAAATCTCCCACTTGGAGACTGATTTCAACAACTCCATCGTTTTTTTATCTGCTAGAATATGATCCTTCTTGGACCTAGAAAATTTCTCATCTTCACCTTCATGCTTGAAGACCAACTAAAATTGAGCAGGAACTCATTTTCTCCCTATTTACTCCCTTTGTTAACATGTCAGCAAGATTCTGGCTAGTGTGTATCTTTTCCAACTTCAAATGTCCATCTTCCAAGACAGATCATATGAAATGGTACATGATATGTATATGCTTATTCTTCGAATGGAATATTGAGTTCTTTGCAAGATGAATGGCACTCTCACTGTCACAGTAAAACATATTATTCTCTTGTTTCTTTCCCAATTCCTCCATAAACCTTTGTAAGAAAATCATTTCTTTACTAGCCTTTGTAGCAACAACATTCTCTACTTCTGTTGTTGAAAGTGCAACAACCTTTTGTAGTTTTGAAATCCAATTTATTGTTGTTCCACCTATAGTAAAAACATACTTTGTGGTGCTCCTCCTACTATCTTTATCACCTGCCATATTTGAATCAACATATCCCTGTAGAACAGTGTTTGAACCTCCAAAACATAATGCATGACTAGAAGTACCTCTCAAATACCTGAAAATCCACTTTATTTCCTCCCAATGTTCTTTACCTAGATTGTTCATATACCTGCTCACAACTCCCAATGCATGTGCAATATCTGGTCTTGTGCAAACCATCTCATACATCAAGTTTTCAATTGTTGATGAATAAGGGACCCTAGAAATGTATTTTATCTCCTCTTGTGTCTTAAGACACATTTCCTTAGTTAATTTGAAATGGTTGGCCAAAGGTGTACTAATTGATTTTTCATTATGCATTATAAACCTCTCCAACACCTTCTCTATGTACTCACCCTAAGACAATGTCAATTTGTGATTTTTAATGTCTCTTGTTATTCTCATACCAAGGATTTTATTTGTAGCACCCAAATCCTTCATAACAAATGAATTATCTAATTTTTTCTTGAGCACATTTATATCCTGCATATTAGACCCTACAACAAGAATTTCACCTACATACAATAGCAAGATAATATAGTTTCAATTTTCCATCCTTTTAAAATAAATACAGTGATCAAAATGACATCTACTATAACCTTGTTCTGTCATAAACCTATCAAACTTCAAATACCACTGCCTTGGAGCTTGCTTTAGTCCATACAAGCTCTTCTTCAACTTGCATGCCAAATTATCCTTCCCTTTGACCTCATACCCCTGTAGTTGCTGCATATAAATCTCTTCCTCCAAATCTCCATGGAAAAAAGTTGGTTTTACATCTAATTGTTCAAGATGAAAATTTTCTATTACCACAAGACTTAAAATAGTCCTAATTGAAGTCATTTTAACAACAGGAGAAAATATTTCATCAAAATCTATACCTTTCTTTTGTGCAAACCCCTTTACAACAAGAATAGCCTTGTGTCGCTTTTTGCCTCCATCTTCTTCCTTCAACTTGTAAACCCGTTTATTCTACAATGCTCTTTTTCCTGCATGAAACTGAACTAAATCCCAAGTCTGGTTATTTACTAGGGAATCAATTTCCTCTTTCATTCATTTCTCCCACTTATTTTTAGTGTCTACCTGCTTTGCCTCTTCATAACATTCTAGTTCACCAAAATCAGTCAACAATAAATAATACAATGAAGGAGAGTATCGTTCATGGGGTCTACTTAACCTGTTATATCTTCTAACAACACTTGTAGAAGTTTGAGGTACCTGTTGCTTCTGTTGTTGTACATTTTTATTTTCTAGTACCTTTGGAATTTATTTTTCAATGATCTCATCAAGCACTGTGTATTATGGTTTTTCTTTTTCTTGTTTCTTTCCCTGCAACTGATCTTTGTACACGACCTTCTTATTGAATATGACATCTCTACTCCTAATTATTTTGTGATTTTCATAATCCCATAAGCGATAACCAAAATCATTAACATTGTATTCAATAAAGGTACACTTCTTGGATTTTGCCTCAAGCTTTGTTCTATTTTCTTTATGAACATGGATAAATGTTTCACAACCGAAAGTCTTCAAAAAAGAATAGTTTACCTTTTTACTTGTTCATTCCTCCTCTGGAATTATACCATCCAAATAGCTTTAAGGTCCTATGCTTATTAAGTAAACAACATTATCTATAGCATCTACCCAGAACTGTAAGGGCAAACTAGCATGCAATCTTATATTCCTTGCACGCTCATTGATTGTCTTATTCATCCTTTCTGACACACCACTTTCTTGTGGTGTTCCTAGAACTGTATTCTCTCTACGAATCCCATGGTATGAACAGTAATCATCAAACTTCTTACTGCAATATTCACCTCCATTGTATGATCTGAGACACTTCAACCTTTTTCATGTCTCATTCTCAACCAAATATTTTCATTTCTTAAAAGTATCAAAAACATCATATTTTTGTCGAATGCAATAAACCCAAGTTTTTCTAGTTGCATCATCAATAAAATTAACATAATAACGATATCCACCAAGAGATTATACAAAAGTTGGTCCCCATATATCTGTATGAACAAGATCTAACCATTCACTCTTCTTTTCTTTTATGACTCTAGGAAATTTGACTCTCCTATGTTTTCGATAAACACAATGCTCACAAAAATCCAAATCAATTTGTTTAAGATCTGGCAACAAATTTTTTTTGTGAAGTATCTACATCCCCTTCTCACTCATGTGTCCAAACCTATGATGCCACAGTGTTGTATCCACTCCTGTAGAATCTAAAGAGATAGAAGAGTCAATATTACTAGTACATAAATACAATGTACCTACCTTCTCTCCTTTTTCTATCACCAATGATCCTTTGGTGACTTTCCACACCTTATCTATAAATGTGGATGTAAAACCTTCACTTGCCAACTGCCCTGTTGAAATTAGATTTTTCCTTAGATATGGAACATGTCTTGCCTCTTTCAACAACCATTTCTTTACATTCCTTTGCTTTATTTTTACCTTTCCCATTCTAACAATTTTTCATGGTGCATCATCACCCAAATGAACCTGTCCAAAATCACCTTGAACATAATCTAGAAAATGTTTCCTATGGGGTGTGGCATGACATGAAGCCCCTGAATCTACTACCCAAAACTCAGAAATATTAACTATAGAAATAATCAAAACATCTTGTAACACATCACATGTTACATTTGCTTCCTAATTTTTCTCATGGTGTCCATCTCTTTGTTTCTTTGGAGCTATGCAGTCTTTCTTCAGATGTCATTTCTTTCCAAAATTTCAGCAATCTTTCCAAGTCTGGATTTGGAACTGCCCTTCCTAGAATTCTCGTGGTTCCCTGAGCCATTTCCTCTATCCTTTTGTCTTCCCATGTTCTCCATGTTTAACGCATTACCTGGTGTCTCACCTGTGCTTTTCTGTTGGATTTCCTCACTAAGGATAATAGCAACAACATCATCAAATTTTAGAGTGTTTGAACCAGAGACAGAGTTAATTACAGCCATTACCAATCCATTCCATATTTCTAGCAATGAGCATAATATTATAAGAGCCCTGACCTCATCCTCAAATTCCACTTTTACAAAACTTAGTTGATTAGTAACCGTATTAAATTCATTTAAATGATCTGCAACTGACCCACCTTCTGACATATTCATATTAAATAATATCTTCAGTAGAAATACCTTATTGGGTGTCGAGGGATTTTTATACAGTTTATCCAATGCATCCATCATCTCCTTTGTTGTCTTTTCTTTTGAAATATTGAAAGCCACCAACGTTTCCAGGCTCAGCCTTAGCATCATTCCTAGATCATTTCTGTCAAGAACCTCCCATTCTTTGTCCTTCATGGTCATCGACTTATTTTCTATTCCACCCAATGGTAGGAATAGATCCTTCTAATATAAATAATCTTCCATCAGCATCTTCCATAACTGGTAGTTTTGGCCATTAAATTTCTCGACCCTAAACTTTCCATCTTTTTCCATTATTCCCACTCGAACCATGAACTCTCTTTTCCTGCAAGTTACCTTTCGCTCTAATACCAGTTGTTAGAAAAAAATGGATCACAAAGCAATAAAGTAAAACAAATATGGATATAAAACATAGAATATACACAATACAATAGAGACACAAATATGCATGGTTCACCCAGTGTGGGATACGTCCACCAGAGAAATTTGCAGGTCCTTCCTTTATTATTATCCAATAGATGAAGGGATACAACCTACAACACACTCATTGTAACTTACTCTTCTTTCTCTCATAGTCTCCTCACTCAGAATACAATGTTCACAATGATACATAGTAGCAATACATTTCCCTCACAAAAGAGGGTTGTCTTCTAGGGAAAAAAACCCTAACATAAATTTTACTGTCATATCTACGACCTTATAATGAACGGTCCAGATTTACTATAAAATTATAATATACATTTACAAAGTTATTTTTCTTTTGGGGGCTTCACCCTCGGACCCCGCAGGAGGGGAAATCCCCCCCCCCCC
>JZKD02S0205661.1:11846-22217 GCA_000966675.3 Picea glauca
GTAAGGTCTTCATGGGGTATAAACACGGCTAGAAAAAAAATGCCCTTGAATTAGGAAGATAATCAGGATCCACAACCAAAAAATCAGTCCTCCTCCCTTAGAAAGCAATGGTCTCCATTGCGTTGAGTTCCCCCATCAGGTGAGGAAACTTCTGTTGAATTTGGCCCCAGGTGAACCACTTTCCTTGGTGTAGGATTTTACATGCCTTGACAACCCGATAAAGTTGGATCCTCTGTTGGTGAGTTCCCTTGACCTGTGTTTCCACTATTTGATCAGTGGATGATTGTTCCATGCAGTCAGGGTTGAGCTCAGTTGTTCTGCGATCTCTAAGGTGTCTGATAATGGTCAAAAATATGGCCAAAGGAGGTCCACATTGAACACTGGGTGCAATCTAAGGAAGGTTAGAGTGTTAAGCTCAAAATCATTGCTACCCACAGACTTGGTGATAGTGTATTTTCCATAGCAAAGTGGGCAGAGCTTCCAATGGGGCCCTGTAAGACACTCTTTTTGAAAATGTAACTAGACCATGTCTCCCACCTGAAACTGGTGCGGTACCCTATGTTGATAATGGTGTTTCTTGTACATAGCATTGGATTTCTGCAAAAATCTCATGGACCTATTGGCGGATGTGTTGAATCTGCTCAATGAATTTGGTGGCTTTGTTGGTATCAGACTGAACATGGGAATATTATGTCTCTGTGGTTGCACGAGGTAGTGCAACATCAATGGGACCCAAGGGTTGGAATCCCAACCCCGCCTGAAATGGGCTATGGTCAGTGGAGCTATGGAGATGCTTGTTGTAACTGTGTTGAACATAGGGGAGACTCTCAACCCATGTACACGTATGCTTAGAGTTGTACATGCGCAGGATGTGCACAATCATTTGATTGACAACCTATGTTTGGAAGTCAGTTTGGGGGTGGAAAGTAGTGGATTTAGTGATCTTGGTGTCCAACGGTGACCAGAGACTCGACCAAAATGTGTTGAGGAACCTGTTGTCCTGGTCGGAGATTATGGTCTGTGGTATCCCAAAATAGACCCACACTTGTTCGAAGAAGAGCTTGGTAATATATGTCATTGTAATGTTCTTCTTGTAGGTTGTGAGGATTATCATCTTCAAAAACCGATCAACTACCACAAATACACAATCATTTCCTTGCTTGGTGGATGGAAGGCCAGACATGTAATCCATCGAGATGGATTCCCAAGGCTTCTCGGGAGTAGGAAGAGGGGTGAAAAATCATTTCTTATTGATGGTTGGCTTGGAAATGGCACAGCTAGTGAAAGATCTAATATACATGTTGATGTCCTATCGAAGTTTTGGACAATAAAAATGTTTTTGTAGAACGGCCACAAATTTCTCCACGCCAAAATGTCATGCCATCCAACTGTAGTGAGATTCCCAAATCAGCTTTGCATGCTCGCTTGCAGAAACACAAAGATGGCCCAGATAGCATAAAATTTCGTCATGAATGTGAAAACCAATGACATTTGCGCCTATACCCAAGAGTTGATAGGTGGTGGCAAAGTCCAAATTTTGTTGATAAAATTGGGGCCACTCAGATGCCTCATGTCCACAGGAAATGGAGCATGGTGGTGAGTGCAGCCATGGGAGGTCGACTGAGGAAGTCAATGACATGATTTATGCTTCATGTATTATACTTGATGTTGAGATGGAACTGATGTAGGTAGGTGGAATACTTCTGATGGCGATCGTTCTGCAACTTCCCTTGTGTCTGTATGAACTGCAGAGGCTTGTGATCAGTGTGGATGATTTTCTCCTTTCCTAGAATGTAATGTTTTCATTGATGACAATCTTGTACAATGGAATACATTTCCTTGTCATAGGTGGGGTATTTTCAGACAGCATCTAGGAGTGTCTCACTATGGTATGCCATTGGATGACCATCTTGAGTGAGAACTGCGCCTACAACATAGTCAGATGCATCAGTCTCAATCTCGAACGATTGTTGCAAATTGGGAAAGGAGAGTATTGGAGTTGAGCACAAGCGATGCTTCATATCATCAAATGCCCGTTTTTTTTTCCTTCCCCCACGCGAACTTTTCCATGCCACCACCCTTGGTCACTTGGATGAGGGTCCATGTAATATGGGAGAATCCCAGCATGAACTGTCTATAGAAGTTGGTCAGTCCTAAGAAGATCTGAAGCTCGGTTAGTGTGGTCGAGACTGGACAGTCACGGATGACTTGGATCTTAGCAGGATCAACATGTACCTCATGCTCATAAACAATTTATCCCAAGTATTGGACCATGTTCATGCCAAAGGATAATTTTTCCAAGTTGGCATATAGCTTGTGTTTCCACAGAGTGCTCAAAACCTGATGAATATGTTCCATGTACTCCTCCAAAGTTCTATTGAAGATGAGGATGTCATCCAAATATACCACCATAAAAGAGTTGGTGAAGGGTATCAATACATCATCCATCAACCTCATGAAAGTGGTTGGTGCATTTGTTAAGCCAAAGGGCATGACCAACCATTCAAAGAGACCTTCTTTAGATTTGAAATTTGTCTTCTATTCATCAATTGGTTCGATGGGAACCTGGTGGTAGCCAGACGTTAGGTCAATCTTGTTGAAGAACTTTTCCCCCTTGAGTTGGTCAAGAAGGTCATCAATTCTAGGAATTGGGTACTTGTTCTTGACTGTGATTTTTTTTAATGCTCGGTAATCA
This sequence comes from Picea glauca, assembly GCA_000966675.3. Taxonomy (NCBI): domain Eukaryota; kingdom Viridiplantae; phylum Streptophyta; class Pinopsida; order Pinales; family Pinaceae; genus Picea; species Picea glauca. Next base: position 14,542 of record JZKD02S0205661.1, read on the forward strand.
ATGCAGAACCATGAGGTCACGTCCTTCTTCTGCACCAGTACAATCGGGCTTCTGCAAGGGGAGGAGTTGGGTCTGATGTGCCCCTTTTGAAGAAGCTCTTGGATCTGACGTTTGATTTCGTCATTTTCCATCAACGAGCAACGATAGACCAGTCCATTAGGCAGAGGTGCATTACGGGTTAGATCAATTGGATTCTTGACTTGGCAGTGCATCGGTACCCTGATGGGTGAGGAGAAGATGTCTTTGTACACTTCCATGATCTCGTCCAATTTCTTCTACTGCAAAGAGAGGCTCTTTATAGAGGCCACATATGTGGTAGCAACCTTCTGCTTGTTGTGAGCACGGATCACAAAGAAGATATTGAAATTTTGGGTCTATGAAATGACCTTACTGCATTGCTTAGCAGAGATTAAAGAAATAGTGATAGATGATGCTACCTCTGGTATCCTGTACAATTTTCTACCCAAAGTAATAATAACATTGCGGGGTCTAGACTCATACACAGCATGAAACTTCCACAAATATGGATATCTTAAAAGAACATCATAAACTTAAAGGGGAGAAATATCACACAATACCTCTCCTTTGAAAGGCTTGATGTCATAGGGCAGACGACATTGTTGGTTGACACGGAGACATCTTCCTTGGCGAAGCCAGCCGATGGTGTAGGGTTGCGGGTGTGGTGTCATCGACAAGTCTAGTCGCTTGATGACCTCTGATGAGATCAGGTTCTTCTAACTGTCGCTATCGAAAATGAAATGAAGCGAAGCCCCGTTTACCCACATCTGTGAGTGAAGGAGGCATTCTCCTTCCTATGGTTCTTCTAGTTTGCTTGGTTGGAATTTGGTGGTAGAGACAATGGCATTGGTTTCAGCATCGATAATCTGCTTCCCTCATTCTGGATTTGATTCGGAGTCAAAATCAGCCTTTAACTTGGAAGCCTTCAACTCGGCCATGAGTGACTGCTTGGAATAGCTTTCTTCAGTGTTATGCCAAGGGATTTTATGGTATTCACACCATTTTCCCGTGTCCTTCTTCAACTTCTCATTACCAATCTTGTGCTACAGCTTGGATTCGTTGTTCTGAGAGTGGCCATCTTTGCTCTATCCCTTGTTGTGTGGGTTTGGTGCAGAGGTTATGGAAAATATTGGTAAAATATGGTATTGTATGGTCCCTTTCCTATTGCAGGGTGGTCCATCTGGTGTACTGGTCCTCGTAGCTTCCAATAGGGTAGTATTGTTCTTTAATGGCGTCCCTGAAAGAATCCCATGTAGGGGTGACCACAAATATTGCAGATTCCTCTATGGCCCTTTTTTCAAAGTAAGTATCCCACCAGTCCTTAACATGGCTTCAAACTTTGACTTCGTTTACAGTTTGACTTGGCAAGACAAAAAAAAAACATTGTTTAGGGCCCCAAAATGGCCTTGGAAGTACAGAAAGATGTGTTGACGTGAAAACATCCAAAATAATCCAGTTGGATTAGGTGGGAGGCCACTAGTATGCATATGGAATATGTGTAGGGCTTCAGAGACCCCCTGAATTGTATAAACCATGATTACAAATAAGTACAGAAGAATGTGTTGAACTAAAAACTGTCAAAAGGAGTGAGTTGGAATAGGTGGGTGGCCACCAATATCCACCTAGATCAGAGGCCCTCAAACAAGGACAAAATTTGGTTCACACCCACAGTTTCAAGGCACCGTATAAATTGTTAGTATCCATGCTATGTCAGCTTTATGGAGAAGAGAAAAGCACACACTTCCGGATCGATTTTCTACCACTAGCCCATACTATCAACAAACAAGATAAGTATTTAACTGGGAAAACATCTTAACCTTTAACATATGTCTCCATATGAAGAACATCTCAAGAATGAAAAATCCTCGTTTTTACATGTCTACCTACCTAATTGATGCTATATGTTCCTCCATGCAATTTCCTGACCTAGGGTGGAACTAGGACCAAAACCAACCCCTTATTCATGTGTACTACTTTGAGCTCTGGAACATTAATTATAGGAGACATTTTTATTAAATTTGTATCTTTTCCTTGCCCCTCTACACTCTATTCTTTTTGGTTTTCCAAGACATAAAATTTCCTTTGAATATAGTATTGGGATGAAGGGGATAGCTAATTGGTTCATATGTAAATAATATTCATATATTAGAGTGTATGGAACCACTAGAGCCCCACACCTTTTACCCTACTTTTTCCTAGATTGTCTACGGATGAGAGAGTTTTCTTACCAAACCATGGGTTCAGGGGTCACCTCACTGCTCCTAATTAGCAGTAAAAATATATGTCCTATTTTCCCAATCCACATAGGGAACTACACTATTTACAATGTCCCACATGCAAGAAAGGAGGCAGAAAATCTACATTAGATACACCTATGCCTAGGAGAGCCTAAAGGCCATGACCCACATGAGCTTGCAGTCATCAATGTCATATTTGTTGGGCTCACCCGCTCTAACATACATGTAGTTGACTTTGATGAAGATAGATTTAAAGGAATACTATGGTATGAAGAATCCCTTNGTCTTCCCATGTTCTCCATGTTTAACGCATTACCTGGTGTCTCACCAGTCCTTTTCCGTCACATTTCCTCGCTAAGGATAACACCAACAACATCATCAAATTTTAGAGTGTTTGAACCAGAGACAGAGTTACTTACAGCCATTACCAATTCATTCCATCTTTCTAGCAATGAGCACAATATTATAAGATCCCTGACCTCATCCTCAAATTCCACTTTTACAAAACTTAGTTGATTAGTAACCGTATTAAATTCATTTAAATGATCTGCAACCAACCCACCTTATGACATCTTCATATTAAATAATATCTTCATTAGAAATACCTTATTGGATGTCAAGGGCTTTTCATACAGTTTATCCAATGCATCCATCAGCTCCTTTGTTGTCTTTTCTTTTTAAATATTGAAAGCCACCAACGTTTCCAGGCTCCGCCTTATCATTCCTAGATCCTTTCTGTCAAGAACCTCCCATTATTTGTCCTTCATGGTCATCAGCTTCTTTTCTATTCCACCCAATGGTAGGAATAGATCCTTCTGATATAAATAATCTTCCATCAACATCTTCCATAACTTGTAGTTTTGGCCATTAAATTTATCAACCCTAAAATTTCCATCTTTTTCCATTATTCCCACTCGAACCAGGAACTCTCTTTTCCTGCGAGTTACCTTTCTCTCTAATACTAGTTGTTAGAAAAAAAGGGATCGCGGAGAAATAAAGTAAAACAAATTTGGATATAAAACATAAAATATACACAATACAATAGAGACACAAATATGCATGGTTCACCCAATGTGGGATACGTCCACCAGAGAAATTTCAAGGTCCTTCCTTTATTATTATCCATCAAATGAAGGGATACAACCTACAGCACACACGTTGTAACTTCCTCTTCTTTCTCTCATAGTCTCCTCACTCAGAATACAATATTCACAATGATACATAGTAGCAATACATTTCCCTCACAAAAGAGGGTTGTCTTCTAGGGGAAAAAACCCTAACATAACTTCTACCTTCAAATCTGCGACCTTATAATGAATGGTCCAGATTTACTATAAAATTACAATATACATTTACAAAGTAATTTTTATTTTGGGGGCTTCACCCTCAGACCCCGCAGGAGGGGAAAGCCCCCTCTGCACTCCCTCACCTGGAGTGTACAATCTTCACGGGTGCAAGGTCGTCATGGGGTATAAACACGGCTGGGAAAAAATGCCTTTGAATTCGGAAGATAATCAGGCTCCACAACCAACAAATCAGTCCTCCCCCCTTAGAAATCAATGGTCTCCATTGCGTTGAGTTCCCCCATCAGGTGAGGAAACTTTTGTTGAATTTGGCCCCAGGTGAGCCACTTGCCTTAGTGTAGGAGTTTACATGCCTTGACAACACGATAAAGATGGATCCTTTGTTGGTGATTTCCCTTGACCTGTGTTTCCACTATTTGATCAATGGATGCTTGTTCCATGCAGTCAGAGTTGAGATCAGTTGTTCTGCGATCTTTGAGGTGTCTGATAATGGTCAAAAATATGGCCAAAGGAGGTCCACATTGAACACTGGGTGCAATCCAAGGAACGTTAGAGTGTTAATCTTAAAATCATTGCTACCCACAGCCTTGGTGATAGTGTAAGGTCCATAGTGAAGTGGGCAGAGCTTCCAATGGGGCCCTGTAAGACACTCTTTCTGAAAATGTAACCAGGCCATGTATCCCACCTGAAACTGGTGTGGTACCCTATGTTGATAATGGTGTTGCTTGTACATAGCATTGGCTTTCTGAAAAAATCTCATGGACCTATTGGTGAATGTGTTGAATCTGCTCAATGAATTTGGTGGCTTTGTCAGTCTCAGACTGAACATGGGAAGATTATGTCTATGTGGTTGCACAAGGTAGTGCAACATCAATGGGACCCAAGGGTTGGAATCCCAACCCCACCTAAAATGGGCCATGGTCAATGGAGATATGGAGATCCTTGTTGTAACTGTGTTGAACATAGGGGAGACTCTCAACCCATGTACGTGTATGCTTAGAGTTGTACATGTGCAGGATGTGCACAATCATTTGATTGACAACCTATGTGTGGAAGTCATTTTAGGGGTGGAAAGCAGTGGATTTAGTGATCTTGGTTTCCAACAATGACCAGAGACTTGACCAAACTGTGTTGAGGAACCTGTTGTCCTGGTCGGAGATTATGCTCTGTGGTATCCCAAAATAGACCCACACTTGCTCAAAGAAGAGCTTGGTAGTATATGTCATTGTAATGTTCCTTTTGTAGGTTGTGAGGATGGCCATATTCAAAAACCGATCAACTACCACAAATACACAATCATTTCCTTGCTTGGTGGACAGAAGGCCAAACATGTAATCCATCGAGATGGATTCCCAAGACTTCTCGGGAGTAGGAAGAGGGGTGAAAAATCCTTTCTTATTGATGGTTGGCTTGGAAATGGCACAACTAGTGCAAGATATGATATACATGTTGATGTCCTATCGAAGTTTTAGCCAATAAAAATGTTTTTGTAGAACAGCCACAAATTTCTCCACACCAAAATGTCACACCATCCAACTGTAGTGAGGTTCCCAAATCAGCTTTGCACGCTCGCTTGCAGAAACACAGAGATGGCCCAGATAGCATAACAATTTTTCATGAATGTGAAAACCAATGACATTTGCACATGTACCCAAGAGTTGATAGGTGGTGGAAAAGTCCAAATCTTGCTGATAAAATTGGGGCCACTCAGATGCCTCGTGTCCACAGGAATGGAGCACAGTGGTGAGTGCAGTGATGGGAGGTCGATTAAGGAAGTCAATGACATGATTTATTCTTCATGTCTTATACTTGACGTTGAGATGGAATTGATGCAGGTAGGTGGACCACTTCTAATGGCGATCATTCTGCAACTTCCCTTGTGTCTGTATGAACTGCAGAGGCTTGTGATCAGTGTGGATGATTTTCTCCTTTCCCAGAATGTAATGTTTTCATTGATGACGGGCTTGTACAATGGAATGCATTTCCTTGTCATAGGTGGGGTATTTTCGGACAGAATCTGAGAGTGTCTCACTATGGTATGCCACTGGATGACCATCTTGAGTGAGAACTGCGTCGACAACATAGTCATATCCATCGGTCTCAATCTAGAACGGTTGTTGCAAATTGGGAAAGGAGAGTATTAGAGTTGAGCACAAGTGATGCTTCATATCATGAAATGCTCATTGTTTTTCCTTCCCCCACGCAAACTTTTCCATGCCACCACCCTTGGTCACTTGGATGAGGGCCCATGTAATATGGGAGAATCCCAACATGAACAGTCGATAGAAGTTGGTCAGTCCTAAGAAGCTCTGAAGCTCGGTTAGTGCGGTCGGGACTGGACAGTCACGGATGACTTGGATCTTAGCGGGATCAACATGTACCCCATGCTCATCAACAATTTATCCCAAGTATTGGACCATGTTCATGCCAAAGGAAAAATTTTCCAAGTTGGTATATATCTTTTGTTTCCACAGAGTGCTCAAAACCTGATGAATATGTTCCATGTACTCCTCCAAAGTTCTATTGAATATGAGGATTGGTTGTTGTACTCCTCCAAAGTTCTATTGAATATGTACTCTTCAACTTCTCATTACCAATCTTGTGCTACGGCTTGGATTGGTTGTTCTGAGAGTGGCCATCTTTTCTCTATCCCTTGTTGTGTGGGTTTGGTGCAAAGGTTATGGAAAATATTGGTGAAATATGGTATTGTATGGTCCCTTTCCTATTGCAGGGTGGTCCATCTAGTGTATTGGTCCTTGTAGCTTCCAATAGGGTAGTATTGTTCTTTAATGGCGTCCCTAAAGGAATCCCATGTAGGGGTGACCACAAATATTGCAAATTCCTCTATGGCCCTTTGCTCAGAGTAAGTATCCCACCAGTCCTTAACATGGGGGATGACCTCGAGGAGTTCCAAAGTAATATTTTCCCTATCGAAAAAATTGTGGACCGAAAAATACCCTTCGAGTAGATTCAACCATTTATCTATAGAATTCGCATCTATTAGTCCTTCAAATAATGGAATATCAAAATTTACATGTACCTTGAAGGGGGTTGCATGGCCTCTTGATGAAGATGCTTCTCCTATGGGCAGTCACCGAAGGATCTATACAAATATGTCCATCATTTCATTCCTTTGTCGCACAAGGGATTCCTCGAGAAACATTTTAAAAGGATCACCTACTCCATCATATTTCTTTTCATCCCCCATGGGTTTTGTTTGGGCTTAGCGTGGTCTCTCTTGCAAAGGCTCGATTGGTTCAAGTCCCAACTTCTTGTACCCAAATCTTGTCGGGGACATGCACGAAGAAAAATAAATGAAGAGCAGATCGCTCTGATACCAGTGATCAGGATTTAGGAGTGGAACAAACCGATTAACAGACTGAATAAAATAAACACAAAGATGCGGATAATAACATATATATCTAGTGAACAATATCTTCTATTGAATGAATGAAATAGGCTGAAACTGTAAAACTGCAGAACTAAAACAACTTGCTCGAATGGTGGTAGTTATTTATGAGAAGAGATGTGGCTTTTATGTATTTGTGTATTTTTAATATGCCACTTCAAGACTACACTCCTCTCAATGCTATTCCGAGAGATTCTTCTTTTTCTTCTCAAGCCTTGAATTTTGAGGGAATTGTGGTCATTATTGGAGACTACTATTATGACGATAAAACGAGGAGTATTGAGAAGAAGTCGAGTAAAAGAAAAAGAGGAAAAGGCACAAGATCCAAGTTGTCTACAGGGAGAATATTAGAATGGAAGACAGGGCCTAATTATGAAGAGAATGTTGTTCACGCAACCTCTGCCCTCCACGCTTTTGCAGGACTAAATTCCTCATCCATCCTTGAAGTAGTTAGTTCCATAAACACTGCAAAAACTACGGTGACAGATCTAGAGATGGAATTAAGAGATGTTAAACACAGGCTTATTGCAAATTTTGAGAATACCGCAAGAGTAGTTGACACTCTCAATACAGAAAATTTGAACTGATCCCTACAAGCACAAAGAGATCAAATGAACGCAGAATTTGAAATAATGATCAAGACCCAACGGGACACCCATAATGGAGAACTAGAATCAGAAAGACAAAATCTCAAAACATCCATGGAGG
>JZKD02S0205694.1:0-22216 GCA_000966675.3 Picea glauca
TTTATATTGAAAGATAAAAGGATTCACAACTAAGTGATATTTCTTACAACAAAACAAAATGATTAAAGATGTGTTCCAACAAAACCAAAGAGTTGTCATAATAAGTTTTCTTTAAAAAAACAAAATTAAGGATGTGTTCCAACAAAACCAAAGATTTTCTTTAACAAATACAATTCTTGTTTTGATTAGAAATGGTCATTATGACTTGCTACTTTCCTCTGTTTTGGATTCAGATTTATAACTTTTTAGTTGATGTAGAATGCAATGTCAACTTTATTGGTAAGAAAAATATTTTCTTCAAGGGAAAAGAATTTTGATTGTCGTTTAGACGTGGGAATAACAAAACCTTCAGAAATCTGAAATTTTATGCGATACAATCTACCTTTTGCATTGGACTTGAATAATATGTGTACATCTATTTAGACTACAACATGAATATATCATTATTCCATGTCAATTTTTACTTAGACATAACGAATCCATGAGAATTGGACTTGCAATCCCCAATTATGAAATCTCATGAATGAACCTTATGAACATGATTTGTTTTGTTGGTATGATATTTGTTTATTTATTGATTGATTATTTCCCCACAAAAAAAATTAGCAATCTGTAAGGTTTGCAGACGAGGTATGGGTTTAAGATGAAACATTTTTAAATTAGGATTTGTGATACTAAACAATATGTTAATATTGGATTGAATAATGTGTCTCTTGATGTGATGTTGAATTGAATCGTGTAAATAAATTGAGGACTAAAAATGAATATAATTTATGTTGTCATTCCATTGGAAATAATTCGATCACTGAAAATGAATGTAATGTATGCAGTCGTTCCACTGGAAATAATTCGATGACTGGAAATGAAATGTTATGTACGGAGTTGAACCACTGCATATATTTTCATTACATAAAAGTTGCATAGCACATATATTTTCATTACATAAAAATTGCATCATAGAATGTGTCTCTTGACGGGACAATAACTGGAAATAAAAGTTGCATTGTAGAATGTGTCTCGTGACATGATAAGGATCGAAAATGAATGTAATGTTTCATCATTCTTGTGGGATTTGGGAATAATTTGATGAATGGAAATGAAATGTTATGTATGCAATCAAACCATTGCATATATTTTCATTACATCATAGAGGTTGCATCATCTTAGAATGTGTCCAAAGGACAAAAAATGAATATAATGTATGTGGTTGTTCGATTAGGAATAATTTGATGACTAAAAATGAAATGTTATGTATGCAATCGAACCACTATATATATTTTATATACGAATAAGAAATAAATGATTGCAATCACTCCTTGCTTGCAAAAAAAAACTTTATAAATGTAAATGTGGCGATCAATTCAAAGAGAAGCATGGAAAAGTTCTCTAGAAATTTGCAATTAAAGTCAACTTCTTGGATCTAATATTTGAACATGCAAATTATAAAAGGTATTGATTAAAAGTATATTGAAGCGCCATGAATAAATATAAGGAATCTTAATTAATATAAATAAAAAGGTATTGAACCAATGTAGTTTGTGTAAAGAAGCTTGGGAATGTGGGAATAGCATAATTAAGTTGAAACCTGGGAATCGAGGATATTAATTAATATGGAATCCACCTGGAAATAACATTGATTATAGATAGCACATTACATGGCATCTAGTTGTAGATTGGGAGGTGATAGATGTGATCTTGTTTTTTTCCTGTCTAGCGTTAGTGCTCAGACGACTATGAAGCCTGTTCATGGGAGTTTGTGGTTGGGAATGGAGGTCATCTCCTCCATCCATATGAAAACACCCTTTAAAAATATACAGGTCATGTTTTATCGCACAAACTTTGATTCTTCTTATAACTATGCCTCCTAAATGGACATTGCAAAAATGATCCAAATGTTGAAGTGCTCACCCACGATTGCTAGGTTAATTCTATTGAATCACGACCAACTATATAAGGTTGTTAACATTCATAACTAATGCTTGGTGTTTATTTGGCACCTTTTCATCCAATAGTACTTTGGTTAGCACTGGCGTATTCAGCAATGGAGTAAAGGTCGTTCGTCTTTTTGTGCCCTATTCTAAATCTGCACGTGATTGGAGCTAGGTCTAATGGACTTAAGGAGAATCGATGATATGCTTCCTATTAGATCCTTCTTGTTAATAGAATTATTGTTGTGGGATGAAAGAAATATTTCTTCTACCAGTTCATACTCGAGGGAAAGCATATGCATTCATCTACTATGACATCTGATGGAATTCATTGGATAGAAATTATCATTTATGGTGGTGCTCCTAATAACGATTAAACCTTAGAAAATGGTGGGAATTTTCTACATGCTCTTTAAAGCTGCAGAAGAATTGTTATTACAAGTCCAAACCCTATTTGGGCTATGGAGAATATGCCTACACCCAAGGTTATGGGATATTTTCTCATCCTTCCCAATGATGAAATTATGATAATCAAGGCAATTGAGAAATGAACAAAAGTTTGGAAGCTTTCCCTGGAACTGTTCTAGCATTTTTATCACATAACATCATTTCTCTAAGGTTGCTCCCCTAGTTAGTTCTAGAGTTAGTTCTAGTTCTTGGCCTCTTTCATTTCTATGTTTGTAAACTTACGGTGCTTTTTATTTTATATATGCTACTATTTTATATGTAACATTTTGGTTCAGAAGCACACCTCACTTCATAAACTTAGTCTTTCTAGGCACTTAACCATTTTTCTTAAAGTATTTTCTCTTAGTCTGAGTACCGAATTCCAACAAACTAAACTCAACCCGTTAACCAACATCCACCTTAGCTTGTGTCTTATTAATACCTTCTAGAAATACAAAGCAACCTCCGCCAAACTTAGGCGCCCACTACGTGAAGGCTCCATGGTCAAATCCCGAACAATGTCATCATCATTTCTCTTGGCTCTCTTCTTCCTTCTCACAAGCTCATGATCAATATCCTCATTCTTCACCCTCCTCCGCTTTATCTTCAAACACTTTTCAAATTCCAACATGATAAATTCTTGTCCCTCGTCCCCCGACTTGCGTATCTTTGATTTATGCCCTCTCTCTTTAACTGACGGCTTCGAAGTCTTACTACTCTAGGAACACTTGTGTAGTTCCACCCATGGCAGTTTTCCACTTATTTTTTTTAATTATTTCTAAAATTGAATCTTTTTACATCTTTTGTAGCTAGGATGGTGGTTGTATAATAGGCAAAGAGGCCACTAGTGCTCGATTGGTCGAAGTATGAATACAGGTGGAATGTGGACGATGAGAGGCATTGAGAGCTCTACTGTTGAAGACAGGTTTTCTTACTTGGTCGCGGCTTCTCACTAAAATAGAAACATGCAATTAGATGAGAAACCAAAACCATAATCCACTTCCCTATGAAAAAGATAAGGAAGTGGGTGGGCAAAAGTATACCTATAAAAAAGAGAAAGTAGCGGGTGGGAAAAGGTCTAGATTCAGTCTTCCCTCAAGAACATTGGTAGGAAGCTATTTGAGTTTGGTTCCCATTGTGAACAATAATAAGAACAAAAAGGATGAGCATCTTTCGTCAGATGGGAGTTTGCAAAGGATGCATGAAGTTTACACACAGGTTACCAAGTGAAAGGTGGTGGCAACTCACATGATACGCACCTGTAGAGTGCATTGTAGTGTTAGACAATGTGTAATGTAAATAATGTGTAGCATAATAATGTGCAGTGGAAATGCTCATAATTACTAGCACATCCGCAAACTAGTGGTCACAAGTTTTTTCACTCTGTAACAAAACTTTAATCTTTGGGCAATCAGCTAGCCACCATAGTAAATTTTAAAAACTCGTGGCTATAAGTATTTCCACTCTGTAACAAAACCTTAATCTTTGGGCAATCAGCTAGCCACCATAGTAAATTTTAAAAACTAGTGGTCATAAGTCTTTCCACTCTGTAACAAAACCTTAATCTTTGGGCAATCATCTAGCCACCATAGTAAATTTTAAATATGATCAAGTAAAAGTAAAAAAATATACATGTAAACGGATGCCTTTATAATAGTGAGGAAGTTAGTGGTTGAAATCACAACCATTGATTTATTGGGACGACTAAGAATATTCCTCCTCTCTTATTTTTCCTCAGGCTTTTTTGTCCTGAAGATGGATCCTGTTGTGGATCCGAAACATCTACGACAAGCTGTCAATAACACTGTGGTTCTTCCGACAAATTCTGAACAAATTTCTCACCACAGAAACCTAAATGAAAAGAATATTCCATCAATATTTAATCTTATCCATACAAAACCGATTAAGCACTAAAAACCTATTAAATGTGCCCATTGTCAATAGATATACACCTTTAAACGTAAATATGAATTAACTATGATATTAGAGAGCTATTCTCATAACCAATGATTATTTTGTTTTTGAAAATTAATTTTAAACATTGACAAATAACCAAAATAAATTGACATACACGAGAATTAAAAAGTCACGATAAGATTATGCAAACAAATGAGAATAAGATTATGCAAACAAATGAGAAACGGAATAGAAGGATAAAAAAGTCACATTAAAATTATGTGAACAAATGAGAAATTGAATAAAAAGGAATTGCAAAATTAGGGAAATTATTTTCTTTTAAAACAAATTAATATACAAATTTAAACGAAAAAAATAATGAGACGTCAAAAAAATTTGACTACATGACCGAGAACTATAATCCCTACCTGAATATTGTATAAGTTGGTAAACTGAATGTTTCTTTTAGAAGTAACAAAGCTACTGTTTATTTCCAATCTATCTGATTGCTTTGAGTTGTCTCATGTGAATCTTTAATAAAATGTATTAATGATATTATCTGACATCAATTTAGTTAGTTTCTGTTATTAGAAACTTAGAGTAAGCCCAACAAATTATAAGAAAAAAATCCCCTGAGATGATGGAGCAATGGTGGCCCAAACAAGGCACAGTTGCCCATGGAATTCAGATCAATACAGCACTGTGGGTAGAAAAGATGTCACTCTATGGTAATTGGTATCTGTTAAAAAAAACAAGAGCATTTAAGGACTGGCATTATTAAACCCAAGACCAAACTATGTCACTCTATGTCACTATGGCATTATTAAACAAGAGCATTTAAGGACTGGCATTATTAAACCCAAGACCAAACTATGGCATTATTAAACCCAAGATGTCACTCTATGTCACTCTATGGTAATGGTTCTTGGAAGCATTTAAGGACTGGCATTATTAAACCCAAGACCAAACTCATTTTTTCTGTGTTTGGAAAAAATACAGCAAACAAACCAAAATAAACCCAATTCTGGAGAACTGAACCCATAAATTGTGGAAGCACGATAGATTGACTGTAATTGCTCACCCAAATAATGGGGAAAACCTTCTTTCTAGATGACAGTCAAAAACCAATAACTGGAATAAATAAGAACAATCCACTTTTTATTGGGTTTGGTTAAATGTTTTACTTTTGTTTGTTTTTTCAAAATTGGGTGATGTAAATTTGGACATAATTGTTATTTTTTGTTGTTTAAATTACATTTCTGAATGCATAAATATAGATTCAGTATATAAATTTAATGTGCTGAAAAGGTTATGAAAAACTCTTGAAAAATTCAGATTATATAAACTTAACCACTCAAATCTGTTGGGATTTGGTGACAACCAATTACCAAAAAACAGATTTGGATCCTATTATTCTGCGTTGGTTACAACCAAATAGACCAAGTTAGAATATGGATAGGGATAGCATTTAATATTCAGTTTCATGTGTGAATGTATAAATTCTTGTAAGCCCATAGAGGCAAAACGGACTGTGAGAGACTTGTAAATTGGATATAATCTCCATAATCCGAATAATAAGAGCACAGATGCCTATGCTTGGTGGATGTAGCCCAACATTTGGGTGAACCACAAGAAAATCCTTGTGTCTATTTCTTATGTGTGTGATTGTTAACTATCACTGTGAATTGTGTTTTCCACACTGACAATTCTAACAAAATCTACATATCCAACTATTTCTCACCAAATTTCCAATAAAATCAAACTGAAAAAATCCCAAAAAATAAAAAATACACCCTGTCAAAAACTATTATCAATCAGAAATTACAAGTTAGGACCCACTCGTTATCAGAATCGACAATAGAGAGGGAAAAAGCAAGAGTTAGAGCAGGAAATAATCCATTTGTTCCTTTTTCTTCTCAGTCATATTCTTTGAAACCGTGGGATGAAAGGAGTTCTGAAGTATCTGTCCACTCGAATTCTATTTGAAGAACAGTTATCAGAAAATCTGGCATCCGGCAACCCTGTCATGGCCGGGTTGTCTTCCTCCTATTTGCGCTTCTTCTTGATAATAAACTCAGGCAGCAAACATACCTGATTGGCAAAAGCCCAAAACAGCACCGCAACAAACACGCTTCCCCATAGCTCTGCAATGACATAAAACACACAAAACGTCCATATACGAAGAATAGCAATCGGTCCCAAAAAGCTCGGACCTAACATCTGAACAAGCTTATCTGCCAACCTTGTGGGATGCAAAACATCTTTGAGAGGGTATAGAAAAAGTCCAAATGCACCGATGAAGGGGAATATGCAGGTACAAAAGAGTGCATCTTTGGGTAGCACATTAGAAAGCTTAGTGTAGATGATTATGAAGCCAATGGCCATTGGCAGGTTAACCAAAGTCTTCAAAAATGGTATAATCTCTGCACTACTGTCCTCGGTTGTCACGACCAGCACATCCTTTGTACCTTCCATAATGGTGTAGTTAAATAATATGCAAACGAACATCAATCCTAGAGGTATCACCGTCTTCAGTGTTTTAACATCTACTTCTAAGAATTGCTTTGAAGGAGCTACAGGCACCGAGGTAAGATCTCTTGCCCCACTGGAGGCGGCTGCTGCAGCAGCTTCCCCTCTGAAAGTCAAAGGCTCTGAGCACTTCAAAGTCCTATGCCTCAGACTTCTCACAGTTGTAAAGAATTGTGAAGTTTCCATAGCTGCCTTCTTTAAACCCCCAACACGAAACCCCCCACTAAAACCCACATCAGCCGGATGATGCAACAGAGATTCTTTCGATTTCTGCAACATGTTGGATGTCAGTCATGCGCAACAAAATACAGTTTTTGAGGAATTTCTAAGTTCAGTAATTGCATGTATATATGCCGAACTTCTTATGCCACTGACTATGTGGGTTCTGGCCATTTTATTCATTGAAGGCAGACATGATAGCCCTCCAACGCAGGCTCCTTCCATAATGCCGAAATTCACAAGAAACAAGAGATAGAAAAGGCTTGAACAGATATACCCAACAGGATAAATGCAATTCTGGCAATGACCGATGACAGCAAATGCACTTTTGGTAGTACCCTGCAGCAAGAAACAAAATCCTCTTAACCAACTTTCAACCAAGACTTGTACTGGATCCTCTTCAGCTTAGCAATCAAATATCCAGACTCTGCCCCTACCCCTGCATATTCTACTATACTACTTAAACAAACCGAAACTTGGCACATTAAGCCCACCAGAGTGAACAGTGTGAAGATTTACCTCTGGGCTCATACCTGGAGATGATATGAGGTAGTTGGGCAGGCTGATTTCCAATGTGAGTTTTGGGATATCCTTCATCCTCGCTCGCTGTTGAGCTTAGCTACTTTGAAATGGATGGCAAACAATATGCACCCTGCAGCAGGATTGATGTTGCATTCTCTGCAGGTTGCATGCCCGTGCTGTTAACCATCAATGCCATCCTCATCCATCCATCATTCAACTCAACCGTTTCTCTGCCGTTACATACGACAGGGACGGAGACGGAGATTGCGGCCAATGGACAAATTAATCCAACAAGTAGATCTTGATGAAACATCGTCGACGGATCAGAAAAGATCGATGGTAACGGATCGAGAGCTCTCAGCGCAGCTCGATAAAACATTATCGATGGTGGTCTACAAGAAAAGATCGGATCGCAATGGATCGAAGAGCTCTGAGCGGTTGATGAGGGGCATTTGAATTGAAGCGAGAGATTCATCTTTGCACGATACACATCTCAATAAAACATCTTCCAACGGTCGAGAAACAAAATATCAGGTTGCAATGGAAGGAGCGCTGAGGGACATTTGAATTGAAGTGGGAGGTTCATCATTACGCAATACACAGTTTTTATAGTTTTTCTTCAATCGATTCCATTCCAGTAATCTTAGCCGTAATCTTCGCCGTTGAAAACTTGAGGAATCGAGAACAAGAATTCTCAAAATGTTAGGGCGTGGAAAGGGAGGGGCGAAGAGGAACGGGAAGGTGCTGAAAGGTAACATTCAGACATGATCAGGAGCTTACCATCAGAGGTCTGGCCAGAAGAGGAGGTGTCAACGCAATCGACGTTTTTTAATGTAAATTTAAAGTATTTTTTAATAGTTAATACAGTTGAGCACTTGAGTGGGTCTAATGGTTAAGAACATGTGTTATTTCTGGAAAGATCACAAGTTTAAAACTTGCGAGGGTAAGGATGTTCATATTGGCCCCTTATGATAATGCAGATTTTTTTTTAAGAAAAGGAACCTAATACCTATTTTTTTGGTTTTAAAAAAACTTAAGCTATAGGATCTACAAGATTTAGCAACATGTTTACTTTCTGTGTTTTGGAGAGACATTAATTCATTGTATGAAATAGTTGAAGGAAAATAGGAATTGATTATATAACAAATTCACTACAAATTTTCTCACAAATTTTCAGGGTGCAATGAAAACTTAACCTGGCCATTGAACGCTTGGGAGTGTGACAATATTTCTAATCTTCTCGTTGGCTTAGCTCATAAGGTTGATTAATCCATGTCTTTCTACATTTTGTAGTGGATTTAAGGTCTCAACATATAAGCTCTAGTATTCATGAACCAAGAAGATGTCAATGACTGCAATTTTTAAATCATGACCTTCTTCCACCTGTCGTTGCCATTACCAAACATACACTTCAATCAATCAATCGAATCATCCATAAATTCCACAAAAAGGCGTCCAAGCAAGGTGGAACGAGATAGAAAGGAGGCCAAGCAACAAAGGTGAAGCCTCTGCTGGCGGAAAGGTGAAACACAAAGATAAACGTGAAATACAAATTTGTAATGTGGTCCACTTCTATCTATACCACTTTTTGTCAATATCTTAATATTTGTTAATCACTCAAGTGGCAATATGGTTGAAACCACATCCATTTATTTATTATGATGGCTAAGAATATTCTATCCATATTTAATCTTGTCCATAGAAAACACATTAAGAACTAAAAACATATGAAATGTGGTCATTTCCAATAGGTATATGCCTATCGACGTAAGAAGAATGAACTATGAAGTAGATTAGTGCCCGCATTATGAAAGGCACACTTAATGAAATTGATGCCATGTAGCCCATGTATGAAGCTTACTTTGCATTGGAAGAAGGTGAGGGTTTCACATGACATTATGTCGTTTAACAAAAAAATTCGAGGATGTGTTGTTGGAGGTTTCTAGGTTGATCCGTTTTCTATTTTAGGTTTCCAACAAAACCATGGATGATTTTAAGGATGGAATTATTTTTTTAAATGTAGAAACCTTGGCAAATCTTAGTAATCCTTCATATGTCAATTATAAATGTTTAGAGATACTTTTGTAAAAATATTCAAATTTCTAGGTATTTTATATAGTTTGTATAAAATTTTGGCGATTTTTAAGGTAAAATAGTTTTATCCTATAAAATTTGGGCGAATAATTTTTAGAATAACGAATCTCTTTTTGGGAAAAACCATCGAAAATTAGCCCATGAGCGAAATTTAGCCCCTAAAATCATCCTTGAACAAAACCCTGTAAACCATCGGCCCTTCTAGAGACCAGAAGGAAACATTGTGCACAAAGTGCATAATGCAGTCTCACCTAAGATGGCTTATGGGTGATTGAACGACCCAAATGTCTACAATCTTGGAAGGGAGACTTTCGTGGGGATGAAAGACATTTTTTCTACCTCAAAATTTATCATATTTACTATTCTAACACATCATTATATCCATATCTACCATTCTATAGTCAGTTGCATTCATTTAATTTTTTATTTTGTAGTGAATATCCTGGCTATTCTATTGTGTGTTGCATTTTCCCACTTATAGATTAATCCATTCAGAAGAAAACAATAGTAAGAAGTAATATGAACATTCCACACAGAGACACAAAGTTTACCGTGGTTCACCCCTCGAGCTACGTCCACAAAGATTTGGTTGTCCTGGCTCTTTTATTATTCTTCATCAAGGTTAGAGCGTTGCACACATTACATTTGAAGCTGACAAGATCACACTAAGATCCACAACTTGCAACCTTACCCTCGATTACAATGCATATCTGTGTCTCTCTACTCATACCTCTCTGTCTATATCTCAATATATCCTCTCATACATCTCTATTACATCACACACTTTTATCCGCTATCTCTCAACACATATTTATATTACAAAAAGGGGTTAATTACCCATTACAAAAATGACCAAACCTAACCCACTAACCTTAGGTGGATTAGGTTTGTCCACTTTCTAACTCCCTGATCATGGCTGGTCCAAAATCCAACCATTTTCCCTGTTGATCTGCCTCTTTAGTACTTTCTTTGACTTTCCTAGTTTTTCGATGCTTATTTTCCATGTTTCCCTATGCGCTCTCCTTCCTAGGTCCATTTTCTAACTTCCTTCATTAATTACTATACCTTTCCATATTCTTCATTAGTATTTCCTCGAACTTTGTTCTAAAATGGCCTGCGCCAATAGGCCCCCAACACTCACCTGTGACTCATCCCAAGCCACTCGGGTAGTGTTCTCTTCATGCACTGACTTCTCGAGCTCTTGAAACCTGTTTGTAATTTTTTCAACTTGGGATTTTACCTACACGCTCCTTTCTTCTATAATATCCACAGTCTGCACAGTAATGTGTTCATTCATCAGTTCCCCACTCTCCAAGCCAACTTGTGCAATTTGGTCCTTTGTTGCATCAATCGCGGTGAGCATCTGATCTGTTGCTTCTTGTAACGGTTCCAACTGAGCCTGCCTTGATTGCTTCTCTACTTGTATGGACTTAAACTTTGCCTACAAATTCTTCATCTCTTGTGTGCTTTTTAGTTTGTCATGGATTGTCGTATTTTTCTTCTTTTGCTTTAGTTCTTGCATTGCAGTATTTATCTCTTCTTCTTTCTGGTCTAACTCCTAAATTTTCTCATCCTCCTGAAGGTTTTTCCATAATTGCGCGCTCTTATTGTAAAGTTCTGTTATTTCCTTGATGACAAGCGCAATGCTTTCTGCATGATTTGTAGCCTCCTGCTATTTTTGTGTTCTTACTTCTGACAGAGTACTAGGTGTTAATAGTTCTGTCAACGTTGTAATTTGGAATCTATAAGTCTCCATAGCTTATGTTATTTTCTCAATTTTCTCCTCTGTAGGTATATTATCTACTTATGTGCTATCAAGAATAGTTTTAAATACTTCTTCCATATGCTTCTCTATTCTTATACCATGTTGTCTTATTTCATCCTTCTAGAACTACACCTGGTTAAGAGTTATCTCTAGTGTATTATTAACTTCCTTGGACAATTGTAAGCTTGTGGCATATGCACGGGCCCTTGACTAGATTTCCTATGCGACACTTACGTGTATTTTATACAATGCCTTAGTTGGAATCTTGGGAAGTACCAAGTCTAGGTGACCTATGTCCTTCAGTGGCTTCTACGTTGTAGCTTCATCTACCTGCAACATCTCTTGGGTGATACATGAGTTTTTAGTCCCCATAACTATGGTTTGCACTGTCTCCTGTTCTAGAAGTGTTCTTTCCTGAGAGGTTTGGTGTTGTTTTACCTAATCCTTTTTCATTATTGTAGTAATCTGGAATTGATCCAATGCATCTTTGACCTCCATCAATTTATTCATTATTTCCCCCCTCTGCTTCTTAGCATCATACCAGGCTTCTGCCATGCGATCCTACACTTTTTATGCTACTAAATCTGCATCATCCTCTATAAGGATAAGCTGAGGAATGATATTATGTGCCTTAATTTTCTTGCATTGTCCTCTTGTCTGTAACACTGTTCTTTTCCTTGGCAATGTCTCTATTTGTGTGGTTTCAGTTGGTATATCCAAATCTGGGAGATTTCCACCTCCTATATCCTCTTGCATACGAACATTGGTATCGTTTTGTGTTCCTCCCTTTATTCCTTCTGTGCGTTCCTTTTCCGGAGTGGATGACTTTGGTATAGTGTTCTTTTTCATGGTATTTATAGTTGTTTTGATAACCCTTGTTTCTTTTTTGTGCTCTCTAGCTTTTGTAGTGTTTGTTGTCGGGATAGTTGATTGTCGTGAAAGTCCAAACTGTGTTTGTTGTTTGGACTTTGGTAGTTTCTTTGAAATTACTGACACCTTCCATTCTTCAGGTTAACCCCTCGTAGCCCACTGTACTTATTCCCCTATGACACAATACCTCAACTACAACCATTCCTTTTTAGGATCCCTCTTAGCCTGGATCCACATGTTATGCCTTGAAGCTTGAAAATTAGCTATGCTTTGATTCTCTCCCACCACTTATGGTGGTATTCTCCATGTGTTTTCTAGCTTCTCCTGAATCTCATCATAGTAAATGGAAAAAATTGCTAGAATTTTCCTTCCTTTGTTTTTGATATGAAGTATGCCATAGGGTTGTGTATTTTGTTGCACAACATTTCCCTAGCCTCTGGTAAAATCCACTGTATCTTGGTTCTCCCCATCCCACCAGTGTTGTCAATATGATTAACCATGGATAATGAAATTTAGACCCGAGGTCGTGCACATCCTTGCAATCATCCAAAAACAAATTTAGTAGATATGGAGCCCAGCTAAGTAGACTCTCGTTTTCCCACTGTGCAACTGCTGCTATTACACCTTTAGGGGCTTCTTCCCTGTGACATTTTCTTAGAAGCTTGCATGCCATCAGTTTTGTCACAAGCCCAGTGGATGGTTCACTGATTTGCTTAATGATCATTCTCCTGGGTCCTCTGTCAGTCCCATACTTACTCTTTATCTCGTCTATTATGAATTTTTCCTTTGTTTTATCATCCAAATACTACTCTGATTTTTCTCCGTCTGTAGGTAAACTTGTAATTTCAACAATTAAGTACACATCTATGGATACAGGTCTATCCATCCATAATATACCTCCATGTACCCGTTCCAATAGTTGTTTGACAGATGCATCCACATCCTTTCCTCTCCTAAAGTGAGGAATCTCCAACAGGGTCTAGTTCGCTGTATTATATAGCCCTGCAATCCATTATTTTGGCTCTAGTATGGGATCTCCTTATGGACTTGGTCCTTTACTTTCCATGTAAACTTGCGGAATGAACTCAAGAAACTTTCCTATGTCTACAACATCATGATCAACATACTTAATCCTATCAACACATTTTAACATGTCAAGAAGTATCTTAACTCCTTTAGGTATATGCGATAGTGACAGTGTGAGTTCCTTCTACTTGCGCGATGTTGTCATTGTTGCCAATTTTTCCCTTGTTTTCTTTTTCCCTGATGATGGCCCTGCTACTTGGTGTACATCTTCATTGTCCTGTTCTTCCTCAGTATCTATGATCGTCTAGTTTTTTATGTATTCCACCTATACTTGTTCCTTCGACTATTGTGCTTTCTCTGCTGCAAAGTGTTGCGCTTCTTCCACCTCTTTCTTGGACTCATTAGACTCTATTCTTTCGTCATCTTCCTCATTCAGCTGTTGTGTTTCTTCTAACCCAGCTTGTTGTGTGGGGTTTTCCTCTATGTTGAGGTTTTGTAGTCCTCCCCGTGGGTCGATGTCCATCTCTTCCATTTTTGAGTTCTTCTCTTCTACGATTGTCAGACTAACTGGTTCTATCATTGGGGATGGAATGGCGTCGACATCCACCAAACCTTTAGGCTTATTAGGGTTTTATCCATTGACTGCTAGGTCCTGTGCAAAATTCACGACACTTCATGTTTTTCTTGCAACACGGTTGGGATCTCCAAGCTTCGGTGGTGCCATTCTCCTAAATTCTGAAAATATTTCTCTGAATCGTCAGTGAACACTTGGAAATACCCGTTCAAACTGAGTTTTTATCCTTAGCTCTTGTTTGCACAAAGTCACAATGAGTCTTGTCATTCACATTTTCTTTCTTTTATAGGTCGTTCCATAAATGCCCTATTGTAGATGCGCAATATTTTTCAGTAGTCCATTCTACTGGTATTATCTAGTTAGTTGGGTTATTATATTTTAATCTCAGTATCCACTCCTACAACAAATATGGAAATTCACAAAAAAATGCCTCATGAAGATCAATAAATACATACCTTTCCAAATATTGGGGCAGTGTATACTTGACATTTCTATTTTCTTTTTGTGCAAATTGGATCTCTTTTGTTCTCAACCATCGTTCAATATCCTTCTTAGTTTGGTTCCATGGTCTGAATATCCCCTTCTAACACTACATTATCTTCACTGTCCTTCTCAAAAAGTCCCTTCCAATCCATTCTTCTAGGTTCCAGTCAACAACCTAACCATTTGTTGGAGGTTTCTGGACTGACCTGGGTTCTACTTTAGGTTTCCAACAAAACCCTGTAAACCATTGGCCCTTCTAGAGACCAGAAGGAAATACTTTGCACAGAGTGCATAATGCAGTCTCACCCGAGATGGCTTATGGGTGATTGTAGGACCTAGATGTCTGCAATATTGGAAGGGATACTTCTGTGGGGATGAAAGACTTTCTTTCTACCTCAAAATTTATCATATTTACTATTCTAACACATCATTATATCCAGATCTACCATTATGTAATCAATTTCATTCATTTAAGATTTATTTTGCAGTGAATATCCTGGCTATTCTATTGTGTGTTGCATTTTCCTACTTACAAATTAATCCATTCATAAGCAAACAATAGTAAGAAGTAATATGAAAATTCTACACAGAGACACAAATTTTACCATGGTTCACCCCCCCTAGGCTACGTCCATAAAGATTTAGTTGTCTTGGCTCTTTTATTATTCTTCATCAAGGTTATAGTGCTACACACATTACATTTGAGGCTGACAATATCGCACTAAGCTCCACAACTTGTGACCTTACCCTCGATTGCAATGCATATCTCTGTCTGTGTGCTCATACCTCTCTATCTATATCTCAGTATCCCCTCTCATACATCTATATTACATCACACACTTTTCTCCACTATATCACAACACATATTTATATTACAAAAAGGGGTTAATTACCTGTTACAAAAATGACCAAAACCCGAACCCACTAACCTTAGGTGGATTAGGTTTGTTCACTTTCTAACTCCCTGATCGTGACTGTTCCAAAATCTAACCATTTTCCTCGTTGATCCGCCTCTTTCGTCATTTCTTTGACTTTCCTTGTTTCGCGACACTGCTTTTCCACGTTTTCTAGTACATACTTCTTCTTTGGTCCATTTTTCAACTGCCTTCATTAATTATTGCACCTTTCCATATTCTTCATTAATATTTTCTCAAACTTTGTTCCAAAATGGCCTGCACCAACATGTGTCCTTTTGGCTTGTCCAATTTTCATTTACTTTTATTGATATCACCACATTAAAATTTCTTCATTCCATTTACATAAAATAAGAACCATTTTTTAACCCTTTTGGGTGAAAAGACATTGCATTAAAGAAACCTCTATTTACTGGACCATGTGTGTCCTTTAACATGTAAAGTTGTTGACTATACCATTAAAATATGACCAAAACCACCAAAGAGTGTTAAGTATTTCCTTTAAAGCATGGCATGGTAAGATAGACTTATGTGTCTCTTACAAGCTATGATTTTTTAAAATATACTCTTTTTATTAATCCCTGCTTCCAACTAGGGCTTTAGCTTTCTCTTTATTAGTCCCTACCTCTGGAAAGGGACTTTAGAATTTTCTTTGTGGTCAATAATAGTTGACCTCCTATTACTGAGTTTATTTTGTTACATTATTTAGTTCATTTTGAAGACAGGTAACCTATGTTTCCAGCTACCTTCATTTATTTATTTTTTGATTTTCAATTTTTTATACAAACAAAATTATTTTCTTAATTTTATAATTATAATTACTCATTTATTTTTTGATTTTCAATTTTTTATACAAACAAAATTATTTTCTTAATTTTATAATTTTAGTTACTCAATTTTTAATTGCTTCATTTATTTATTTTTTTATTTTCAATTTTTTATACAAACAAAATTATTTTCTTAATTTTATAATTATAATTACTCATTTATTTTTTGATTTTCAATTTTTTATACAAACAAAATTATTTTCTTAATTTTATAATTTTAATTACTCAATTTTTAATTGCTTCATTTATTTATTTTTTGATTTTTAATTTTTTATACAAACAAAATTATTTTCTTAATTTTATAATTATAATTACTCATTTATTTTTTGATTTTTAATTTTTTATACAAACAAAATAATTTTCTTAATTTTATAATTTTAGTTACTCACTTTTTAATTGATTTGTTAAGGGAATTGTGATTTGACTTTATTTACCCTGTGTAAGCGAATATATTTTCACTCTTTGTTACAATTAAAATTTAATTAAAAAAACAGTTACTACAAATTACATGATTGGATAATAGACTCTACAGATAGACAGGTTACTACAGTCGATGCACTGTGAATCAAAATAGAGTGACTTGTGACACAATGATGGTGTAGTCGAGGTTTTGGCAGTCAAGGACACTGGCTCTTAACACCCCTTTCATCGCCTCACCGCTTCACAACCTTCCCACTACCCATACATTACATTATCATTCCAGATCTCCACTGAAGTCTTCCCGTCTTCCCATTTCAACACTGGTTGTTTCAAGATTCTCATTCTTTAAATGTTGAGGTTGGCGATTGGGATGTCACTGCTTGAAATCATAGACAAACTGACTATTCGCTTAACGATTACTTGACTGAGGATTTTTATCATCGTGTGCAGCTTATAGGAAGGGATTCTTTGGTCCAGTGGCGTCAATCTCCTTTTCTGTATATCACCAGTTAACAAAGAAGGTATGAGTTATAATCGACTAAAGAATTGAATGCCATACATTTATGTAGAGAAGTAGCTATAGATTTCCCTGCTAAATTTTCTTTTGAACATATCTAGAGAGACGTAGAGGTTGTAACCTATTGCATGTTTCTAAGTCAAATCTGATTCTTGTATAAAAGCTATGATGATTAAATTGAGTAAATGCATAAGTTTATTAGCATTTTTTTTATAAGAGTTGGTTATCTATGCTAAGAGTATCTTAGCACCTGCAAATTTGTTATGCCAACTAAATTCACTAACCGCGACACTCCATCCTTGTTTTTCCAACACAAACTCCTTTTAAAATGGATTTTTTGTTTCTTTATAAAGCCAAGTAGCATCCCACAATAGTTCGTCTTGCCCAGCATTAAGAAAAATATGAATATGATACGAGGAAAGAGAAATTAACATGTATATTCACCAATATCAAAAGGAGAAATAGTTGAAGCAACATGAAATTTGTGCTCAAATATTGAGAACGTTGAAGTGATTTTGTTGAGTAGGCCATGGCTGTAGAGGATAGAGAAGCGAAGGCATCAACAACAACTTCAGCGCCAGGAGAGGATGCATTGATCCGTTTCAATGTTTGAGGGGTATCCATGTCTTCTGGCCACTCCCAACATTCATGATTGTTGTATCCATTGCCCACCTTGGTCCATAGTGTTGTAGGAGATGTATGAGCCTTCGTTATAAACTCATTTCTCCAGTGAATTTCTTGGAGAAAGTAGTTTAGTTTTTTTCTTGAGATAACTCGAATTAATACTTATTAACTTCCCAAGAAAGCCATGTCACTGTGAACGACATGGGCCATACAAATTTTGTGTTGTCTCCTGCATTACAGTAACCCCCCATCAGATCTACCTGCAAAATCAAATCATTGAAAAAAAATCCGTAAGAGGATAGAAACCAATAAAATTATTCACTAATAAAATAAATTAATCCACAATTTGTTGCATTTCAGACTTTGATTTTCTCTGGATTTTGTTAGATACATCAAATTTGTCGTTCTTTCCATTTTCATTTTCTTTTCAATTTCTTCCTTTCCTTTTCAACTGCGTCTTTCCATACATATTCTATTTTTGTAATTGTACCTCTACTAATAGTTTTCTAACCACCCTGCCCCATGTTCTTCAATCATAGTATTTGTACACTAGAGAAAACAAGCCCGAAATTTCAATTGTGTTGTAGTATACCGTTAGAACTAAAGGACTTCCCCTATGTGCATGATGCATGCACAGTCGCAACCAAGAAACTAGCTTGGCGTTTCAATTTTGATGCAATACACCATGAGAACTAAAGGCCTTCCCCTATGTGTATGATGCATGCACAGTTGCAGATCCACCAACTGGATGACGTGAATCACCACATTCGCTCCACATACAACAACAAAGTGTCAAAACCCATTAACCATATGCATTTTTTATTTAATTCTTTAACCACAATAAGTTTAAATGCAAAATTAGCACTTAAAATACAGAGGCTGGAACACGTGGAAGGTGATTTCATACCTATTGAATATGATAATGGAGCACATGGAAAATCATTTTATTATTTTTAATCTAAAATTATAATCTGATGGTTAACCATTGAAGATACTGGTATATTCTTAGTCGTCCTCCCAAATCAATGAATGTGATTTACTCTTCATAACTTCTTTGCATTTTTGAATGTATCTGTTCCCCTGTTTACTTTTTAACATTTAAGTAATCATATTAAGAAATTACTGTAACACCATATACCATATGATTGCCACATTTACATGGTTAACTTTTGAAATTACCAAGTTTAGATTATTAACGACATAAATTTGAAGCATTTCATAATTTCGCAGACCCACCTTTAGACGTTCATCAACCACTAACACCAAGTTTGAGGCTGTGCTAGTTAAAATAAATATAAACATCAAAGTCAATAAAGTGTTTTAACGTTATTAAAACAATAATATTAAAAAAATGTAAAATTATTCTTCAATCCCAATGCTAATCCATCCTCAGAGATTAAGTTCTAGCATAAAATCATGCAATATGTATTGTCATACTTGGAAAATATGAGCTTACGTTTTCATCTCTCGAGCAAACAATGAAGAATGATCACATCCACCGGTAAACTTGCAGCTAAAGGCACGTTCATGTTGCAAACTATTGTTTGTAAAACAAAATAAAATTATCATCCATACGCCACCACTGTAAGTCATAAATACACACTTTATTCTACATTTCCATCAACTCATCTCATCTAGATTGATATATCTATCTTCTTTTGAAATTAGTACCATCATGGCTAGAAATCAAGAGTGCAAGGAAAACTGTCTCGACAAGAAGGACGAGGGGCGACAACATTTCCATTTCCGAGTAGGTTCTTTCACTGTTCATGCGGCTTGTCATATTCCATTGTTGGAGGCATTGTTGAACGTCTTGAAGGCATTCTTAATACACATATTAAGAGACATACCCAAGAAAAAGTTTCATACTTCTCTGTTGATACATGTTTTCACATAGCTCAGCTAAGTCAATACACACACCGTGCTTAATATCTTGACAAACTGTTGGTATATGGGACTATTCATTGTCTCTCTTTCATAGCTTGGAAGGCTCTAAAAAAGGAATTGTGGCAAATAAACCCAAGGAAAGGTAGAAGTGCATGTAATTAACAATTTTAGTTTGAGTAACCTTTTTCTGAAAATAGTAATAGAAAGCTTCATTCATTAGAGTTTATACTAATATTGTATTATTGGGAAAATCGAAGTGCAATTACCATGATCTACAAAGGTGATGCATACATGAAGACATTGAATACAATGCAAATAGTTTCAATGACTAAGGTCCATATCTTATGCTTATGCTCTAAAGTTAATAATAAACTTGCCACTTCTGCTTGAAGGATACGAGTATTACTGCCAACAATACCACAACTCTAATATGTCTAGGAAAGATGAAGAAGGTTGAAGTTAAACCTTAAATATTTTCACTAAAAAAAGTCATTGATATCTACAATTCTTCCTTTTATTGTTTTTTTAATTAATATAGAATAATGTCAGTCTAGTATGTATTAAACTGATTCATCTAAGTAAAGTGAAAAAGTTAGCACCACACATTTATATCAACTTTAAATTTATTAATTGAGAGGTTAACATTGAAAAGGTTAACACCACACATTTATATCAACTTTAAATTTATTAATTGAGAGGTTAACATCTGAAAATCCAATCATAAATCATATCCTCTTTATATCCTATTTAAAACTCTCTAAGGGTTGAGAAATCTATTAATTGAGAGATTAACATATGAAAATCCATTCATAAATCATATCTTCTTTAAAACTCTTTAAGGTTTGAGAGGTTTGTATGTGGAAAACCTAACATAAACTTATATCAAACCATGATCTATTATCCATATGGACTTTAGAATTATGAAGGACCAAGAATATTGTAATTTTTCTTAAAAGTAACACACATATCCTAGGACTGTCATACACCATTAAAATTTTTTGACATAGGCAGATCTCCACCATTAATGTTATCCACATTTGTTAACTAATGGAACAAATCGAAACTATATATTATATCAAGCATACGAAGACCTTTAATGTGCACCATATCTTAGGTGCTGGTGCTAGTAAAATTGTAAGATGGAACATGAAACTTAAAGAGAATGATTAATCTCCACGACTTATCTTCTCGTTTTTGTTCTTACAAAAAAATCAAGAACGCATTACTCAAATGATCCATGACTAATCCTATCATTTCTTTTGTTGTTTTCACCATCACCATCATATAAACACATTCCACCATACATAAAATGATATGATGAAAGTGATTAGGGCGTGGGTATAATGAATATATCGTATTATATGTAGTGTTTCTGCATCCAACTATAGACATAAACTATTCTTCTTAAATATAGACATAAACTATTCTTCTTAAATTTACTGTGGTTTTGGATCGTTGTGGTTATATTTTTTTTCGGTATTTCACCAATTTATTATTAATAATGCATTCTATTTAAAATACAAATGAGGTAAGGATTAGTTGTTTTGTAACTATTTTCTTTATATGAAAAAATAAAAAAATTTACTAAGTAAATGATATTTCTTACAACAAAACAAAATAATTAAAAATGTGTTCCAACAAAATCAAAGGGTTTCTATAATAAATGGAATGCTATTTCATTCAACCAAACAAAATTAAATTAAGGATGTGTTCCAACAAAACGAAAGATTTTCTTTAAAAAAATTAATTCTTGTTTTGATTAGAAATGGTCATTATGATTGGATACTTTCCTCTATTTTGGATTTAGAATTGTTACTTTTAATTGATATATAACGCGATGAAAAATTTATTGGTACAAAAACTATTTTCATTAAGGGAAAAAAAATGGTTGTCATTCAGATGTGGGAATAACAAAACCTTGAAAAGTCTAAAATTGAATAAAAATACAACCAAAATGTGACACTCCATCCTATATTCAATTGACGACTTGTATCAAATCATGTAGTGCACTTAATATGTGGACATAATAATATGCATAAGGCCCAAATATATTAACAAACAAAAACAATTCGACTAAAGTATGAATAAAATTAAAATATTAGCACATAACCATTTCTATCTCCTGAGCAATTCAACAGCCTTGTAAGTTCCCCCAAGTGGTAGCATTGTACTCCCCCTTGTCAAGGTAGAATAAATTGAGGATTAAAAATGAATGTAATGAGTGTGTTTGAGGATTGAAAATGAATGTAATATATACGGTCAATAAATAATTTGATGATTGAAAATGAATGTAATGAGTGTGGTTATGCTACTGGAAATAATTTGATAATTGAAAATGAAATGTTATATACATAGTCAAGTCACTGCATATATTTTCCTTACATAAAATTCGCATATTCATGTGTTTTCATTACATAAAAGTTGCATTATAGAATGTGTCTCTTGATGGGATAAGGACTGAAAATAAAATTTGCATTGTAGAATGTCTCATGATGTGATAAGGACAAAAAATGAATGTAATGTATGTGGTCGTTCCAGTGGGATTCGAGAACAATTTGATGATTGCAAATGAAATGTTATGTATGCAATTAGTCCTTAGAGCATCACAGGGACGACTCTATCCCCCATGGAGCCTAATGTTAGTAACATTTCTTGTTGCGGGTTCAAGAGGCAT
>JZKD02S0205716.1:0-12535 GCA_000966675.3 Picea glauca
GCCTCTTTGTATGTAGACTGAGTTAAACGAGGGGATGAAGAGGTCTCTCCAAGGCAATGGATATTGGGATCAATATATTCTTCCTCTTCACCTTCCTTAGTAACCAGGTTATTTTTGAGAGGAGTTTGGATTTTCTGATCATCTCTGTCCTTGTTTCTATGATCTCTTTGGATAGTCCGAGGGGAATTAGTAGATCTCCTAAAGTTACCTTTGTTACCGACATATAGGGGATTCCTATAGCTCTTCTTTCCTTCCAATTCGACCCTTTCCATTCTAGCAGAAAAAAACTTTAGTATTTTGGTTACTTCATCCATTTGAAGGGGGGGGGGTTGGGGCAGCAAAAGAACTAGAATTTGAACCTTCAAACTTACCTTTTCTTCTGTCTCCATCATCCTTACTCCTAAGCTTATCAACTGCCAATATATTAGATTCTACTTCAATGGCTTCATATTGCATATGATACAAGGAGGTATCTCTTCTTTCTCTCAACATGAGGCAAAAATAGGGTCGAAAGCATTAGCATAAGTCATCTTGGGAGATGTTTCTGTGGGTTTAACTTCAGTGGGAATATTTTTATACATCTTATTAAATCTCTTCAAGAAGTCCGAAACATATTCCCCTTCTTCTCTTCTAAGTGCCCCAAATTCTGTAATATAATAAAGGATATCTTTTTTATTCCCCCAATTTCTTAAGAATGAATCATCCAGAGCGACAATCCCGTTAATAGATCTAGGAGGCAAGTCCTTAAACCAATCCCTAGCATCACCATTGAGGATCTATACAAAAACTCTCATCCACACATCTTCATTTTCGATGGCCTAAATTTCTACAAATCTATAAAAGGATGGAAGGTGCTCTTTTGCAGTCACGTCTCCCTATCTTGTGAAATGGGGCATGCGCTTAAGGTAGTCCGTGGTTGGGAGAGAATTCATGGGCTGAGGTAAAACCATAAGGGAGTATTGGACATGTGAGGTTGGAATTGTGCTTCTGGGGGAAAAGGGAAACAACTGAGTGTTTAAGAAAAAGGTTGGAGAGATGACATGAATAGAGGTTTTTGCTGCAACAAATCTAACAAGATGAGGAGTAGTAAAGCCATGGGTGAGGAAGTCTCCTAAAGTATTGGTTTTGAGCCACGGTACAAATTCATGAGAGACAGGAGTGTCGAGGCTTTCTCCTTCCAAAACAAGGCCTGGAGAAGAGAAATCAGCTGGAAAAATTTCGAAATTCAAAGTTTTGGAAACTCTAGTAGATGGGATAACAAGATAAACAAAAATAGTAATTGGGGTTTCTGAAGGAATATTATGAAAATTACTAGAATCACCTAGTTCAGAAGCTGAAGTACCTTCTTGAGGGGTCTTTCCTTTCTTGATAATTTTCTCTAGGTCAACTCCAGGTGTGGTTAGAGGCAATTGTGGATGAGACCTCATGTGTCTGCCTTTCGGAGCTAGCTGAAACAATGGAGTCGAACCAATGGAGTCACTAGGTGTAGGTTGCAATCTTGAATTGTAATGAGTTCTGATGCACCTTCAGAATCAGTAAGATTTGTCATTCTACCCAGGGAAAATATTCAATTTGTCCTCGACAATGATGCCATAAATGTTATCCCCATAAGTCACATCTGGATTGTGGCAGAGGTAAGCCCAGTACCCATCAATTTATATGTCACGATTAATGGATTTAAAGAGGTCAAATGGGGTAGACTCAAGAAAATATTGTTTTAACTCAGAAAACTGGGGCAGACTCAAGAGAATATTGTTTTAACTCAGAAAACTGGGGCAGACTCAAGAGAATATTGTTTTAACTCAGAAAAATGGGGTAGAATCAAGAGAATATTGTTTTAACTCAGAAAATTGGGGTAGTATGCACATGGAAATGAGGTTTTGATCAACTTTAGCCAGTAAGTTGTAGTAAAGGCGAGTAGGAGGAAGAAATTGAGGAGAATATATAAAGGTATACTCTGGACATCAGGTCTTCCAGCAGCCTAAAGAGGAAAAACTATGAAAACAAGATCCTCTTGAATTCGAAGTTTTAGGAAACTGAAAATGCTATAACTGTGCTACAATCAAATATTCATTACAACACATTCACCACAATTCATACGAGTCCTTCAATCATGAACATTCATTATCAGACGTAGATAAGAATGGAAATAGAAGCCAGATTTCATTAAACATGAAATTTCATATCAAGTTACATAACCAAAGAACCAGAGCTTCATTAAAAAATTACAATACGAAAGCTTAGCTCAACCATCAACCATAACAAAATATCAAAATAAACTATTTATACTCAGAACAAATTGCTCCCACCAGGGGTGCGTTCTGGTCATTGCATTCAAGGATCTACATCTTCATCTTCCTCTATCAGGCTGCACTTGCATCCTTCTATCATACAAAAAATCAGATTGGTATGGGATTTGCAAAAAAATCCACTGACAAGGGGACTTTCTGCTTACACTCTGCCTCCATGACCAACCTTTCCATGCTTTCCATTTATGGGGTGAAACGAGGTTTCAACCACCTCCCCCATTTCCATTAACTACTTCCATCGGGATCGGGATGAAATATGACACCCATGAATGTTCCTTAAGACGTTCACGTCTCCTTCAAGTACATCCTAGCACCTTGAGACCACGCAGATATTCCTTTGTGAAAATATGGGCGCCCTCGGATTTTGGAGTGGCTCCTCTCCATCATCTCATGTGACCTCAGGTCATGACCTATGGCTTCCTTTGTGAAATTTCAGGATTTCGCATTTCGGGAGTCTTCACTGCCCTTGATTCCAAACATCCCAATGCTCGAATCTATGAAATAGACCATCCATATTGATGGTCGGATTCACTTGGAATTCAACAACCAGGATGCTTGATTGAAAACCTTAGCTACCCGTCGCTCAATAGTCACTTACCCTTATTTATAGCCTCTCTTTCCATATGACTATGGGCTGTGACTGTGGGCCCAATTCCCAGGAACTTCATGACTTTGCATTTTGCAAATCTATACTGTGCTCCATGCTAAAACATTTGAGTCACGAAATCACGATTTCTCAGATCAGGTGCCACGTGTCCTTTTGAATCGGACGACCCATATTTATATCGACATTTCCAGATCTTGGGTAGTCTTCAATATTTCAGAACTCGGGAAGTCTGCAGATTCCTCACTTCAGATTTCTCGAAATGATTTTCTCTGTGGTTCGGATCTGGTGCCACGCATCCTGCTGCTGGATCAGATGACTAATACTGATTTCAAATTTTGGGGGTTCGGATATTTTACAAAGAACTTCAACCACATTGCAAACTCCTGATTCCCACGCT
The DNA here is from genome assembly GCA_000966675.3 of Picea glauca. NCBI lineage: Eukaryota > Viridiplantae > Streptophyta > Pinopsida > Pinales > Pinaceae > Picea > Picea glauca. The sequence continues at coordinate 3,314 of JZKD02S0205716.1, forward strand.
TATTATTCATCGTCGATCTCCGACCTTTCTCTCTCGCTTGATTCGAGTCCATATCAGACTGCTCTAAGTGTTGTGTGTGTGGTTATGGCGGCGGTCCCTGAAAAAAAAACTTGGATGATGGCTAAAGGCTCGAGAAAACAAAAGGACCAGTGATAGAGGTAGAGAGGGTAGTGATCGAACTTAGAAAAAAAAAAGAGCTTAAAACTAAGACTTTTTAGGTAAGACAATAGGAAAAACAGGTCGCTCCAATGAATGAAGGCAAATAGAAGAAAAACCTACAAGCCGAAAGGGAAAAACCTAAGATGGGGTCTACGAAAAGAGAGAGAGAGAGGGAAAAATTATAGACCCAAGTAGAAACCACAAACCCACAAGACTCTGACAAGTTTATGTGATAACACAATGAATGTAATTCTTAAAGACATATGAGAAAAATCTTTCCGTGGTTTTCTACCGCTTTGGGTTTCCACGTAAAAACATTGGTGTACTGTGTATGTGTATGATTGCTCATTTGTCATTTTTATTTACTCTGCAATTATTGGATGATAATGCTACATTGATATAATATTTTCATATTGTGGTTAGACAATAATTTAATTTCTCTATTACTGATTCACCCCCCCTCTCAATAATCCAACAATTGGTATCAGAGAAGGTTCCTTTAGAAATCAGTTTAACCACTGAAAGGTAGATCATGGAGAGCAACAACATCTATAAAAATGGAGTACCATAGTTTGATGGACAAAAGTATGCATTTTGGAGTAGAAGGATGAAAACATATATACAGGCACAGGGATTTGAAATTTGGCAATGAGTTGTAGATGGATACAAAGAACCAACAGTTCCGCCGACAAATGAAAGAGCAATAAAACTCGGGTAAAATAATTCCAAAGCCACAAATGCACTTCTGAATGGTCTTTGTGAATCAATTTACACCAAATTTATACATTGTAAATCCGCTAAATATATTTGGGACAAGATTCAAAATATTTATGAAGGAGATTCAAAATTCAAAGAAACAAAGCTTCAAACTTACAGAGGTCAGTTCGAACAACTAAAGATGAAGGAAGATGAGAATATTGCAGATTACTTCTTACGAGTCAATGAAATAGTAAATGAAATCATAGGATTGGGAGAAGAAATTAAATAATCTATAATTGTTTAAAAGGTATTAAGATCTCTCCCTATGAGATTTGATCCTAAGATATCGACAATTCTATAAGAAAGAGAAGATCTAGATTCAATAAGCATGGATGAACTACACGGAATCTTCATAGCATATGAAATGAGAACTGAACATGAAAATCCAGATATAAAAGAAGCAACTTTCAAAGAATCCAAAAGGTCAAAGAAAAAGGGAAAGCAAAAGGAAAAAGAACATAGCAACAACAATGGAATCTCGGAAGATGATGAAGAAATGACCAATTTTGTTATAAGATTGAAAAAGGGAACCAATGATAGATATAAAGTTAAGTTTCCTTTGATTTGTTTTAATTGTGATGGTATTGGTCATTTTGCTAAAAAATTTCCTCATAAGAAAAAAAAGAGGAATGATGAAGATTACTCAAATAACAAACACAAATATAAAGACAAAAGAACCACAAATAGAGTTTTCAAGAAAATATTATGCACCAAAGAAGACATCTCATCATCATATGAAGATGAAGTCAATGGCAGTGAGACATAAAGAGTTCTATTCATGGCAGTAGAAGACTATGAAAAAGAAGACACCGAAGAAGAATATGAAGAGGCCGAAGAAGAATATGAAGAGGCAGAAGTTGACTACTGATAATAATTGTTGTGTGCCATAGAAGTTATAATAAGAGAAAAGAAAAAAAAAGAAGCTACAAGCGGAACTAGACAAGAAAGAAGACACTCAGGAACTAGAACAAATGATCACAAATTTGAAGGTTCAAATAGAAGAAGATAAAATAATTGAAGAATCACTCAAAGAACAACTATAAGAAAGAGACAAGATCATTGGAAATTTGGAAGCAGAGATTGTCACGTTAAGAAAGGATCTTCAAAAGAAAAATATGCAGAACAACTCAAAAGTTTTGGATGACATTATCAGTAGTTAAAAACCTCATCATGACAAGTCCAGACTTGGATACAATCAGACAGAAAAGGGATCAAGCTCCAAAACAATAGATAAAGAAACATATCCAAAAATCTATGCAGAAACAATCAAAGGGGATAGGAAGATCTACAAGGAATATTATAGGGGCACTCCTCCACCGAGAATATTCATATTTCAGAATCAACAACCGAAATATATGCCTTAGGAAGAAGAAGGATTCATAAGAGAAACTCCTTTCAAAATATCTTCAACTCCCAAGTATCAAACTATATTTTTTGGTTTATGTTATGCATGTAATAATTTTGGACATAAATCTATGAATTGCATAGCTAACAACAGGAACATAAACAACTTTGAAAGTCATACACAAAGGGGTTATCCAAGAAGGCCTAGTGAAACACATATAATAAGTTACAACAAGTTTAAATCATTGAGCACCGAAGTGGAATGATACAAGTGCAACAACTTTGGACACATGGCCAAATATTGTAGAATGAAAATTCCTCCTAGAGAACCACAACAAAACACAAGAGTCACAGACAAGAACCTTAGAAGAGAACATGGATAAGAAAGCAGAATCGATATAACAATGAAGAATGCACACTCGCTCTACAAGATAAGAAGAAGAAACATGATTGGTATGTTGACAGTGGCTGTTCAAAACACATGACAGGTGATAAATATAGGTTTCTTACATTAAGAAAGGGAAGAGATGGATCAATCTCCTTCAGAAATGACGATTCAACTAAAATCATTGGAAAAGGCATAGTCAGAATTGGAAACAAGAATACCAAGGCAAAAAATGTTCTACTAGTTGAAGTTATGAAACATAATCTTCTAAGTGTGAATCAAATGTGTGACCAAGGTCATAAAATTTNGCCTCTTTGTATGTAGACTGAGTTAAACGAGGGGATGAAGAGGTCTCTCCAAGGCAATGGATATTGGGATCAATATATTCTTCCTCTTCACCTTCCTTAGTAACCAGGTTATTTTTGAGAGGAGTTTGGATTTTCTGATCATCTCTGTCCTTGTTTCTATGATCTCTTTGGATAGTCCGAGGGGAATTAGTAGATCTCCTAAAGTTACCTTTGTTACCGACATATAGGGGATTCCTATAGCTCTTCTTTCCTTCCAATTCGACCCTTTCCATTCTAGCAGAAAAAAACTTTAGTATTTTGGTTACTTCATCCATTTGAAGGGGGGGGGGTTGGGGCAGCAAAAGAACTAGAATTTGAACCTTCAAACTTACCTTTTCTTCTGTCTCCATCATCCTTACTCCTAAGCTTATCAACTGCCAATATATTAGATTCTACTTCAATGGCTTCATATTGCATATGATACAAGGAGGTATCTCTTCTTTCTCTCAACATGAGGCAAAAATAGGGTCGAAAGCATTAGCATAAGTCATCTTGGGAGATGTTTCTGTGGGTTTAACTTCAGTGGGAATATTTTTATACATCTTATTAAATCTCTTCAAGAAGTCCGAAACATATTCCCCTTCTTCTCTTCTAAGTGCCCCAAATTCTGTAATATAATAAAGGATATCTTTTTTATTCCCCCAATTTCTTAAGAATGAATCATCCAGAGCGACAATCCCGTTAATAGATCTAGGAGGCAAGTCCTTAAACCAATCCCTAGCATCACCATTGAGGATCTATACAAAAACTCTCATCCACACATCTTCATTTTCGATGGCCTAAATTTCTACAAATCTATAAAAGGATGGAAGGTGCTCTTTTGCAGTCACGTCTCCCTATCTTGTGAAATGGGGCATGCGCTTAAGGTAGTCCGTGGTTGGGAGAGAATTCATGGGCTGAGGTAAAACCATAAGGGAGTATTGGACATGTGAGGTTGGAATTGTGCTTCTGGGGGAAAAGGGAAACAACTGAGTGTTTAAGAAAAAGGTTGGAGAGATGACATGAATAGAGGTTTTTGCTGCAACAAATCTAACAAGATGAGGAGTAGTAAAGCCATGGGTGAGGAAGTCTCCTAAAGTATTGGTTTTGAGCCACGGTACAAATTCATGAGAGACAGGAGTGTCGAGGCTTTCTCCTTCCAAAACAAGGCCTGGAGAAGAGAAATCAGCTGGAAAAATTTCGAAATTCAAAGTTTTGGAAACTCTAGTAGATGGGATAACAAGATAAACAAAAATAGTAATTGGGGTTTCTGAAGGAATATTATGAAAATTACTAGAATCACCTAGTTCAGAAGCTGAAGTACCTTCTTGAGGGGTCTTTCCTTTCTTGATAATTTTCTCTAGGTCAACTCCAGGTGTGGTTAGAGGCAATTGTGGATGAGACCTCATGTGTCTGCCTTTCGGAGCTAGCTGAAACAATGGAGTCGAACCAATGGAGTCACTAGGTGTAGGTTGCAATCTTGAATTGTAATGAGTTCTGATGCACCTTCAGAATCAGTAAGATTTGTCATTCTACCCAGGGAAAATATTCAATTTGTCCTCGACAATGATGCCATAAATGTTATCCCCATAAGTCACATCTGGATTGTGGCAGAGGTAAGCCCAGTACCCATCAATTTATATGTCACGATTAATGGATTTAAAGAGGTCAAATGGGGTAGACTCAAGAAAATATTGTTTTAACTCAGAAAACTGGGGCAGACTCAAGAGAATATTGTTTTAACTCAGAAAACTGGGGCAGACTCAAGAGAATATTGTTTTAACTCAGAAAAATGGGGTAGAATCAAGAGAATATTGTTTTAACTCAGAAAATTGGGGTAGTATGCACATGGAAATGAGGTTTTGATCAACTTTAGCCAGTAAGTTGTAGTAAAGGCGAGTAGGAGGAAGAAATTGAGGAGAATATATAAAGGTATACTCTGGACATCAGGTCTTCCAGCAGCCTAAAGAGGAAAAACTATGAAAACAAGATCCTCTTGAATTCGAAGTTTTAGGAAACTGAAAATGCTATAACTGTGCTACAATCAAATATTCATTACAACACATTCACCACAATTCATACGAGTCCTTCAATCATGAACATTCATTATCAGACGTAGATAAGAATGGAAATAGAAGCCAGATTTCATTAAACATGAAATTTCATATCAAGTTACATAACCAAAGAACCAGAGCTTCATTAAAAAATTACAATACGAAAGCTTAGCTCAACCATCAACCATAACAAAATATCAAAATAAACTATTTATACTCAGAACAAATTGCTCCCACCAGGGGTGCGTTCTGGTCATTGCATTCAAGGATCTACATCTTCATCTTCCTCTATCAGGCTGCACTTGCATCCTTCTATCATACAAAAAATCAGATTGGTATGGGATTTGCAAAAAAATCCACTGACAAGGGGACTTTCTGCTTACACTCTGCCTCCATGACCAACCTTTCCATGCTTTCCATTTATGGGGTGAAACGAGGTTTCAACCACCTCCCCCATTTCCATTAACTACTTCCATCGGGATCGGGATGAAATATGACACCCATGAATGTTCCTTAAGACGTTCACGTCTCCTTCAAGTACATCCTAGCACCTTGAGACCACGCAGATATTCCTTTGTGAAAATATGGGCGCCCTCGGATTTTGGAGTGGCTCCTCTCCATCATCTCATGTGACCTCAGGTCATGACCTATGGCTTCCTTTGTGAAATTTCAGGATTTCGCATTTCGGGAGTCTTCACTGCCCTTGATTCCAAACATCCCAATGCTCGAATCTATGAAATAGACCATCCATATTGATGGTCGGATTCACTTGGAATTCAACAACCAGGATGCTTGATTGAAAACCTTAGCTACCCGTCGCTCAATAGTCACTTACCCTTATTTATAGCCTCTCTTTCCATATGACTATGGGCTGTGACTGTGGGCCCAATTCCCAGGAACTTCATGACTTTGCATTTTGCGAATCTATACTGTGCTCCATGCTAAAACATTTGAGTCACGAAATCACGATTTCTCAGATCAGGTGCCACGTGTCCTTTTGAATCGGACGACCCATATTTATATCGACATTTCCATATCTTGCGTAGTCTTCAACATTTCAGAAATCGGGAAGTCTGCGGATTCCTCACTTCAGATTTCTCGAAATGATTTTCTCTGTGGTTCAGATCTGGTGCCACGCATCCTACTGCTGGATCAGATGACTAATAATGATTTCAAATTTTGGGGGTTCATATATTTTACAAAGAACTTCAACCACATTGAAAACTCCTGATTCCCACGCTTATTATTCGTCGTCGATCTACGACCTTTCTCACTCGCTTGATTCGAGTCCATATCAGACCGCTCTAAGTGTTGTGTGTGTGGTTATGGCGGCGGTCCCTGAAAAAAAAACTTGGATGATGGCTAAAGGCTCGAGAAAACAAAAGGAATAGTGATAGAGGTAGAGAGGGTAGTGATCGAACTTAGAAAAAAAAAAGAGCTTAAAACTAAGACTTTTTAGGTAAGACAACATGAAAAACAGGTCGCTCCAATGAATGAAGGCAAATAGAAGAAAAACCTACAAGCCGAAAGGGAAAAACCTAAGATGGGGTCTACGAAAAGAGAGAGAGAGAGGGAAAAATTATAGACCCAAGTAGAAACCACAAACCCACAAGACTCTGACAAGTTTATGTGATAACACAATGAATGTAATTCTTAAAGACATATGAGAAAAATCTTTCCGTGGTTTTCTACCGCTTTGGGTTTCCACGTAAAAACATTGGTGTACTGTGTATGTGTATGATTGCTCATTTGTCATTTTTATTTACTCTGCAATTATTGGATGATAATGCTACATTGATATAATATTTTCATATTGTGGTTAGACAATAATTTAATTTCTCTATTACTGATTCACCCCCCCTCTCAATAATCCAACAATTGGTATCAGAGAAGGTTCCTTTAGAAATCAGTTTAACCACTGAAAGGTAGATCATGGAGAGCAACAACATCTATAAAAATGGAGTACCATAGTTTGATGGACAAAAGTATGCATTTTGGAGTAGAAGGATGAAAACATATATACAGGCACAGGGATTTGAAATTTGGCAATGAGTTGTAGATGGATACAAAGAACCAACAGTTCCGCCGACAAATGAAAGAGCAATAAAACTCGGGTAAAATAATTCCAAAGCCACAAATGCACTTCTGAATGGTCTTTGTGAATCAATTTACACCAAATTTATACATTGTAAATCCGCTAAATATATTTGGGACAAGATTCAAAATATTTATGAAGGAGATTCAAAATTCAAAGAAACAAAGCTTCAAACTTACAGAGGTCAGTTCGAACAACTAAAGATGAAGGAAGATGAGAATATTGCAGATTACTTCTTACGAGTCAATGAAATAGTAAATGAAATCATAGGATTGGGAGAAGAAATTAAATAATCTATAATTGTTTAAAAGGTATTAAGATCTCTCCCTATGAGATTTGATCCTAAGATATCGACAATTCTATAAGAAAGAGAAGATCTAGATTCAATAAGCATGGATGAACTACACGGAATCTTCATAGCATATGAAATGAGAACTGAACATGAAAATCCAGATATAAAAGAAGCAACTTTCAAAGAATCCAAAAGGTCAAAGAAAAAGGGAAAGCAAAAGGAAAAAGAACATAGCAACAACAATGGAATCTCGGAAGATGATGAAGAAATGACCAATTTTGTTATAAGATTGAAAAAGGGAACCAATGATAGATATAAAGTTAAGTTTCCTTTGATTTGTTTTAATTGTGATGGTATTGGTCATTTTGCTAAAAAATTTCCTCATAAGAAAAAAAAGAGGAATGATGAAGATTACTCAAATAACAAACACAAATATAAAGACAAAAGAACCACAAATAGAGTTTTCAAGAAAATATTATGCACCAAAGAAGACATCTCATCATCATATGAAGATGAAGTCAATGGCAGTGAGACATAAAGAGTTCTATTCATGGCAGTAGAAGACTATGAAAAAGAAGACACCGAAGAAGAATATGAAGAGGCCGAAGAAGAATATGAAGAGGCAGAAGTTGACTACTGATAATAATTGTTGTGTGCCATAGAAGTTATAATAAGAGAAAAGAAAAAAAAAGAAGCTACAAGCGGAACTAGACAAGAAAGAAGACACTCAGGAACTAGAACAAATGATCACAAATTTGAAGGTTCAAATAGAAGAAGATAAAATAATTGAAGAATCACTCAAAGAACAACTATAAGAAAGAGACAAGATCATTGGAAATTTGGAAGCAGAGATTGTCACGTTAAGAAAGGATCTTCAAAAGAAAAATATGCAGAACAACTCAAAAGTTTTGGATGACATTATCAGTAGTTAAAAACCTCATCATGACAAGTCCAGACTTGGATACAATCAGACAGAAAAGGGATCAAGCTCCAAAACAATAGATAAAGAAACATATCCAAAAATCTATGCAGAAACAATCAAAGGGGATAGGAAGATCTACAAGGAATATTATAGGGGCACTCCTCCACCGAGAATATTCATATTTCAGAATCAACAACCGAAATATATGCCTTAGGAAGAAGAAGGATTCATAAGAGAAACTCCTTTCAAAATATCTTCAACTCCCAAGTATCAAACTATATTTTTTGGTTTATGTTATGCATGTAATAATTTTGGACATAAATCTATGAATTGCATAGCTAACAACAGGAACATAAACAACTTTGAAAGTCATACACAAAGGGGTTATCCAAGAAGGCCTAGTGAAACACATATAATAAGTTACAACAAGTTTAAATCATTGAGCACCGAAGTGGAATGATACAAGTGCAACAACTTTGGACACATGGCCAAATATTGTAGAATGAAAATTCCTCCTAGAGAACCACAACAAAACACAAGAGTCACAGACAAGAACCTTAGAAGAGAACATGGATAAGAAAGCAGAATCGATATAACAATGAAGAATGCACACTCGCTCTACAAGATAAGAAGAAGAAACATGATTGGTATGTTGACAGTGGCTGTTCAAAACACATGACAGGTGATAAATATAGGTTTCTTACATTAAGAAAGGGAAGAGATGGATCAATCTCCTTCAGAAATGACGATTCAACTAAAATCATTGGAAAAGGCATAGTCAGAATTGGAAACAAGAATACCAAGGCAAAAAATGTTCTACTAGTTGAAGTTATGAAACATAATCTTCTAAGTGTGAATCAAATGTGTGACCAAGGTCATAAAATTT
>JZKD02S0205738.1:0-22214 GCA_000966675.3 Picea glauca
CATCTAGAGGAAGATCCTTCTAGAAGCGGAAGCTTCTATTAGGTCTTCTTACATATGCCTTATTCTATTTTATTGAAAGGTCTTATTAATATTGACCTTTATTACATCTGAATACCTTGATCTACCTATGTGCGGGTTAGGACCTTAACACTTTCCCTGCCCCTCAGTTGTAGTTCAAGAAAATGTGTCTTCATAAACACATCTCCACTTGAAAAATACACATTTGTGCTTAAACCACCAGTTTTTCTACAACAACAGCCTGCCAATTCAGAAGACGTGCTATGTTTCTCTATTGTTGATTATTACCTCCAACGTCCATCTCCTATTGGGCATATCTGCCTAGTAGAATTCGTATTGCATTACCAAAAAAATGGTGCACCCATATCAAAAAGAAAAAAACCCTTTGTGATATGATTTGTCAAATACAATAAACATTGTGACTATGAAAACTATTGTAGAGAAAAACTGTTGTTGTACATTCTGTTCGATGAAAATGAAGAGACATTAAAACATAACTTCTCTACATGGGAGGTTGCGTATGTTGTGTCTGAGACTATAGTGAACATCAATGAAGCTAGATTTACCTACAATGTTAATCCAACATGGGGTCATCTAGAAGTTTCACTTAATGACCTAGAAAACCCTGGCGATCATGATGAGACATTCACAAACCGAAAAATAACCAGAACTCCTTCTGAGTCCTATGACTTACAAGTGGATTTGCCTCGTCCTCCAGCTGGTGGAAGTGAAAAACATATCAATCTTGGTTTTCAAGTCACAAAACATCCTTTCCTAATAGAAAATAATGAATACCACAGAATAAGACGTCCGTTGAATCGCGAACAACAAACAATTCTAAAGGACATTGCTCTTAAAAAATGCTTGAACATGGACAATCCTGTGCACTTGTTCCTTATAGGAAAAGCAGGAACATGTAAGACATTCACAGCGAAAGCACTGTTCCAAATGATTATATGAATCTATGATTCAAACAATTCCTTTGATCCTATGAAACCAAAGGGCCTAATAGTTGCATACACAGGAAAAGATGCATATAATGTTGGTGGAACAATAGTCCACTCTGCATTTTTAATGCCTTTTAACAAGTCACAGTTTCTTCCACTTAGCAAGGAAATGTTGGATACATTATCTAAGATTTACGAGGAACTCCAACTTGTCTTTATAGATGAAGAATATTTGATTGGGAGTCGGTTCTTGTATTCCATTGACAACCGACTAAGAAGCATAAAACATGTGCACACAAAATACTTTGGAAACATTGACATGATATTCTGTGGGGATCTTTACCAGGCACAACCCATCCAATATTCTTTGATATTTGAAGAACCTACCGTTAACATGGAAAAAATCACCCATGAATTCTAGAGAGACAATATTAAATTCTTTGAGTTGCATACTACAATGCGCCAGACAGATGAAACATTCATTGCAATTCTGAATAGAATGAGCACAAACAACCAAACATATGATGACTTAACCTATATCAATTCTAGGTGCTTACGACCTGCACCAATAGATCCAATGTTCCCTTACTTGTTCTACAGAAATAAGGATGTTGCAATGCATAACAACCACATGCTATCACTCATGCCTGGCGATGATATCATCATCAATTGAATTGACCTGGAAGAAGACAACCATGGAAATGTGCCACACCATGAACATTTAGTCACTTAACCTTTGCAGCTTGTCCTCAAATTAGAAATGTTGGTTGAAATATATGCCTGTAACTATGATTCACAAGATGGCTTGGTCAATGGTGCAGATGGAATACTCAAAGGCTATACGAAGAAAAAAAAACTCGACGTCCTTTGGATTAAGTTCCATGAACCACATATAGGCAAGCGACAAGCAAGCACGTTGTCATATCTATATAATTCAAACACTAGAAGCGATTGGACACCTATTTTACGAATATCGAAGCCAGTATCAACTCAACAAAGACAGGTCGACTGAATATTCAAAAACAATTTCCGATTAAACTTGCATGTGCACGTACAATCCACATATCACAAGGACTAACACTTGATAATGTTGCATTTCAGCCTACTGGAATTCAGATACATGGACTTGTATACACAACACTGTCCCGTGTCAGAAGCATAGACTCCTTGTATTTACTAAGTCCTTTTACAAAATACAACTTCAAAGTGAAACATAAAGTTGATATTGAAATGGAACGACTCAGGACCACCGCAAAATGACAACTGCACTATGATTACCAATCCATACAAACAAATTCATCTGTATCAATTATCTCGCTTAACACACACAACTTAAATGCACACATAGATGATATACTGAATGCCTATGATATAATGCAATCCGATATTTTGTGCTTGCATGAAACACACATGGCATTATGCATGCAGAACAAACAATTCCCAAATCACAATTGCATATCAAGTTACATTACACATGGGGTGATGATACTGGTGAAAAAACATGTACCAATTTTGGACCATATACATATTGAAGAAAAGAATGTTGAAGTGGTGCTTGCAATTTTTTTTTTCCATGAAACAGAAGTTGCAATACTGAATCTGCATGCTGCTCCCCATGCAACATTCTCCAACGTAGTAGATGTTATTTCCAATGCATTGGGCCATTTTCATCTGAATGGACCCATTGTACTTGTAGGAGACTTCAATATTGACATGCTACAAAATAGTGGCAGAACAAAAGAATTAGAAAACTACATGTGCAAATACAATCTCCGCTTTCTTTTGAACAACACAAGCCATATGAAAAACACACTTATTGACCATGTCTGGTAGAATGTGCCCATTCCTCAATACATTATGTTTATCTTAGACACATATTGGTCTGATCATGATACAATTGGTATTGCACTTGAATTATGAGATATACATCAAACATATTGCAAAGTCATATTTCTATGTTTCAAAGCATATNCTATTAGGTCTTATTACATCTGCCTTATTCTATTTTATTGAAAGGTCTTATTAATATTGACCTTTATTACATCTGAATACATTGATCTACCTATGTGCGGGTTAGGACCTTAACACTTTCCCTGCCCCTCAGTTGTAGTTCAAGAAAATGTGTCTTCATAAACACATCTCCACTTGAAAAATGCACATTTGTGCTTAAACCACCAATTTTTCTACAACAACAGCCTGACAATTCAGAAGACGTGCTATGTTGCTCTATTGTTGATTATTACCTCCAACGTCCATCTCCTATTGGGCATATCTGCCTAGTAGAATTCGTATTGAATTACAAAAAAAATAGTGCACCCATATCAAAAAGAAAAAAACCCTTTGTGATATGGTTTGTCAAATGCAATAAACATTGTGACTATGAAAACTATTGTAGAGAAAAACTGTTGTTGTACATTCTGTTCGATGAAAATGAAGATACATTAAAACATAACTTCTCTACATGGGAGGTTGCGTATGTTGTGTCTGAGACTATAGTGCACATCAATGAAGCTATATTTACCTACAATGTTAATCCAACATGGGGTCATCTAGAAGTTGCACTTAATGACCTAGAAAACCCTGGCGATCATGATGAGACATTCACAAACCGAAAAATAACCAGAACTCCTTATGAGTCCTATGACTTACAAGCGGATTTGCCTCGTCCTCTAGCTGGTGGAAGTGAAAAACGTATCAATCTTGGTTTTCAAGTCACAAAACATCCTTTCCTAATTGAAAATAATGAATACCACAGAATAAGACGTCCGTTGAATCGCGAACAACAAACAATTCTAAAGGACATTGCTTTTAAAAAATGCTTGAACATGGACAATCTTGTGCACTTGTTCCTTATAAGCAAAGCAGGAACATGTAAGACATTCACAGCGAAAGCACTGTTCCAAATGATTATACGAATCTATGATTCAAACAATTCCTTTGATCCTATGAAACCAAAGGGCCTAATAGTTGCATACACAGGAAAATATGCATATAATGCTGGTGGAACAACAATCCACTCTGCATTTTTAATGCCTTTTAACAAGTCACAGTTTCTTCCACTTAGCAAGGAAATGTTGGATACATTATCTAAGATTTACGAGGAACTCCAACTTGTCTTTATAGATGAAGAATATTTGATTGGGAGTCGGTTCTTGTATTCCATTGACAACCGACTAAGAAGCATAAAACATGTGCACACAAAATACTTTGGAAACATTGACATGATATTCTGTGGGGATCTTTACCAGGCACAACCCATCCAATATTCTTTGATATTTGAAGAACCTACCGTTAACATGGAAACAATCACCCATGAATTCTAGAGAGACAATATTAAATGCTTTGAGTTGCATACTACAATGTGCCAGACAGATGAAACATTCATTGCAATTCTGAATAGAATGAGCACAAACAACCAAACATATGATGACTTAACCTATATCAATTCGAGGTGCTTACGACCTGCACCAATAGATCCAACGTTCCCTTACTTGTTCTACAGAAATAAGGATGTTGCAATGCATAACAACCACATGCTATCACTCATGCCTGACGATGATATCATCATCAATTGAATTGACCTGGAAGAAGACAACCATGGAAATGTGCCACGCCATGAACATTTAGTCACTTAACCTTTGCAGCTTGTCCTCAAATTAGAAATGTTGGTTGAAATATATGCCTGTAACTATGATTCACAGGATGGCTTGCTCAATGGTGCAGATGGAATACTCAAAGGCTATACGAAGAAAGAAAAACTTGATGTCCTTTGGATTAAGTTCCATGAACCACATATAGGCAAGCAACAAGCAAGCACATTGTCATATATATATAATTCAAACACTAGAAGCGATTGGACACCTATTTTGTGAATATCGAAGCCAGTATCAACTCAACAAAGATAGGTCGACTGAATATTCGAAAACAATTTCCGATTAAACTTGCATGTGCACGTACAATCCACATATCACAAGGGCTAACACTTGATAATGTTGCATTTCAGCCTATTGGAATTCAGATACATGGACTTGTATACATAGCACTGTCCTGTGTTAGAAGCATAGACTCCTTGTATTTACTAAGTCCTTTTACAAAAGAAAACTTCAAAGTGAAACATAAAGTTGATATTGAAATGGAACGACTCAGGACCACCGCAAAATGACAACTGCACTATGATTACCAATCCATACAAACAAATTCATCTGTATCAATTCTCTCGCTTAACACACGCAACTTAAATGCACACATAGATGATATACTGAATGACTATGATATAATGAAATCCGATATTTTGTGCTTGCATGAAACACACATGGCATTATGCATGCAGAACAAACAATTCCCAAATCACAATTGCATATCAAGTTACATTACACATGGGATGATGATACTGGTGAAAAAACATGTACCAATTTTGGACCATATACATATTGAAGAAAAGAATGTTGAAGTGGTGCTTGCAATTTTTTTTCCATGAAACAGAAGTTGCAATACTGAATCTGCATGCTGCTCCCCATGCAACATTCTCCAACGTAGTAGATGTTATTTCCAATGCATTGGGCCATTTTCATATGAATGGACCCATTGTACTTGTAGGAGACTTCAATATTGACATGCTACAAAATAGTGGCAGAACAAAAGAATTGGAAAACTACATGTGCAAATACAGTCTCCGCTTTCTTTTGAACAACACAAGCCATCTGCAAAACACACTTATTGATCATGTCTGGTAGAATGTGCCCATTCCTCAATACATTATGTTTATCTTAGAAACATATTGGTCTGATCACGATACAATTGGTATTGCACTTGAATTATGATATATACATCAAACATATTGCAAAGTCATATTTCTATGTTTCAAAGCATATCTGTATAGCTTGTTGCCAAAAAAAAATAAAAAAATAAAAAATTATTCAACTTCTTGGTTTTCCCTGATTTCTACACATACTGTTCTGGTGAGCATACAGTCGGTGTTGTACTTGAATTATAAAATATACATTATGAAAAAAAAAAGGTACATCCTCCTAAAGACTATTTGTTACTCTATTCATCTTATTCTATTTTTTTTAGTATATGTACATAGTACTTGCCTTTTTCTTTACATTTGAACTTATGTTTATATCCTTTTTGTTTTGTACTTATGTTGATAGAAACAATCAGGAAAACTAGATGCCGCAAAGAACTCCTACCCAAAGATGTAGAGGAATCCATGCAAAGGTGCATTTTTTTTTCTGCCCGTGTTCCATACTAAACAATTTTTCGTTTACTTTGTCTGTATTTGTCGAACTTGTTTGCAGCTATGTTTTTTTATTTATTTCTATTTTGCGCCTAGAGCTCGCCAACCTGCAGGTCCGCCATCCAACATAAATTCAATGTTGAGCCAGCCAGCCAACAAGTCCACTTGTCAATTTGTATATTGCCCAACTATGGGTGTTATTTGCAGGACACATACCATTAGAGGCCCAATGTACAACCCGCAAGTCCGCAATCCAAATAAGTGGCTAAGTATGGAATAATGGATCTGTCCATATTTGGTATGTATTGCTCATTTCTGGGAGCCCGCCAGCCCTGGAGTCTGTGTCAATTTGTATATCGCGGAAATCACTAGAAGTCGAATGGTGAGCCGACCAACACGCAAATCCGCTTGTCAATTTGTATATTGCGGAGTTCTGGATGCTATTTGTAAGGCACCGAACAATAGATGCCCGTTTTTTACCATGCTAGCCCGAGAACCCGTGATCCAGAAACTGTACGTGCTCTATAAAATCTCAGCCACCTCGCAAGTCTGCTTGTCAATTTGTATATCGCATAAGTGTGTGTTATTTGTAGGAAACAAAACAATAGAGGCCTATTTTTTGAGCCCACTAGCCCGAGAACCCGCGATCTAGAAAGTGGCCAAGTATGTAATGCGATATCCGTACATGCTCTATAAAATCTCATGTCCATACTTTATAAAGATACATATTTCGTTTTGCCTGGTTTCTATACATATTGATCTGGTAACCACAGAGTTGGTGTTGCACATGAATTATGAAATATGCACTGCGAGTAGGACCGATCCCTTTGGTTTCCTTAGCCAATTTTATGCCCGCGGGTCCCCCGCTACGCGTTATCAAACTCTCGTTCCCTGTTTTCTGAGAAAGTGTACTTTCTCTATAAAATCTCAGCCACCCCACAAGTTCGCATGTCAATTTCTATATCGCGGAAGTCTGTGTGCTATTTGTAGGACACAAAACAATAGAGGCCTATTTTTTGAGCCCGCTAGCCTGAGAACCCGCGATCCAGAAAGTGGCCAAGTATGGAATGCGATATCCGTACATGCTCTATAAAATCTCATGTCCATACTTTATAAATGTACATATTTTGTTTGGCTTGGTTTCTACACATACTGATTTGGTAACCACTGAGTTGGTGTTGCACATGAATTATGAAATATGCACTGTGAGTCGAACCGAGCCCTTTGGTTTCCTTAGCCAATTTTATGCCCGCGGGTCACCTGCTATGCGTTATCAAACTCTCGTTCCCTGTGTTCCGAGAAAGTGTACATGCTCTATAAAATATCAGCCACCCCGCAAATCCGCTTGTCAATTTGTATATCACGGAAGTCTGTGTGCTATTTGTAGGACACAGAACAATAGAGGCCTATTTTTTTAGCCCACCAGCTCGAGAACCCGCGATCCAAAAAGTGCCCAAGTATGGAATGCAATATCTATACATGCTCTATAAAATCTCATGTCCATACTCTATAAAGATACATATATAGTTTTGCCTGGTTTCTACACATACTGATCTGGTCAGCACACAATTGGTGTTGCACATGAATTATGAAATATGCACTATGAGTTGGACTGAGCCCTTTGGTTTTCTTAGCCAATTTTATGCCCGCGGGTCCCGCACTATGCCTTATCAAACTCTCATTCCCCGTGTTCTGAATGTACATCTTGCATCGAAAACTTGGTAATCCATGTCTATTGTCATGTGTTCCCAGACGACAGAGTGGCATATTTCATGTCCATCTACTCTTGCACCTGAGACTTCAATGATCTACAATTGGACCCGGACTGGAAGCTTGCGACTCATTTGCTAATTTTCTTTAATTAAATTGTACAATATCAATATTCATTATTAATAATTTAGTACTTGAAAATGATGTTTTTAGATAATGTTAGCTATATAACATATATGTTATATGTTATACATGTAGACAATCGTAATCTTGAACCTGCCAGTCCTGGAGTCCGTCTGTCAACTTGTATATCACGAAACTCCCAGTGTTGCGTGGAGCACACAGGAAAATAGAAGTGCAATGTTGAGTGAGCCAGCCCGAAGTCCGTCGATAAATTTGCATATCACAGAAGTCTAGGTGCTATTTGTAGGACACAGAACAATAGAGGCCCAATTTTCAGCCCACCAGCCCGAGAACCCGCGATCCAAAAAGTGGCTAAGTATGGAATGAGGGATCCATACATGCTCTATGAAATCTTATATCCATACTTATAAAAGTACATAAAGTTACTTTATAAACCTGATATCCTGTGCCCAAAACTTCGGCGATCCACAATTGGACCCGGACTTGAACTTCCGACTCATTTCATAATTTTGTTTAATTAAATTGTACAATATCAATATTTTAGTACTTGAAAATAATGTTTTTAGATAATGTTAGATATATAACATATATGTTATACATCCCGCCAGTCTTGAAGTCCGTCTGTTTTTTAGCACACCTGTCTGATAACCCACGATCCAAAAAGTGCTTTAAGTATGTAAGTCCGCTTGTCAATTTGTATATCACAGAACTCCGAGTGTTGCGGACCGATACAAGTGCAATGTCCAACCAACCAATTAAATTGTGGAATATCAAAATTTGTATATCGCGAAACTCTGATCCATAAACAATTGACATCCTGGGCCCGCCATCCCTGTAGTTCGTCTGTCAGTTTGTATATCGTGGAACTCCGAGTACTATTTGGAGGACACAGAATAATAGAAGTGCAATGTTCAGCTCACAAGTTTACTTCTCAATTTCTATATAACGCAAGTCTGGGTACTATTTGTAAGACACAGATCAATAGAGACCCACTTTTGAGCCCGCCAGCCCGAGAACCTGCTATCCAAAGACTGTATATGCTTCCCTTCGCTATGCTCCCCGAGAGCCTACACAATGTCACAATTTCCATACTTAGCCACTTTCCTGCAGTTCCCCAAATATACAAACCCTCCGCTGAACTGCACCATCATGCCCTCTTACATTTTACACGTTTTGCAGTCAACAATTCCGACTCATGCAGTTTCACCATTGGACACTCACCAGTTTCACCATGCAGTTTCAGACTTGGCCATTCCTTCCTTGCTTTCTCTTCCCCGTCCCCGTCACCTTCGCACGTGTCCATAATAAGAAATAATGTTTATATATATGTATATATATGTCTTGTTTCTAAATATTTAATGCTAACAGGTCATTGTGCAGGCACCGTCTAAGCTGTCATTGATGTGCGTAAGGCTCGAGAAGTTCTGTCATTAATGCAATATTGCGGAGGTTTTTCTTATCCCTTCCCAGTCTTAATTTCAAATACCATGGAATGTCATTCGCACGTCGCCAACTTGGTTCCTTCACGAAACCTCCAATCCTTAAATGTTCTTCGTCGTAACTGCCACCTTCGAACTTCTAAGTATGCAATAATTAAAATTTACTTCTAACAGGTCACCATACAACACGCATAGATATTGTCATTATTAAGGATATTTTTCATTCGCACGCATTGAACCAACGTTTCCAGGGGGTTATATTGTCCCCTCCATTTCTTCATTTCAAGCATCGTTTGGAGAAAACCAACGTTTTCATAAACTACTGGCAACAACTCCACAACAATTTTGTAGAGATACAATGAACATCTTCCTCACGAGCTTCCTGTGCAAAAGAAGGGAAAAAAATTGTAGGGGAGGCGGAGCAGCCCGAAATTTACAGCGAAAACATGGATCTTGACGCTGATCTGGATAGCATATTCTGCAACCTTGATCAGCCCGGAGACGCAATTCACAATGACTATTCAATGGACATGGTTGATACCAAAATGTTTTACGAAGATGAATCCTTCGTATTCCAGAGTGCTGTTTTTGAAAGCGAATCAAAAAAATTAATCATTGAAAAAAGAGATGTAAAAAATAAGAAAAGAAAACATCGTTTAGAACTTGACCTTGCCGATATGCAGGCGTCCAAAATCTCTCAACTTCACATGGCGACCAGAGATTCTCTTCATGATTCCATTGGAGTCATTGAGGTCGAGAATGCCAGACTAAAGAACCAGATTAAGGAATTATAGGAAGCTTTGTTTCCTATGCCATTGCTTGGCAGTCCTTTGGAGCATGCTTGCGACTACCTGCACCCTTGCAGCAAATATAAAATGCTCCTCCAACTTCCTCGCATCTTGTAGAGGATATGTGGAGAAAAATATCAACAAAAGAATGGAACTAATTACTAAGGCTTGGGAAGCAACACAGAATATGGATTCCCTGGGGAGCAGGGCACATAACTTGCTCCAACTTCTGCAGATAGATTTAAAAAATGAAGAAACTTTCTATTTGAACACGATCATCCCTTTTGCCTTTCATGTCAACAACATGCCAGACATGACAAGAAGACAACATGATCTCCTGCCCAAAAAACGGCTCACTCAATTAGAAGCATGCTGGAAAGAGAAGGTGAAGAACCTGTATCTCATTGTCTAATCATGTGAGAAAACAATATCAAAGAAAAAAACATTATTCACAAAGCTCACCAAAATAGATTTAGCAAGAAGGACAAATGAATTCCAGGATCCCATCTTAATCGTCAACTCGCCGACGTTAACCAAGAAAGCTTTCGATAAACAAGTTGATAATTTTAAGGCCTTGTCTTTAGAAAATTTTTACAGGATTCTTGAATATCATGAAGAAGAGGTGGACAACTGGCTAGTCCAGTATTCGGTACAGAATGGAGACATTCATCAGGCTCCATGTAATCTTTCTATTGATCTAAGCGAATTAGAAAATGAACTTTTCAGCATTAAAATCCAAAATGACATCAACGTGGCCCCCTTAAGAAGCTATATTGAAGAGAACTTGAAGTGGGTCGCCGACGAAATCCAACAGGAAAATGCATAAATCCTTTGTTTATCAATCCAGTTATTCAAGCAGGTCGGTGATAAAAACCAACAAGAAAATGCATCGGTAAGAAAATACCAAAATTACTTATATGTACCATGCACGTAAGTGTATACTGATAGTCCTTTCTTTATCAATCCAATTATTCCACCTTTTCTGAGTAGAAATCTATAGCCAAAAACTGATATCTTCCCATTTCTACTTTTTCAGGTATTACACTCTACCGTGTCCAACTTCTTCTTTCCATAGTCCTATTTCTTGTACATATTTCTCTTATGGTCCGCGGGAGCCCCAATCCCAGTATATATGACAAACACATTTACATTTCTAGGGATATGTAACAAACTATTCTTTTTTTCATATATTCCAAATAAAACTATTCTTTTGTCTCCTTATATATTTATGTGTTCCTAGATTTTTATCTTCAGCTACGCTAAATGTGAAGACATTCTGTTTATTTTATCTCAATTCTCTTTTTTTCTGATGCATATTTTCTCCTGCCTGGTCATTTTCAAAATTAAGTATGAGATAAATCACTCACTCAAATTTGAGATATCATATTTCACACACACACACACACACACACATATATGTTTCTTTAAATTTCCAGGAATATGTAACACGTTTTATTATTATTTTATATAAATGTCATAAAATTGTGTTCACTACTTTTTTGCTACTCACACGTATAGAGAGTATGTCATTTCTTGCATCTTTACCACCTGTCCTTCATACTGCTTTCGACAAAGGCCCTTAAAATTAAAATTGTCCGCAAGTCCGCTTGTTAATTTGTATATCACGGAACTCTGGGTGCTCTTTATAGGCCATGGAACAATAGAGGCCCAATTTTCAGCCCGCCAGCCCGAGAACACACGATCCAAAAATTGCCTAAGTATGGAATGAGGGCTCCATGAATGCTCTATAAAATCTCATCCCCATACTTTATAAAAGTACATATTTTGTATGTATAAAAGTAAATATCTACTTTACAAAATTACGTAGTTGGTATGTATAATTTATGTTATCCAGGAACCTATAATTTGACAAATTTCAATTTCTTGTGTCCAGGAGCCCCTGTTTTAAAGAAAACTAATTCGGGAATTCTACTTTTTGGTTCTTTTTTCCACCACCCTATCTAACAGACCTTAGTACTATTTTTTGGTGCTTTTGTCCACCAACGTATGTAAATAAAACTAATTCGTTAATGCTAAATTTTTTGGACACGAGCCCCTTAAATTCAAATAGTCCACAAGTCCGATTGTCAATTTGTATATCACGGAACTCTCGGTGCTATTTGTAAGACACAAAATATTAGAAGCCCAATTTTCAGGTCCCCAACCCGAGAACCCGTGATCCAAAAACTGGCTAAGTATGGAATGAGGGGTTCGTGCATGCTCTATATATCTAGTTAATCAAATTACATATTTGGTATGTGTAATTTATGTTGTCCAGGAACCTATAATTTGATAAATTTCAATTTCTTGTGTCCAAGAGTCCTTGTTTTAAATAAAACTAATTCGGGAATGCTAGTTTTTTTGTGCTTTTGTCCACGAACCTATGTAACAGACGTAGCTCCTTAAAATTCAAATAGTCCGCAAGTCCGATTGTCAATTTGTATATCGTGGAACTCTGGGTTCTATTTGTAGGGCACAAAACAACAGAAGCCCAATTTTCAGCCTGCCAGCCCGAGAACCCACGATCCAAAAACTGGTTAAGTATGGGGCTCCATGCATGCTCTAGAAAATCTCATCCCCATACTTTATAAAGGTACATATTTCGTATGTATAAAAGTAAATATCTACTTTATAAAATTACATACTTGGTATGTATAATTTATGTTGTCCAGGAACCTATAATTTGATAGATTTCATTTTCTTGTGTCCATGAGCCCCTGTTTTAAGGAAAACTAATTCAGGAATGCCATTTTTTCCATACTTTTGTCCACCAGCCTATGTAACAGACGTCAGTACTATTTTTTTGTTTTTTTGTCCACCGACGTATGTAAAACGTATGTAAGGAAAACTAATTCGGGAATGCTATTTTTTTTGGACACGAGCCCCTTAAAATTCAAATAGTTCTCAAGTCCGATTGTCAATTTGTATATTGCGGAACTCTCGGTGCTATTTTTAGGGCACGAAACAATAAAAGCCCAATTTTAAGCCCGCCAGCCCGAGAACCCAGAATGAGGGTTCCGTGCATGCTCTATATATCTACTTAATCAAATTACATATTGGTATGTATAATTTATGCTGTCCAAGAACCTATAATTTGATAAATTTCAATTTCTTGTGTCCAAGAGCCCTTGTTTTAAAGAAAACTAATTCGGGAATGCTAGTTTTTTTTGTGCTTTTGTCCACGAACCTATGTAATAGACATAGGCCCTTAAATTTCAAATAGTCCGCAAGTCCGATTGTCAAATTGTACATTGCGGAACTCTGGGTGCTATTTGTAGGCCACAGAACAATAGATACCCAATTTTCAGCCCACCAGCCTGAGAACCCGCAATCAAAAAATTCAAATAGTCTGCAAGTCCGGTTGTCAATTTGTATATCACAAAACTCTTGGTGATATTTGTAGGGCACATAACAACATAAGCCCAATTTTTAGCCCCCCAGCCCGAGAACCCAGAATGAGGGTTCCGTGCATGCTCTATATATCTACTTAATCAAATTACATATTTGGTATGTATAATTTATGCTGTCCGGGAACCTATAATTTGATATATTTCAATTTCTTGTGTCCAGGAGCCCTCATTTTAAAGAAAACTAATTTAGGAATGCTAGTTTTTTTATGCTTTTTTCCACGAACCTATGTAACAGATGTAGGCCCTTAAATTTCAAATAGTCCACAAGTTTGATTGTCAATTTGTATGTCACAGAATTCTGGGTGCTATTTGTAGGGCACAGAACAATAGAAGCCCAATTTTCAGCGCGCCAGCCTGAGAAACCGCATGCTCTATATATCTACTTAATCAAACCACATATTTCGTATGTATAATTTATGTTGTCCAAGAACCCATAATTTGATAAATTTCAATTTCTTGTGTCCAGGAGCCCTTGTTTTAAAGAAAACTAATTCGGGAATGCTATTTTTTTTGTGCTTTTGTCCATGAACCTGTGTAACAGACGTAGGCCCTTAAATTTCAAATAGTCCACAAGTCCGATTGTCAATTTGTATGTCGCGGAAATCTGGGTGCTATTTGTAGGGCACAAAACAACATAGCCCAATTTTGAACGCGCCAGCCCGAGAACCTGCCATCCAAAAACTGGCAAGTATGGAATCTCATTCCCATACTTTATAAAAGTACATATTTTGTATGTATAAAAGTAAATATCTACTTTATAAAATTACAAATTTGATATGTATAATTTATGTTGTCCAGGAACCTATAATTTGATAAATTTCAATTTCTATTGTGTCCACGAGTCCTTGTTTTAAAGAAAACTAATTCGAGAATGCTAGTTTTTTTCGTGCTTTTGTCCACGAACCTATGTAACAGACGTTACTACTATTTTTTGGTGTTTTTGTCCACCAAAGTATGTAGAAAACTACTTCCGGAATGCTAAATTTTTTGTGTCCAAGAACCTTTTAAATGTTAATATTTTTTGATAAATTTCGGGAAAAAACTATTTCAGGAATACTATATTCTGCATGGAAACGACATGTACTTCAACTTCCTACCCACGTGTCTGTACTCGGTCGCATTTATTACCATTCCAACCTGGTAGAGACTACGCTGCCATGCAACACTTGTTAATTTATAATGTTTTCATCAATACATCATGATATAAAACTAAATTGAAATTGAAATATTTAAATATTACATATAATTACATTGAAAAGGTTTACAAAATCATGATATAAAACTAAATTGAAATTGAAATTGAAATATTTAAATATTACATATAATTACATTGAAAAGGTTTACAAAATCATGATATAAAACTAAATTGAAATTGAAATAGAAATATTTAAATATTACATATAATTACATTGAAAAAAAGTTTACAAAATCATGATATAAAACTAAATTGAAATAGAAATAGAAATATTTAAATATTACATATAATTACATTGAAAAGGTTTACAAAATTATTTGACAATAAATTAAAGAAAAATGAAATTAATAAAATTGAATACAATGAAATGAAAACACATTGTAACTAATTAAAATAAAATAAAATAAAACTAATTAAAAGTCAATGGAAATATCATTTAATATTTCGAAGTGAAATTCCCGATTCGGGTGATTAATGGGGACAGTCAGGAACCTTCGCAGTGTGGAGGATCTATGACGAACTTAGTTGTCAATCTCTAGAATCCCTTTGGCTTCATCCCAATGTCCAAGCATGTATGCAATTAATTCTACATTTATAGAAGCTCCACGGACGAGCTTGCTAAGGTATTCCTCTTTAACTGGTTGTAATTGGGATTATTTGTCGACAAATTCGAGCTTGAAAGTCTGTCTCTTTCCCTGCCCAAGTGAAAGTGACTAGATTATGAAGATGACACCTAACAATCATCACCTTCTTTTCATCTTAGATTTTAAAGACAAGAGTCGAACGCCCATCCATTTATGGAGTTTTAATGCCAGATGTACTACAATTTTTATCAAGGCAAAGATAAGAATGAATGCATATTTGAAACATCATTCTTCTCCTCATCTTTGTCCTCCTTGGAACCTCGCATCGTTGCGCAACTATGGAAAATTATGGAGCCTTTGCTCTAGCTCTACTAGTCATTATCCTTTACATCCATTCCTCAGACAGACACACGACACATACTATATGAACAATCTTCGCTGTTGTAGATCTCGTAGAGGGAGTCGTCAAGGTGATCGACCTCCATTTTCCAAGGTGCAATAGGAAGCGGTTTCAATCACTTCAAATTACTACGACCATACAACTCCAGAGGTTCAACAGGTGATTGAAGACTTGGAAGAAGAGGTCTGTCATGACCAAATCAAGACTCTTGATGAAAAGTGGACGTGGAGTTTATGCCCTAGATTCCAGACATCGTCACTATGAGGACGAAGGACACAAACTACCTTCCAACTGTAGACCTTTATTGGCATATTAAAACGTTGCAAACCAAGGCAATTACTACTCTTGTTGCAGACCAAAATGACATGGCTCGACAATTGGAATTCATCCAACTGCAAAATCAATTGCAAGACAAGAAGTTGACGATAATGGCAGTCAAAATGGGAATCAACTTCAATTAATTAGACCAAGAACCTCCCGAGGTTCCTCATGATGATGTCCCCTCTTCCCCCAAGTAATTTGTAATGTTTTTTTTTCTCGTTTTGCTAGTCTACACTGCTACAATTTAGCGAAGAATTATCATCAAATAGCCGATAGGGAGACACTATCTTTTTATTATTTTAAATGTAGATATAACAACAATACTCTTTTTTAGTAGATCTCGAGCTTCTCACCCGACGAAGCAAATGTTCTATTGCTAGGTTGGTTTCACAAGCGGTAGGCTAGTTGTATAACATATGTAATTTTTGCTAGGATATTTTAATATAAATAGTTAGCTTACCAAAAAAAATATTTCAAAGTGAAGTGATACTAAATTGCAAAAGTTAAATTCAAATGACAATTTTTTTTAACCATAACTTAAATATTTTATATTGATACAAGCTACAGTAAAAGTCACAACGAAGTTACATCAAAATTCAGATTCAAAGTTCTCAACAAAACTCAAAATGGAGATACTGACTTCATACATATAACTATAATTATCTAGATCCTTAAGTACTCCATATTAATATTTCTTATTAGTATAGATACAATAAAAAAAAAATTCCTAATATCCTAATAACTTTGTAAAACATTTAACTTAATAAAAGACATGGTCGCTGGCTACTTTGTCCATTGCCGCATTCACAATATATGAATTTGGCTAGACAATTTCCATATCATCTACTAATTGATGCAATGTTTCCTCTTCCCTCGGTCCTTTATAATTAGAGTTGATTGATGCATTTGATTAGAGGCTCCAAAATGATTTCCCTTGCTCAAATTTATTACCATGTTCTTGAGAAAATTAGATTCTGCCTCCAAAATTTTATCTGATGCTTCAACCGGACCAAAGTACCCATAACTATTGCAATTTGAGTGGTATCCTAATGATCAATTTAATGTTTTTTTGTTGTGGTAGTAAAAATTGAAGTTATGTTTCCCTAAATAGACTAATCATGAGTCCTTAATGCTCGTCTTATCTCCTGAAACTCACAATAGTCCTTTAGAAATTTGAAAGAGTCCAATCTCCCTTTCAAAGTTAAAATTTGAGGGCTTTCTTCAATCTCAAGCCTACACTTTACTAACAAACCCCTTAAATCCTAGAGACAATTTAGACAAATAAATATATTATTTAGGGCATTACATACACGTGAGGAGTTTGAATTCACCAAGATGACTAACAAAGGGTACAAAAAGACTTGAGAAAGGGCTTTAGGGCGTGATATCAAATTAAACCAAATAAAACCCAAATCCCTAGAACAAAAAAGAAACAGAGGAATTTTCTTCCCCTCCCAATCAGCCCATAAATCGCTTAATCAAAATTTAGAGGTAACTGAACAAACATCTAATGAAACAAGATTTCTCCAAGATGAGGCCACTTCCAATAGAGACGATCAACCATGCTAATGAATAACAACATAATCACTAATGAAATTGCTTGAAAAACAATAGTCCACTACTTTCCATTCTAAATGAGACAAAAATCGAGGAAGGAGGCTTACTAGAGTTCCATAAGAGAAACAAAGAACAAAGATGTTGACCAATCAGAAGCATTGGACTAACCCATTTGTCATAGAATCATGAAATTCACCATCTCCAATGGTAAATACTAAGTCAAAGCGTCATTATCACACGAGGCATGGGGAAATTGCCATCCAATGTTTCAAATATGTGCGAGATTGAATACATAAACATGCGAGAGGGTGGCTTAAGTTGTATCACATTACTCATCTTTCTATACATCGAGGATTCCTTACGATGTCCATGTGACTCCATAAATGCTTGAAACATGCCTTGCTTTCCTTTGCAAATTGGGATGGCTGGGTTATGTAGCTTACCATTGTTGGCAACGTCCCCATTTTCATAGTTGTGGATTGATTTATGAAACCATTTGCTAGACAATGATTCTCCCTTACCACATGATAAAACTTGATGGAGGAGATAATAGGTAATCGACTAGGGTGGAGTTTATTACCATCTAACTTATCACTGCTTTTGAATCCTCTACCACAATTAGGGTCTGGATGCGAGAGTTGATAACTATTTTCATACCTTGTAGTAATGCATAGGCTTCTACAAGATTGTTAGTAAAAATACCAAGTCCCTAAGTGTAGGATGTTTCAATTGTTCCCCTGAAGCTCACAGTAACCCCTCTTGCACCTATCACCCCAAAATTCAAATTACAAATCGATAATGAAAACAATTCTAATTAGTTCATGCATGGATTACATTCAAACTTCAAATTCAAGATCAAATAAAACAGATGAAAAAGTAAATTCAAATTAAAAATTGATAATGAAAACAATTTTAATTAGTTCATGCATGGATTACATTCAAACTTCAAATTCAAGATCAAATAAAACGTATGAACAAGTAAATGAAAACATGTGAGTTTATGAAGAGCAATTGAAGTATTATGCCTCCTATTTCACTTGATATATATGAGCTATGGCCGTAAAAATGATGTGATTTTTCAATGCATGATCATGGAAAATTTCCCAAACGTAGTGAGCCATTCATTCACAGATGACTCTAAATAGAAACCTTGTGTAGGAATAATGTTAAGATGGATGGAAGAAATTTGGTTTGAACATTTAGAAAATGTAGCACTAAGATCATATTATTAATCCATAATAGTGGCGATCCATTATAAAGTTTATGGGACATTATTGCATCCTTAAGAGGTTCTTGAATGTCTATTCTTTATTATTTTATTAGTTTTTATCTTTAACAAGATGTGCCTATTGACATACTTGTGACAATAAAAAGAATTTATAAAATAGTTAGTGGAAACTGCCATGTCAGAATCAAAAATTTGAAATAAACATTTATAACAAATCTTTCTTGATTGAGAGGTATCATGGCGCTAGAGAATTTTTCGGCAGGAAGTATTATTTTGAATCCTAAACATTGGTTTCTGCTGCAGGTTTACTCAGTGCTAACTAAAGGATGGGAGAGATTTATTCTGTTTGGAATGGTTTTCATGGTTTCCATTGTTTCTTGAAAATCTCTCTGTTTTCTTCTTGTTTTTTCTTTTTCTTTTGGTAGATAANTGCCTATTGACATACTTGTGACAATAAAAATAATTTATAAAATAGTTAGTGGAAACTGCCATGTCAGAATCAAAATTTTGAAATAAACATTTATAACAAATCTTTCTTGATTGAGAGGTATCATGGCGCTGGAGCATTTTTCGGCGGGAAGTATTATTTTGAATCCTAAACATTGGTTTCTGCTGCAGGTTTACTCAGTGCTAACTAAAGGATGGGAGAGATTTATTCTGTTTGGAACGGTTTTCATGGTTTCCATTGTTTCTTGAAAATCTCTCTGTTTTCTTCTTGTTTTTTCTTTTTCTTTTGGTAGATAAGGTTGGTGGTGACAACTAAGGTCGGGGAAGAGTTTGAACAACGGTCTCTAGTAGAGGATTTTCATTTTCTTCCAGGTATTCTGGGTTTCTCAGACTTTAATCATGAGATTTTCCAGGTGTTTTTTATTACTGACTTGGTTCTTGAGACTTGCCAGGAGGTTGTCTCTGATTGTATCTGGATCATCTTGTCTTTTCCTTGTAATTATCGGGTTTGTCTTTTATGGGTTAGTTAATGATTATCCTTTGAATACAGAGAAGGATGATTTGATTGGAAGCAGTGGTGGATCCCTTTGGATTGTTTTAAGTGTCTTGCATTATGGAGTGTGAGGTCAGCGTTATGCTTAGCGTGGATGACGAGGAACAATGGGCAAGGAATGGTTTCTTTGATTCAATTGATTCATTATGCGACTTAAATAAGAACAACGGTTGATCATTAAGAGCTCTTAATGATACACGCTGTTTGGAAAGCACACCACAAAAGGCTATCACATCTCCTCTTAAAACTTTGGTAAAGGACCTGTACCTACCTCAGTCGAGCCTTAAACACGACATAAGCCTCCCTCTTTCCTTGAAGATTAACTAGAGTTGTCTTGGAGGAGAGGCTGATAGTGTGAAGAGTGGAGAACAATGCATAAAGAACCTTGAGCCCCTTTCAACCAAACCTTCAGATAGGTTTGTTAAGGAGAAGCATACAGCTAAAGTTTGGAAACCAAAGAGACATAAGCGAAGGTTAGTCATGGGGGGCGATGTAGGTTTGGAAGAATCCTACAAATTGGAGCTCTGTGCCATGGTTGCTAGGATGGTCTACCGCTCTCGTATTCCAACTCAGCTTGAAGAGTGGGTACAAAAGATTTGGCTTCCTTTTCTAGGTTACAATCCAATCTTCCTTTCCTTATCTAGGGGATGGTTCAACTTTTTTTTTCTGAAGCCTGGAAGATACTAACCGTATTCTAGAGACTTTTTGGCAAATTGATGGTGGAAGCCATATGATTAAAAGATGGAGATTCGGTTTCAACCTGAATACTGAGTATTTTATTTATCGACACTTATGGGTGCTTCTTCCAAATTTGCCTCTACAGTTGTGGAATCACAGAGTGCTGAAGGAGATAGGAAATTGTTTGGGTTGTTTTATTGGGATAGATGAAGCTGCGCTGCTTATAAGCGATAAACAGATGGAAATTTTTTTAGTGGAGGTGGATACCCATGCGGGTTTATCAGAAGTTTTAGAAATAGAATGGATAGACTTCTTGTTCATACAGAGGATGGAATATTTAGGTTTGCCATTAAGATGTTCAAAATGCAGACGGACATGGCACTTGAGAACTAATTGTACTTTTATTCAGGGTTTACACGAGGATAATGGTACATCAGATGAAGACTTGGGTGATACAGTTTCTAAAATAGTGGATGATTGTAGTGAAGCAGAAACTCTGACACTTAGCTTGGAGGTCAATACTAAGGAAAAGGACACATCCTTTGTTGGTAAGTTAAAATTATTCTGTCCAAGTATTTTTAACTCTTTATCATTGTGGGAGAGAGAACTTTTAAATAAGGATACAGGCCTTGTGGAAAATTTCAGGAAAGATTTTGTTAGAGGTAAGCCGCATGGGTTAGTTGTCCCTGTTTTGGGTGAGTTGGGTGACAAACCCCAACTAGAGGGTTATCCTGTTTCTTCGAATCCCACTAATTTACTTTTTCCTCCGATACAAAGTGATGTTTTGAATAGTTCTCCACAAGTCAGGGAGCCTGTTGGTTTATCTGACCTTTTGGTACACGACAATGATCTACATTTTCTCATGGGCTATAGTGAGTTGCCAACAAGTGATTTGGTTTTGGATAGGGTTCTGTCTGTTTTGATATCCCCTTTAGCAAAGGACACGACTCCCATCCCGTTAGTGACTTATAGGGGAAATATTCCCATGGACAGATCAACAGAGACAAGTTTTTTGGAGTCTAGTAAGCCAACTACCACTCCCTCCTATTCTGACCTTGCGTGGTCTCGTGGCTTGGGTTATGAGTTTTCTCCTATTAAAACGAGAAGTGGCCGACGATTGGCAAGGGCCATTAACAACACTTTAGATACCCCTGCTTCTTCTTCTAAACAAAGGGCACTTAGAGGCATAAAGGCCCAAGCCAGGGATAAACCATGATTCTTCTCTCCTCCAATATAACAGGGGTTGGAGGGCCCCTAAAATTGTCCTCCTTTAGTATATTATTTAATAAAACTTCTCCAAATATAATTTTTCTTCAAGAGACGCTGGTGTTAGCGGAAAAATCCAGATCCTTCATGATTAAACTAAGACCTGATTGGTGTGTATGTGCGGTCAGTGCTGTTGGAACTTCTGGAGGACTTTTGGTGTCATGGGACCCTTCCGTTTTTGACTTGGTACCTTATTTATGTATTGGTGGCATTTTATTGTCAGGTTTTTCAAGAATGGACAAAATAAAGCTTTCTTTTCTAAATCTGTATGGACCCTGTCAGGATTGTAA
>JZKD02S0205749.1:43506-67433 GCA_000966675.3 Picea glauca
TGAAAGTTGGGTCGCGATCAGAAACAATAGAGTGTGGCATGCCATGAAGCTTGAAGACCTGATCCATGAAAATTTGAGCCACTGTGGATGTTGTAAACAGGTGTTGAAGGGTGCAAAAATGAGCATACTTGGAAAGACAATCAAAAACCACCATGATGACTGATTTATTTTCTAATTTGGATAAGCCGGTAATAAAATCCATAGAGATATCCTTCCAAATAGCAGGTGGAATTGGGAGTGGTTGTAGTGTGCCCGAAGATTTGACTATTTCTCCCTTGTTGCATTGACATACATCACATTCAAAAACAAAATTACGAATGTTCTGTTTCATACCATCCCAGAAAAAGGAACGTTTGACCCTATCATAGGTTTTGGTGAACCCAGACTGCCCTGCGGTGGGTGTAGCATGAAGCTCAAAAAGTACCGTGGATTCAATCTTTGATTTTTTACTTAAATACAAACGGCCTTTGTAACGAAGTTCATCATGGAGCCAATAGCACCCTGGGAAAACTGGAGCATTAGACTGCAATTGTTGGATCAACTGTGAACTTTTGGGATCTTGTAGTCATTCCTGGCGAACGACTTGGAGCCAATCTGGGACAATGAATGAAAGAGAAAAAAGGGATCCTTCATCTTCATATTTGCAGGAAAGTGCATCCACAACCACATTGTCTTTGCCTTTCTTGTAAATGATCTCATAATCATATCCAAAGAGCTTAGTCACCCATTTTTGTTGTTATGGGGAGAAAATGCATTGTTCCAAAAAATACTTGAGCCTTTGATGGTCTATCTTAATTTGGAAACGTTTCCCTAATAGATAAGGACGCCACAGATCAATGACATGCAGAATAACTAACATTTCCTTTTCATATATGGATTTTCCCAGATTTATTTCAGATAGTTTCTTGCTGGTAAAGGCCAAAGGTCGACCCTCTTACATAAGGACAACACCAATTCCTTTCCCTGAGGCATCACATTCTAACACAAAGGTATTTGTGAAATCAGGAAGGGCGAGGACTGGAGTGGTGCACATGGCCATCTTCAAGGTTTGAATAGCTTGAGCAGCGACTTTAGTCCAAGTGAAATATTTCTTTTTGAGGAGATCAGTGAGAGGTGCTGCACTCTTCCCATAATTCTTAACAAACTTGCAATAATACCCTGTTAAGCCCAGAAATAAATGCAAGCTCTTAAGAGTCTTTGGGTGAGGCCAGTATTGCATAGCTTCAATCTTTTTAGGATCCACCCTGATGACATCCTTGCCAACCAGATGACCCAAGTATTCTACTTCTAAGGCGCCAAAAGCACATTTAGACTGTTTCAGGAAAATTTGGTGCTGAGAGAGTAGATGGAGAACTCGATCCACATGAGCAAGATGGTCTGTCCATGTTTTTCTATAGATGAGGATATCGTCAAAGAAAACTAAGACAAAATGGCAGAGAAAAGGACGGAAGACATGATTCATGAGGCTTTGGAAGGTGGAGGGGGCATTACACAAGCCAAAGGGCATGACCAAAAACTGATAGTGGCCCTCATGAGTTCTAAAGGTAGTCTTGGGAATGTCTACCTCTTTCATACATATCTGGTGGTATCCCAAAGAAGATCCAGTTTAGTGAAGAATTGGGTGCCACTCAATTCATCCAGGAGGTCATCAATGACAGGAATGGGGAATTTGTCTTTGATGGTAAGTTTGTTGAGGGCACAAAATTCAGGACACATTCACCAAGAACCTTGTTTCTTTAGGAACATGACCACAGGAGAAGAGTAGGGGCTCATACTAGGGCAGATAACGCCTGCATTAAGGAGTTCCTGGACCATTTTCTCAATTTCATTTTTTTGGGAAAAGGGGTGATGATACAGACAGATATTGGGAGGAAGGATTCCGGGTACAAGGGGAATGGAATGATCATGAACACCACGGTAAGGAGGGATTCCTTGGGGAGTGGAAAAGACCAATTGATGTTTAGAAAGGATGGCTTGGAGGTTTTGCGGGATCGAGGGTGTCTCTATTGCTTGTATGGCATGGAGTTGGGTGATAACACCAGGATGACTTTTTTTGAGCATCTTTTCCATGCAATGGGAACTAATGATATCAAGTGAACTGGCGGTGATGACTTGGAACTTATATTGGTGGCCCTCCTGATCGAATTGAATGGTTAAGTCTTTAAAATCCATGAGAATGGGACCCAAAGTCCTTAGCCAGTCTGCACCCNGGGGGCATTACACAAGCCAAAGGGCATGACCAAAAACTCATAGTGGCCCTCATGAGTTCTAAAGGTAGTCTTGGGAATGTCTACCTCTTTCATACGTATCTGGTGGTAGCCCAAAAGAAGATCCAGTTTAGTGAAGAATTGGGTGCCACTCAATTCATCCAGGAGGTCATCAATGACAAGAATGGGGAATTTGTCTTTGATGGTAAGTTTGTTGAGGGCACAAAAGTCAAGACACATTCACCAAGAACCTTGTTTCTTTAGGACCATGACCACAGGACAAGAGTAGGGGCTCATACTAGGGCGGATAACGCCTGCATTAAGGAGTTCCTGGACTATTTTCTCAATTTCATTTTTTTGGGAAAAGGGGTGATGATACAGACAAATATTGGGAGGAAGGATTCCGGGTACAAGGGGAATGGAATGATCATGAAAACCACGCGAAGGAAGGAGTCCTTGGGGAGTGGAAAAGACCAATTGATGTTTAGAAAGTATGGCTTGGAGGTCTTGCGGGATCGAGGGTGTCTCTATTGCTTGTATGGCATGGAGTTGGGTGATAACACCAGGATGACCTTTTTTGAGCATATTTTCCATGCGATAGGAACTAATGATCTCAAGTGAACTGGCGATGATGCCTTGGAACTTATATTGGTGGCC
Source organism: Picea glauca (assembly GCA_000966675.3). Classification (NCBI taxonomy): domain Eukaryota; kingdom Viridiplantae; phylum Streptophyta; class Pinopsida; order Pinales; family Pinaceae; genus Picea; species Picea glauca. Next base: position 46,371 of record JZKD02S0205749.1, read on the forward strand.
CTCCTGATTGAATTGAATGATTAAGTCTTTAAAATCCATGAGAATAGGACCCAAAGTCCTTAGCCAGTCTACACCCAACACAATGTCACAACCTCCCATGTCGATAGCAAACATATAGGATTTCAGGTGGTAGTCACCAATTTGGAGACACACATTTTCACAGCGCCCTCCACATTTCATGGAACCACCATTGGCAATCATGATTTGGAAATTATTGATGGCATGGATGTAGCAATGAGTTTCCTGGGCAATGCGGCGATGAATAAAATTATGGGTGCTGCCACTATCAACTAGAATAATGACCTTCCTATGCTTGATGTAACTGATTAGCTTGAGGGTTTGGGGAGTAGAGACGTCAGTGAGAGAATTGAGGGAAATGATCGGTTATACTTCGGGAGGGTCTGAGGGAGGGGTTGTGTCAGTGGATTCATGTGACTCAGACACAAGGGGAGTTTCTACATCCTCTTCTGAAATATCCTCGGAGATGGCCATAAAAATATTTTGTTCTTTACACTTGTGGTAGCCACCTTTACACTTTAGAAATGTGTTCTTTACACTTTAGAAATCAAAATTGACAAGGTTGTAGCCACCTTTCGGTTGTAGTCGGAGAACATAGGGGGTTGTAGCCTTTTTCTAGTTCTAGCCAGAGAATTGGGGAGTTGGAGATTCCCTCAGGTTGTAGCATGAGAAACTAGGGGGTTGGAGTCTCCTTCCAGTTGCAGCTAGAAAACAAAGGAAGTTGGTGCTTCCAATGAATGTAATTCTTAAAGACATATAAGAAAAAGCATTATGTGGTTTTTTTCTGCTTTGGGTTTCCACGTAAAAACACCGGTGTACTGTGTATGTGTATGATTGCTCATTTGTTCATTGTTTATTTACTCTACAACTATTGGATGATAATTCTGCATTGATATAACACTTGTATTTTGTGGTTAAAAATAATTATTTCTCTATTACTGATTCCCCCCCCCCCCCCTCTCAGTAATCCAACAATTAACTAGACTCTAGATTCCTTTCTATGCGTACCCATTCCTTTAACTTTATTCCATTTTTATCTTAAATTCCAATTTGGTAATTAATTGTACATATGTGTATTAGATCACTCATTAGATTTGTTTTATATTCCTTGATTTATTAATTTGATTTATTTCATCCCCTCATTGTTTAATTTATAAAATTAGTTTTTAGTCTTATCACTAACTTAGACTTAGGCTTAGTTAAATTTTTTTATTTTCAAAAGCTTAGACCCTTAGGGATTATGATTAGTAAATTCATTCTTTAATTAATTAATTCGAGAGTGCTCAATATTTTACAAGGTTTAACATTGACTCAAAGTTTTCTAGGCCACCTAGATTCATTGACTAATTTTATTTTATTTTAAATTCTGCAACATGCCCTTCAAGACGCACTCTGTGCTCCAAGGGTACCACTCGCCCTTGATTCAAAATTTTAGTTACGCGACGTGCCCTTCAAGACACACTCTGTGCTCCAAGGGTGCCACTCACCTTTGACTAGTTTTGCTAATTGTCTGACCCCTGGAGTCAGCACTCCATTCAGGCGACCTTGTGAGAGACTAAGGGATTCTAAGGAATAAGTACCCTGCCTTATTGCGTGCCCCTTAGAATCTTTGTGAGCAACTGTCTCAGTCTTCCCTCACGACATCGTGAACCTATCGAACTAGGTAATCGTTAACCTACAATTCGACCCACGACGGGAGTGCTAGTAGACTATGTAAGGGATGTTGCCACACCTCTCCCTCAATATATGTTTTATGTGCATGACCCATTTACTCCTTATGTGAGTCAAATTAGCAAGAAATTGTCAACCTACATCCATCAACGAAACATTGTCAAAGATCCATAAAAAACATCATAATATAATCAATCATATGTCACATATTCATAAATGAAATACTCAAACCAATACAACCCAAACCCTGACTCAATCTGGAGTCCAAGGAGGTCAAGTGATTCCATCGACATCCTCAATCTGTCAAGTTTTCTTCACACTCAAGGGAAACTCATCAATAACATATATCAATACAAAGATATCAAACAACATAAATCATAATCCATCAACATCATCATAAGAATCCATAATCGAAACAGATAACCATATACTATAATTGGATCACTTGCACACAAGTGTACTCAAAGAATAAGTCAATATCATGTGCTCGCAAGAGCGGGATGTTACACATATATTGTTTTACTTATGTGATCACAATTACTTCCCACAAATGAATCTCCAAAATTTCTTTAGGAAAAATCAAGTCTCATCCAACTTCTAGTTCAAGATTTGTGTGAATGTCAACAACCAAAAGAATTCTAATTTAATTTAACATAATGTGATGAATTAACTTCATTCAACAAAAAAATTACAAATTATACTAATGCATAATGTGGTCACAAGCTTTCCTTTTACTGGGACCACTCCACTATTTCATGTTCACTCTATTGCACTAAATCTACATGTGTAACCTGATGCATTTTTTCTCTAGTATTCTCTACTTTCTTTTTGTTACTCATTTTGCTTCACTTGCAACAAATTCAATACACAAAACATTATTCAAATCAAACATTCTCATCTACATATCTTCCATTGTCACATATGTGATAACAACATCTCCTTGCAACTTCACTATTGCAACACCATTCTCTTTTGCAACACCATCTTCTACTCCAACATTACTCACTACTGCACCATTTCGCCTTTGCAACTTTGTTGTTGATCTTGAGTTTTCTACACAAACTCATTTATCTCAATATATTCCTTGTATTCTTTTATTGCAAATATTTATTTTGCACTCTTCTCTATCGTGTTATCCATAACATGCATTTAACACATTCTTTCCTTATTAGTTTCCTCAACAACATGCACCCCACTTTCTCAATCTATGCTCTTTGCAACCACATTTAGAATAATTTCTTTTTCTTTCTCCTCTCACTACTTACTCTTATGCTTTGTCTTCATCTACAAATTTTCAATCTTTTAAGGCCAAATGATACATCTCTTCTAATTATTGCATATTCTTCACAATTATATTCCTTATATTCCTTTTAATGGACAATTTCAATCCATCCATCAAGTACATGAACTTTTCCTCACTTTTTCATATAAATAAACTCTCATTACAACTAAGTTACAAAACTCAAGGTGTGTGCATGAAGTTTGCTTCATATTCCATTGCAACCATAACACACACGCGTTATGAATTTTAGGAACAATTGTGAGCTCCAATAACACACACACATTCATGTTTAATTACTTTCATCCTTTACCGAAGCGGAAATTTCTCCATGGAAACTTGGTTTTATGAAACCTTTATAAATGAAAAGAACACATACTTGTTAAAAACACATGAATATTTCTCGGTGTAGAAATATAAAAAAAATACCATGACCCTTTTCTCCATTTTCTCCTCAACCCATGGCACTTTCCTTCCATTCGTTTTCCCCAACTATGTGTGTGTTATTGCTAATTTGGTCCAATCTTGGCAAGGAAAAATATGAGGGATGTTGGCATCATTTTCAGCCATCATTTTCCATATAAGAAATCTTATTTCTAGGTGGATTTTATTCGAAATATTATTTTTATATTTGTTAAATTATACAAATTTACATAATATTTTCATATGTGTGTGTGTGTATTTCATTCTACTATTATGGAGCAAAACAATGATCCAAACCCAAAACCTTAACCCCTCACAAGACCCATACACATAAATTAATCTATTTTTAGATGAATTCAAAAGCCTAATTGATGAGCTTAGGAACAGTAGAGAGCCATCTCATATTTCATTGACCACTTTTATTGTTAGCATTATTGCTTCCATTGGCCATGGTCATGGATAATTACATGATATATTCGAGTGTATATCTAGGATAGGAGAGTACTACTCAAAAAATATTAGTAAGGAATCCGTGAAAAAATTGCATATAACCAAATAGATGATTGTTCAATTGTTTATTGACCCTAAAACCAACTAGCCTCCTAATCCAAGAGAGAGGTGTCTTTGCATGGGATAGTGCACATTGCAACCATGGAAAGGCCACTTGACAAAGATGTGGTTTATGGTATTTGATAAACATCCTTTCAATAACAAGTTGGATCCTTTGTATTTTCTTCATAAATTATGGGTCAAGTTTATTATGGGTATCTATTTGAATTATTTTGATATTGGTAAATTCCATGGGGTCGGTATTGGATCTACTCTAGGTCAAGCAAGGGCCAGTCATTACCCATTGAGAGGACCATCAACTCCTTGACATATCCCTAACTCTCCCACAACCATCTTATCTTGGAGACATGATTCATGATACTAGTACTACAATAGTATCCCTAACACATAGCTTACTTCAAAATAGCCTATAAGTTGTGGCATCATCTTATTATCTGGAGCCATTCTCAGACAATGTTAGACCACCAACTATAGTGACTTCAGGGATTCCTGATTTTAAATTGGGCACGACATTTGGATAAGATAGACATTATTGTTTTAATCCAATTGATTTGTGTCAATGCTCTCATATGGGCATACTTGTTATGGGTTGAAAAAGGTTTATTTATAGGATAGTTCCTTGGACAAGGTTAGTATGAAATATTTATTTTTATTTTCATTTATTATGTATATAATTTATATTGGTAATTGTTTCCCTTAGCCTAGGGATAACTAAGGATATTATGTCTCAAGGCCCAAAGGTTCTAGACATGGAGTACCGAGAGCCATATTGACTTGAGCCTACCCCTGGAGGGCCCATCTTTCCTCTTTAACACCTCCATCCTGTCAACAATAGTGACATCCATCCCATCGGTCTGGTCCTTTAACAAGAATGGATATTTCTCCATGAGGTAATGATTCTGGGTATCATGGTATGTGTCACTTTGATTCTCAAAACATTTGCATATGTGCATTTAATTCTCTTTTGCTTTATGATGTGTGCTTTTAAGACACATACAAGAGGCTTGCACCAGAGAGAGAGGAGGACGTTCCACCAGAGACAACCTGGCAGGCCTGGACCCAGGGGGTCTTACCCTCCCACTATGATGTTGGCCTTGGAAGGCTCGTGACATCACTTATGTGACCCTTGATGTCACTCAACATTAGATGGACACGATGGAGGTAGTTGTGTGCCAAGTGGCATGTGTGGCATGATCCAGAGGCCTTGGGAGGCCTAACATTTTTCTCCTTGAGGCCAACGTTTCACCTAGGAGATCCAAATTCACCCTAGAAGGGCATGACATCACCTCTCTTACTTGATTTAGGGTTTAATTTGTCAATTTTATGTAAAAAACTGGATATTTCATGTAAACTGGCCATGTCGGCCATTTTGACCTAATTTTGTAATTGAAGGTCATTGTAACTATATAAATAAGGGTTTTTTCCCTTGTATATTTTCATCATATTTCACTCACACAAGTGAGGTCTGAAATTTTCACCCTACTTGAGGGTTATTGGCTGAAATTTTAGGTGCACTTCTTGGAGGAGGCTTAATTTGGTGTTTATTGGCATTTTTCTTGGTGGAAAGTCTTCAACTAGGCTAATTGCTAGATTATTCTTGGTGAATGCAAGTGAATTTCTGCAATCCTTCTTTGATTTGAATGGTTACATGGTACATTTAATTTTCATTTCTTCCAAGAATATGAAATTGCTAGTTTAAAACCCTAGGAGAACAAGCACATGTTAGTGTCCTTGTCTTAACAACTTTTCACCTACTAGATTGTGCTATAAACCCTACCTTTGGAGCATTGTACTAGAGCCCTTTCATTGCTCTAGTACAATCCAAGCTCTAGAAACCCTACATGTTATCTTATTCAAGCTTGAGCTAAAGAAGAAGGAAAATCGTTCGGGCCTAAGGTTACCTACTTCCTAATAGTCGTTTTCCTTCTAAGGCTTGCTGATTGAGGCCTTGGGTTACCAACACCTCAATCATCATCCTTATTTTCCCTTAGCTCTTACATTATCATTTCTTTCCTTCAATTTTGTTGTTGCAAAGTGACTCCATTATCCCTAAAAGGCACTAATTTAAACCTTGAATTTGATTGATTGATGAAACCAACCCTTAAATATTTTACCTCAAGCAACCTAGTAACCTTTCCTAACCCTAGGAAGTGGTATGAAAACCTCCCCGATTCTAGCATCACATCTATGGAACAATTGGATGAATCCTTTCTCAAAGGATGGGGTATTAAGCTGGAAGACATCCCAGTACTACTAAAAAGACTTGAGCATATAAAACAAACTGAGAATGAAATTGTCAGACAGTTCCAGGATAGGTTTGAGGACATACTATTTCAAATTCCTGGAAGCCATCATCCTGAATACAAGTACCTCGATTATCTCTATACCAATGCACTATTAGTGCATTCAGAGTTTCCCCTCAGTAAAAAGGGCCCTAGAACGCTCCATGAGGCCCATGACATGGCTAGTGAAATCAAGAAAAATATCACCTTATCCCAGGAAGGACACCTATTTACCCCAGACACTCTTAGTTTGAAGAGATTAGTTTCCCTTGAGACCTTTACTGTTGATTTCCAAGAAGAAGGGGAACATATCATTTACCAACAAGAGGGTAATGAGGAGGATCTTGATGAGGTTTTCCAATCCAAGAAAGAAGAACAAATGATTACTCATTCTTCTTCCAAGAACAATGAAGATGTGGTTAAGGAGATAGAACCTAAGGACATCAAAAACAACGATGAAGTATTGATGTGTCCTCATCCTTCTCATGAAACCATCCAAAATCCCATTTTTCCTGCACAATATGAAGAGGATGAGGTTAGTCACTTTCCTTTTCAGGATTTTGATAATACCTTATTCTATGATTCAAAGAGTGAAGGAGAAATAAAATCCTCAGGCAAGGTAGATTCTCCTTGTTGTACAGTTGAAGATGTAGGGGAAAGTCATGAGGGGGAAACAATGATGCATGTTGTCTCATTTGATGAAGTGACCCAAGTCCTCAAAGCTCCTGCATAAGAAGAAATAAACACGGCAAGTTACCCTCCTTTCCAAAATTTTGATGATTCTTTATTTTATGATTTGGAAAAATGAAGAGGTGCTAGAGGAGCCCTTGAATTCTTTAAGTCCTTCATGTTATGATGAAGATAATGACATTGGCGATAATATTGATGGGTTCATACATGTTGGAAGGTGTAAGTGGGATGTGATTGGTTATAATAAGGATCCCATTTACGACATTGAAGGTCATTTTCGGAAGTTGCCTTTGCAACTATCATATGAGGTTACTAATTTTGACAATTGGCAACGAGGAGATGATATAATTACAGATACTTTCCAAACACCCAGGGATGACCTACTCCTATATTCTCCTGATTATTTTCGGTCATACCTTGAGGATTTTGATGAATACTCCTCTGAGCATTTAGATCTTTTTTATGAAGAAAATTATCAGCCATCGTTATGCTCAAATCTTGATAAGAGTGAGGAAGTTGCTTTCCTGAAACATGATACTTGTGATAATATTTTCCACCTCCCTTTGATCACTCTACCTCGCTATGTCACTAAGAGTGTGATTTGGAAACATGTCCCTTATTCCAAGTCTTCTGTAGGATGAATCCTCCTTTGGAAGTTTATGGGAAGGTTGAGTACCTTAAGAAGAAGTCTATTATCATGGTCTTCCATCTTCGCCTTAAGAAATTGTCAGTCATCCTATAGGTTCTTGCTAGTCCCTTCCCAGGCCTTAGATTGTGAAGACATTTGAGGTAGCCAACTTTTAGACTCTTTGAGTCAGTATTTTGAACCTTTGACCTTTCATGATCCCTTTCTGAAATGGATTGAGCACTTTCTTGAGAGAATGACTTGGCACCATTTTTCCCTCCCACCCGCCTCCATGAGCTAGACCTTACGATTTCCACAGATACAATACATTTTCTAACTCATGTTATTTGTGTGCTTAACTTATTGTTGTTTTGGTTTATGATGAAGCACAAAGGCATGTATTGTGAGACATTTCTAGGATGGTTTCACTGGCTATTTGACTGCACCTCGCATTCAACCAAGAGGTAAGTACAGGTAAGTAGGTAGGCATTTGAATTCATTGTATATACCATATGCATTTCATGCTAGAGTAGTTGTATTTCCATTTTGTATATATTCTTTCTTACTTTCATTACACTTTCATTACACTTTCATTACACATCACATCCCATCTCTAGGGGATCTTTTGGAATAGTTTTTTGGAAACAAACTTAGTTTTTATCTAGTTTTTCCATTTAAAAGAGTCTAGATAGAATAATGGTCTAAGTTGAAGAGTAAACCTTCCAAATATCAAGCATATTCAATGACTCAAAGAAAACAAAAGTGTAGTATCCTCTTTGACACTAAAAAAATTAAGCAAAGCTTTTGTACAACATGAGTATATATGTATATATGGAAAATATAAAGGTTATAGATCTTTTGGGATAGTTTTTTGGGAAATAAACTTAAGTTTTATTTGATTTTTCAATTCAAAAGAGTATAGATAGAATAATGGTCTAAGTTGAAGAGTAAACCTTCCAAATATCAAGCATATTCAATAACTCAAAGAAAACAAAAGTGTAGTACCCTTTTTGACACTAAAACAATTAAGCAAAGCTTTTGTACAACATGAATATATATGGAAAATATGAAGGTTATGGATTTTTTGGAATAGTTTTTTGGGAAATAAACTTAGTTTTTGTTTGGTTTTTCAATTCAAAAAAGTTAAGATAGAATAATGTTCTAAGTTGAAGAGTAAACCTTCCAAATATCGAGCATATTCAATGACTCAAAGAAAACAAAAGTAAACAATTAAGAAAAGATTTTGTACAACATGAGTACACACACTCACTCATGTTGTACAAAAGTATGTGAGAGTATCCAATCACATAGTCTCAATAATTTTTTGGAGCTCTAATTAATTATCTCAACCAAGTGATATAAAATATGACTTAATCTTTATGTTCACGAAATTTACAATATAGTAGACATAATCATTTCAAAAATTAAATCCAAACTCATATAGTGATAGTACCTACATTTCCTTCTCTCAAAGGATGATGAGATTAAACAAAATAATATTGACCTCTTAGAGGCAATCTACCATCCAATTTTTATTTCTTTCTAGATTTAATTACACTCATAAAGACTTACAGTCAATCCTCGACAACTACTAGGTGGATGTCTTTCTCCTACTGTGCATAATATAATTCACAATCCTTTAAGTACAAACTATATAATTTCACAATATGTAATTTGAAGTACAATCCTTCCTTATGGTTGGGTCCTAATAAGGGTTTAGACTTTACCTATTTTATATATAGTTCACTAAATTAACACTCTAATCTTTATAATCCCATCAGGCTAGGTTGAATGATGGAAGTACCATTTAGGAAGATGAAGTTTTCCACTAATAGGGGCCCCACCTAGGTTCAAAACCTGGTTAATATGCTTAGCATGGACTATGGGTGGTTGTGTAAGGATCAAGTGTATAGGGGCGATTTCTTTGACTCAACCATGGGTCTCCTAGGTGATAGTCAACGATTTTACCGATTCACCTAATACAAAAAACAATCTACTCTTTATATGGCATATTTACAATTACACCCTACTTTCTAGATTCACAATAATTTTCAAATCACGATTTACATTTGGATCTCTTTAATATGCTAGTTTACATAATGTATGCTTGAATTCGGGTGATGTAGAAACAATAAATTTCAAGTATGCATTCATAATTGATACTCAATGGTTCCTTGTACAAGAGAAAACTCATTGGAAACAAAAACCATTGTTAGACATTCACTGTTGAAATTTGTACGCAAATGAAAATGAGTCACAATTACAAGGAAATGCTAATACCCCCTAAAAACTTTTTTTCCTATTATGTAGTTGAAATGATTGAAAGTTGATTCTTAAAGATCTCCTAATTTTTCTAAGATCTTAACTAAATTATATTTTTCTAATAAAAGATTTTTCTTAATGATTCTACTATGAACAAATATCTCTTTTGAACATTCTTACTTATCTATGAAAAACCCAAGTATATTACATCTACAAAGAAATGGTACCTAAAAACAAATCTCACTTCTAAACTATGATCAAAGTTAAAACTCTTATAGTAGGGTTTCAAGTCTATGATCAAAGTTAAAACTCTTATAGTAGGGTTTCAAATCAACTCAACTCAAGAGCATTAGGGAATGAGCTTAATAAGGGATACGCCTATACCTCAATTGAATCCATTTAAATTCCCTTGAAAAATCTTTTTTTTTGTTAACATAGTGAGAAATCGATCACTATAGCATGTGAATGTAAGTTTCCCTTTTACAAGGTCTACACACCTTAAAAAGTACATGGGTTATGTTGCTACAATTCGTGTGCATTTTTGTAATTCCATATGGATAATTCACAAAAGTAGTTCTGGAATTTTCCACAAGAATTCAATTAGGATGAGGTTTCTAAAAGGGTTTAGATTAATTAGAAGACACAATTAATGACTTTATAAAAGGATTCAATCTTTCATTTACAAATATATTTAATCTATTAAATCTAGGAAAACCAAATCCCAAAGGAGGAATTTTTAAACAACAAATAAATGTATAAGAACTTTTTGATATCTTCATTCCTTTTATCAAATGGTTGATATCCTTCTTGCTTGAGCTTAAACTCCATGCTCACTCCAATATATTGCTGCAAAAAAATTCTCCAAATTTCCCCATGTAATTTAATTTGAGCTTACTGGTTGACCTCCCTACCATATCCTAAGGGTACTCTTATTCCCTTTGAACCTATGTGCTACAAGGGTTGTATGAAGGTGTGTAGAAATTAGTGATAGTGAAAATGTCCTATGCACTTCACTAACAAATTGTGCAGTTATGATCTATATATGGAATCCCCACTCTAAAACAAAACTCGATCAAGATTAAACGTAATCAAAGACTAAACTCTCCATCATTTCACCATGAAATGTTTCAGCATTAGAACAACCATCCAACATTAGGGAGCATAAGGTTTCATCCATGACCAATCTCCCTCTCTTCTTATAGTACTTGTGCAAACTTCCACCTTCCTTTTAATAAAAACTTTCTAATTTTTAATTCATTAATATACCTATTATTCACTTGAGCCATGTGTCTCTTCCATGTATAATTATAATTTCTAATTAATTTAAATGCATATTATTCACCCAAATCCTAACTACCTTTCTTATTTTGATTAATTTATGTCCCCTCTTCCATTTTCTAACTCTTTTGGTGAGTGCACATGATAATTCATTTTTAAATAAATCAAAACTTCTAAAATAGGAGATGAGTAATTTCTACTAATACATGTCTCTTAACATTTAGTTTCCATTTCAAATTTGGCTAATAAAATAAATATTATTAATATTCCCGAGCTAGTTAAATGAGTGTGATTAGTTTTATGTGAGTAATGATTTCATGATTGCACTCATGCTATTTAAAATATAATTCTAAATGTTATTCACATAAATAACATTTTATATGAGAATACTGACTCTTGATTGATATAAATAGTTGCAAGGGTGAGGCTATGATCACTCAAACCCTTATAGGTACATGAATTCTCATGGTGGGGGGAAATCCAATGTAAAACATGCATGAATTAAGTTAACTCCATCTCATTTACTCATGGTGAGAAACTCATGGTCATTGAGGAATAAGCCCTACCTTTCCTTGTTCCACACCCCTCAGTTGTACCTTGTAAGAAACCACTTGTTGACGCTTGAAAGCGTAATGATGAATACTATGCTCACAAATGATTGCCAAGCTTTATTATTTAACACTATTAATAATATACTAGTAGGTGGGACCCCCTTGTTTAACTCATAGCACTATGATGAATAAGACACACTTATATTGTGTTGCATATGTGTTGGTAGCATGACAATTTTCTACAACTCATTTGTTTCAAATCATGGCTAAAATCTTTATGGTAATATTTGGTGGTTGGGTGATTAAAACATGGAGATAAATGGTTTTGATGATCTCTCATGAAATATAATTATGCTGCCTTTTGGATGAAAGAATTATACTCTAGTTTTGATTTTGATATTGTGTATTGTTCATGGAAAAAGTTTGGGTGATCTCGACCCTTGCTACTATGGTTATGTGCATTGTTTGAGTTGCATATTGGGTTGTGTTCCTAGCAAGTTGTCATTTGAAGAAATTTGATATTGGCAAGGGGTGGCGCACTTTGGACAATCGTGCACTTTGCAAAAGTAATATGACAAGTTTGGATATTTGGTTGTATAATGGTTTTGAATGTAATGCTATGGTGGGTTGGCTAGTGGGCTCGGATCGTACTAATAATTGAATGAGGATATGAAGGAAGAAGTGACGTGCAATAAATGAACGTCACTCAAACTCCCCTCGAGCCCATCAACCTAGTCATTCTTTCATTTTTGGCTCTGTTAGTTGTTGCTTCTCCGCCTTGCCCGGTCATGGAGGAAGCCTACAACCTTGGGTTTTCTCCTCGCACAATATTTTACAGGTATGAGGTTTTCTTACTTTTCCATCCATGAGAATTGCTTTGCCCTTAAATCAAATGTTGTCTCTGGTTGCTCGTGGTCTGTGTGATTCTCAAGTTGTTATGATGTTTTTGGAACTATGTGTTTATGATTGCATCATTAGTTTCCTGTGGTGGTCGTTCTGAGACTGTTGGAACTAAGGGTTGGTTGTGGGTCCTTGTTATGTGTAATTGTTCACAAGGAAATGCCGAGTAAAAGTTGTGGTTTAGCCTACATTACCATGGTTTTGTATTCAGGTTTGGCCTCTCTGTTGAAATGGGTTATCTCAGTCTGCCTAACCTTTGGGCATTGCGAATACACCACCTATAGATTTATATTACTAGTCTCTGTGGCTAGTATACCCGTGCCATATTTTGACCCTGTGGATTTTTATATATCTCGTTCCTTGTCCTGGAAAACCCCTCAGTTTTTACCCTGTCTTCTTATGATCTCACTGTCACTATTGCATGGTGAACATTATACGGTTGCCTTAACATTGCTTACCCATATTTCATTGGGAGCACTATTTGTATAGTTTTGATTGGGTATGAGTTTTTATTTGATCGCTCGTTATGTTGTGTTGAAAGAAGCATCGGGTTCACTTGTTTTCTGGAAGTTACAGTCTGATATATAAAGTTCATGAAGTCAATAACAACGTTGTGAATTATTATTATACTCTGAAAATCACTCTATGGAGTAAGATTTCAGTGCTATGCAACTACCAAACCCTCTGGTTGAATTTCCTCGTTGTCTCTACCCTTACTATCATGGACATTTCTCGAATCCTGCACATTACAGTGGAAGTGTTGTTTACTCCAGTTTGAGTTGATGAGGGCATTGTAGCGATTATGATGATGTTCATCATGACTGCCATATAATGATAATGTGGTTACAATAGTTACTATGATTAAATAATTATGGTCATATCAAATAGATTATTGTGTAAAATAATTCAGAGGCCAGCACACAAATTTGTCAAAGAAGCCACCAGTTTGGATTATTGTTTTGAAAAAAGAATACTTGTTAAACTTCGAAATTCTGGACAGAGATAAATTTTGATTTCATCTAAGGTAGCATGTTTTGATTTGTTTCACTTGAACAATATCCATATTGATTCCCTATAATTCTACCATTTTTCGCTAATTACATTCCCTCCACGATCCCGATTTCACTTATCACATCCCTGTTCTGTGATATAAATTTAAAAAGAACAATATGTGTGGAAGAAAAAGAAAGATAACATAGCAAGGGTTGGTGATTGATATTATTGAGATTTTTATACACAGATTGTTTAACAGTATTTGTATATTGATTCCCTATCATTCTACCATTTTTCACTAACTACACACCCTCCATATTTCCCATAAACCCTATCATTCCCTGCTCACATGGCAATTAATGAATGGTGTGTTATGGATGGATTTGCATGTATCTCGTGTCAATTTTTGAGCCAACTTTTGATTCATGTAAGAAGAGTGTCATGTATGGTTTATTAAGAGATTTATTACTGACAAATTGTTGCTACGTGATGAGATTTTTTAGTAGAGGCAACAATGGTTGAAATAACAGAGGCAGGGGAAATTGGAATCGAGGCCATAGGAGGCCTAGAGTTTCTATCCATTTTGACGTTGACCTGCAAGAATTGAACCAATTGTTCCAAGTTGGATTATTTAATTGTGTTGGCCATGGGATAATGAACCCTCGACCAGAAAGACCCCCTTTCTAGCCTCCTCAGAATATCCCCGACATTGTCGTTCCTCCACATGTGTCTTTGCAGCCCGAAGTCCCCACAAATGACGATTGACAAGAGATCGTCAACCGGATTATCTCTCACCATCGTGGTTGGCCCACTATGTCATTTCCTTTACCACCACCTATTAATACCAATGTCCAAATTGCCCATGTTGTTTCGCCAGTTCAGTCTTCACACACTAGTAAGAGATTGAAAATTGATATTCCCCAACCTGTGCAAAAAAAGGGAAAAGAAGTTGCCTCCCTTTCTTCTCCCTCCACTGATTCCTCGAAATCTGTGTCTTCCCGCCTTCATTTAAATGATGAATTCTCCCATGTGATTAACGATATACAACCCCAATGGTCCAATCAACCACAAGATACTTCAGAAAATTCTAAGGGAAACAACAATGAAAAGAGGAAAATTGCCTCACAAAGTGGCAAATATGGTTTTTAAATTATGTTTTATATGATTTCAGTTGATAAGGACAGTGCTTAATGGTTTTTCAACATTTTTGGACAACAAGCACTATTTTTGATAATTTGTGGATAATGTGGATATATATATTCTTTTTTGGATATGATATAAATTATTTATGATATTTAAATATCCATTTAAAAAGATATTCAAGGGAGTTACAAGGGTGGTATATAGTCAAAACGATTATCTTTTGTGTGTTATATTTCATGCTTTAAAAAGAAGAAATGACGGAAATCACAAGGGGTCCCACCTACCTAGTTATTATTAATTAAGACCCTTAACTATATTATTATTATTTATTTATCCTAAACTAATTAGTTAAGTTAAATCAACTTAATTAAAGAAAGTAGTTGAGCTACTTCAACTTATTTGAAAAGAATAAAAGTTGAATGAGAGGAAGAGACAAGAGGAGAATAGAAGGAGAAAACAAGAATAAGGTTTTCTCTTTAGTTACATGAGATAGTTTCAGTTTTCATTCATTTTCGAGTTTATTCAAAGCCTAATTCTGTTCTTGACAACATGGTCTTATTGTAGACAACGAGGTTCAAGACTGAACCACACTTTTCAGATGATTTTTTTAGAGGTGTTGATTCATCCTTGATAGTCTATGTATTCTTGTCTATTTGTGAATTAAGTTTCATGGATGATAAAGGATATCTTGCATAGTCAAAATGGAAGTAGTTTGTGGCAAGTTGATCTAGATTATTAAATTCAGTTTTACTTTACCGTCGAAGTCTTTTTGTATGGTGTTCATCGGGGATCATTAAATCGGACTTTGGTCCATGCCCTCGCAGGGGTTTTATAAAGAGAAAAACACTTTTGGTATCTTAGAATGAAATAAAATCAGATTGATATTATGTCTCATATATGTGTATTCGTGACTTGGTTACTTTTCTCTTTTGATCTCCATGTTTACTTTATCGCAAAATCTGTGTACATTCCAGTAGTTGTTTTTATTAAATTTTATTTTTGCAACATATTTAAACTATAAATCAGCCCCAATCCTTGTAATTAATACTTGCATATTGAGATAATATTTTGAGGCTATAAACCCCCAGGTGACATTCCCAACTATCTTTTCCTAGCTAGGCAAGATCTGAAAATGATTGAGTAAGGTAATTCATACCTTTTCCCCAACACAACTTATGGTCCACTCTCACGACAACGTGTCACTAGTACATATTGGAAAATTTTCGATGTTTTGTTTGTGACGTTATGGAAAAAATTGGCCATACTATCGAAAAATAGAGGAAATTTTAAATTTGTTTCTCCATATTTCCCAATAACTTCATTCTTGCAACGTAATACAAAAACATGCTACTCTTGGCATGAAGTTAGGAGGACGTCGCTCTTGCGATGACATTGCATTTTCGTCTCTCCTGCGACGTTGGTGAAATATTCATCGCACTTGCGATGATATGGAAACTAGGTTTTCCCCATCCCAACGATCACTTAGTATTTGACCAAGTCAAATTTGACTTGGTCAACTATCATCATAATTGCGATGTTATAATATGTTGCATTTTACATATGTTGCGACAATTTTTCTATAATAACGACAATTCAAAAAGGGTATAAGCTGATCTTCTTGGTGAACAAAAAACAAGTATTTTTTCAGTATATGTTTGTGGGGAAGAA
This sequence comes from Picea glauca, assembly GCA_000966675.3. Taxonomy (NCBI): domain Eukaryota; kingdom Viridiplantae; phylum Streptophyta; class Pinopsida; order Pinales; family Pinaceae; genus Picea; species Picea glauca. The sequence continues at coordinate 62,724 of JZKD02S0205749.1, forward strand.
TGTCAGAAAACATTAGAGGTGGGAAACAAATTAAAGAGGGTAAAAAGGGTGACGATAAATGTTATTTCCCTTGCAAAAATTGTTGTACTAGACGTCCTGAAAGTTTTTTAATAGCAACAACTAAAAAACAATGTAGAAAATATGGGCACATGGATGGGGGATCAAATGAATATCATCCCATGGTAATTAGATATATATACATTTGTTATCTGTTTTAATATTTATTGTATTCTCAAACTTTTATATTGTTTTATACATGCACTATTTTTTCATGATTGTTTGTAATTATAAAGTTAGATTTGACCCCTAACTTTATGCACAAAGCACCAAGTAGTAGTAAAAATGATGTTGTACAAGATGAAGAACTTGAAGCAGATAACGAAGATCAAGTTAATGATTCCATGGAAGTAGATGAAAATAATAACATAGTTCAAGATGATGGGACAAATCAAATGACCCGAGACTTATTTGGTCATCTAGATGACGATCATGGGGACAATAGTGATGACATTTATGATGAACCTTTAATTGAAAAGGAAAATAAATGACTTTATAAAGGGTCAGGAGAAAATCCTCTCTCCACTACATTGCTGCTGGTGAAAATAAAGGTTACAAGTCATTTGTTGAACACTTGTATGACACAGATTGTAAGGTATGTAATATGTTTCATCACATATACATAAAGGTTGACTTTTCCCCATTTTTTTTAGTGTTAATTAATGTGTAAAACATAAATGCAATATTTACAATTACTATTCTTTACATTAACTATTTGTTTTTTTATGTTTTAGATTGTTAGGTGAATTTTTGTTATCCTCGTCAAATATTTACCTCGCACATATCAAGATTTACATGCCATTATGAAAGACATTGGAATGGAGTATCAAAGCATAGATGCATGTCCTGATGATCATATTATATATTATGGACAACATGCATCGAAAACATAATGCCTAGTATGTGGTATCAGTGGATATCAAACCGATCAAGTAACAAAAATGGTCCCTCGAAAGGTTCTCCGACATATTCCCATAATTATGCGTTTGCAGCGACTGTTCAGGTGATAAAGCATAGCATGGTTTATAGATTACTATGCACGAAGAGAATTGAAGATGGTGTTCTTCGAATGCTTGCAGATGGTTATGCATTTAAGGAAATTGTTGTAAAATGGCCATAATTTACAGATGAACCTCGTAATGTTAGGCTTTCATTGGCAACTGACGAGTGTTAATACATTTGGAGAGCTTTGGTCTGTTTACTCAGTGTGGCCTATTTTTGTTATCAACAATAACATTCCTCCTTGGATGTCAATAAAGAGGGATCACGACAATGATTATTCCAAGTATTTGTTTACATTAATTTTTCGAATTTAAATTTTTCATTTTTCTCTTTTTTTTGCATAACATCTTTTATTTATTTATTTACGTATATATACATACCATGGTAGTAATTTCGTGTAATTTCAAACAATTAGGCAAGTACCAAGTTAAAGATATGAATGTGTATATAGAGCCTCTTATCGATGAGCTACTAAAGTTATGGGAGGGAATCAGTATGTATGACATCTGCAAACCAATTAGGTAGAAGATATTTCAATGATGTGAAATACTTTTATGGACAATTCATGATGCCCCGAGACTAACACATTTTTGTGGTATGGACAATTCATGATGCCCTAGGACTAACACATTGCACGCTTGAATAATATATAATTAATTTAATATATCATGCATGTTGTTTAAATAATCATTTCGCATATTAATAATTCACATTAATCCATCTATTGCAGGTATTCAAACAAAGGGTAAATTTGCGTGTCCAGTTTGTGGTCCTAAGATGAAATATCGTCGGTCAAAAAGTTTAGGAAAGGAGGTGTTTGATGAGTATAGACACTTCCTCTCTAAGAACCATACGGATTGTACTACTGGAAAAGATCTTTTCAATGGGAAACAAGAGACTGGACTAAAACCACAAAGAATGATACCTTGCTTATGGAAGTTGGCATATGAAAGAATTAATCCTCAAAGTACACATTTTGTTTATGTATCGTAAATGGAATCATGTTTTGAAATTTTATTTTAATTATTCATTTTATTTTACCGCATTTGATAAATAATATTTTGAATTTTTTTATGCTTCATCAATGTCATCGTCGTGAAGATAGTAATAATGGGCTTCCAAGAGGAATGAAATGTTATCCCACTCAATTCATGAGGTTTCCTTACTATAAGGACCTAAAAATAATTCATTTATTTGATATAATGCATATCGAGAAACATGTGACAGAAAAATTATGGCTAATCATAGATGGCAGGAGGGATAAAGAAAAAAATGTCAAAATTTGTAATGACATTTGGGAAGCCAATCATGAAATGCAAAGTGTGATCTTATAAAATAACGATGGAGACCAAAATAACCTTCCATGGTTATTAACAGAGCAACAAACCAACAGTGTAAAAGAGGTCATTCAAAAAATTAAATTTCCCACAGGTTTTTGTTCAAACATAAAGAATATCTTAATGAAGAAAGGTGAATTTGGTGGGGTAAAAACACATGATTGACATACCTTCATTAAGGTAATTAATCATTTTAGTATTCATATTTATATATTGGTCATATACATTTTTTGAGATTTTTATTTTCTTGTCTAGTTTTGAACAAGTAATGATTCGTTTTTATTGTTATAGTATGTTCTACCTCTATATCTCCCAAACGACTTTGACAACAACGTCAAACAAGTTATATATGATCTTGGAAAATACATGAGGTAAGTAGTTGCATTATATATGCAAAAAAAAAAATCATTTTTTTATTGTACTTAATGACATGTGTTTAACTTGTAATGTAATATGTATTATGTTTGTTGAAACATGTTATTTTCTTGTGTCATGATCTGTAGATGGTTTTCATTTTAAGAAATCCATGAAGATGATATAAAGTATTGGAAGAGAGAAATCCCTTGGATAATGTGCGAAATGCAGAAGTATTTACCTCCAACATTTTTCAATGCACAAGAACATTACCTCATACACCAAGTTGAGGAGATTAAAATCTATGGACCTGCACACACAAGGTCAATGTGGATGGTGGAGAGGCACTTGAAATGATTAAAGGCTTTGGTTAGACAAAGAGCACGTCTTGAGGGTTCTATGGTGGAGGGATATATGGTATATGAATCCATGGTGAATATTAGTCAGTGTCTTCCTAAATTAGCAGTGCAAGCTATGCATGCAGTGGATTGCATTTGGGATATGAACGCCATCAAAAAAAATGAAAGGGAGCAGTTGTTGAAGAAAGGTACAATGAAGAAAGTTAGAGGTAATTAAATTGTGGATATTTTTAATAAATATAATTTTTTTCCGTTTTTTTGTGTATATGATCATACTCATTTAACATTTATTCTTTCATCATTTATTAATATTTACCATGGTTATAACTAATATTTAATATTGGTGAATTGTGATTTTTTTATCGGTCTGTTGCTCAATATTGGGGTGCACTACATTTATACATTGCAAACCATCTTGACTGGATGAAGGTATGGATTGATAGATGTAAAGAACGTCATGGCGGTAGGTTATCATGGAAAGAATTGTCTGAATTGGTTAGAGAATCTCGTTGTAATGGAGATTTCGATGTTACGCAGAGGGAAATAGATTTAGCATATTGTTTGAAAGATGGAAAGGCAAGCAAATTCACCCATTTTCTTTAGTTATTTTATATTATATTAATGTGACTATAGGTTTTTTTTTTCATATTGTACTTCCCAGGTTATATAAATCTATTTATTATTAATTGACAATGCATCTTTTACATGTCTGTCATATTGCAGTTGAAACACCATAAGACTATGTGGTGCAATGGTTGTAAATTTCACATCAAACAGTTGGATGAAACCAGAAAAACTTTTGATAGTAGGATAACTACAGTATTCTAGGTCACTAATGTTTTCTCTAGGAGTGACAGATGCCCTCGAGAATATGAAAATAGATACTATGGGATTTTGAATGATATAATTGAGTGTGACTTTAATTCATTCAAATTAGTTTTGTTCGATGTCAAATGGTATAGGTTATGAATGCATGAACATGATGAGGAAATAACCATTATTCAACATGCTAACAGATTTTCGATGATTAAAACAACAATTTTTGAAAAAGAAAAAGACCGCTATGTTTTTCCAAGTCAACGTGAACAAGTATTTTACTCAAAGGTTCCAGGTAAGAGGGATTGGTAATTTGTTGTTAGATATGGTCCAAGAGGAAGTCCAGTAAGTATATTGTAGATGAGGAAGATGATATTGAAGAAGAAGATGATGAATAGCTAGAGTAGGAAGAATATGGGTCGACAGATGAAGAAGATAGAGAACATGAACCAAGCATAGGAGACAATGCGCCAGTTCTTGATGATGATATCGATGAAGGTATGCTTGAAAATGACATTGATGATGATGATGATATCATCAATCCTTTCAACATTGTTTCTTAATCGGATGCTGATACTGATGTTGAGTTGGATGATCAAGAGGAAGATACAGAAGAAGGATGATACAAATGTTGCATTGGTCAATGAGGTACGTAACTAGATATTTTAATTTGTATGAATTATTATCTTTAAATAATTTTTTATGTGGGTTAATTACATGTTTTTAAGTTTTATTTTATTTTTGTTTTGGTAGTTTCTATGCATGATTACTATGTTTCTTTTGTT
>JZKD02S0205749.1:67548-82414 GCA_000966675.3 Picea glauca
GTAGAGAATAAATTATTCTCGAAACCAAGAAAAGTTCATTCATTCATATTTATACTCAAAGATCACTCACAAACCTACTCTATATACTGTCTCATCTTGTCCTCGTTTCATTTTAATTTTCTGATCGGTCAAATTTTAAAGGAAACAACTATTAAAAGATATTGTATTAGGGATAGAGTACATGATGGGAAACAGTGACCTATGAATGGGGCCAACATTGAAATTTGTTCAAAATTTTTCTGTATGCATCGAAATTTGACATGGATAGTCTCTTCCATGTAAAATTTCAATATAGTTCCGACAATAATTCTGTAGAAGGGAAGATCCATGTCAAATTTCAAGATAGTTCCGACAACGATTCTATAGAAGGGAATGATGAATGATGATAATGAGAGGTGAAACATGATGAACATTGATGCAAATGTGGATGATCTCAAATATTACGTGGGGACATGATACATCCTTGAGTCTTGAAACCCTCCCATATCGTCAAGGCATGTGTCTAGTCTAACCATGTCAAATGTTGATGCATACAGACACATATTGAAGAAATTTCAAGGTTGGCCTCATTCACTGCTCACTATGCAGGGTCGATGCATGAAATTTGTGGTGGGTGAATTGGAAGTTCCATGACATTTCAAGAGAGTTCCAACAAATATTCTACAGATGAAAACAACGAATGATGACAATGAGACTCCCATTATGAACGTTGTTGCAAACATGGACAATCTCAAAGATTATGTGGCCAGGACATCAGATATTATTGAGTCTTGAAAGCATCCCATACCGTCAAGGCATGTGTCTAGTCTAACCATGATGAATTTCAACACATACATGCATAGTTTGAAGAAATTTCAACGTTGGCCCCATTCACTGCTCACTCTGCGGGGTCGGTGCAAGATGACATTTGTGATGGGTGTATTGGAAGTGCCATGACATTTCAAGAGAGTTCCGAAAAAATATTTTATAGATGTCAATGAAGAATTATGATAATGAGACATCCATTATATTGAACGTTGATGCAAACATGGATGATCTCAAATATTATGCGGGGACATCAAACATCCTTAAGTATCGAAACCCTCCCATACCTTCAAGGCAACTATCTACTCTAACCATGTCAAATTTCGATGCATACGGGCACAGATTGAAAACATTTCAACGTTGGCCCCATTCACTATTGTAACATCCCGCTCTTGTGCACACTGAGCGAACTTATTCTCTGAGTACACTTGCTTGCAAGTGATCCAGATTATTATACTATTGGATGTTTGATTATGATTATGAGGCATTATGGATATGATGATATGTTATTTTGTTGTATTTACATAGACATGTGCTATTGACTGGGTTCTTCTGAGTGTGCAGGACTTTGAACCTCGAGGATGCATAGGAATCAATGAAACCCCTTGGACTCTAGATCGAGTCAGGGAGTGGACTGTTGGGTTGAATATTGTTGATGTGACATATGTACTTATTATTAGATGTTATGATGATTGATTATTATTGCTGAAATGATTTGTTGATGGATGCAGGCTGATGATATCTTGCTGACTAGAATCACATGTGGAGTAGAGGGGTCATACATGACAACCAAATAATTTGAGGGAGAGGTGTGGGAGAAGCCCTTCCACGGCCTACTAGAACTCCCACCATGGATCGAATTGTAGGCTAATGATTACCTAGTTCGAGAAGACCCATGATGTCGTGAGGGAATACTGTGACAGTTTCTCACGATGATTCTAAGGGGCACAGAATAAGGAAGGGGACTTATTCCTTAGAGGCCCTTAGTCTCTCACAAGGTCACCTGGCAGAGTATTGACTCTGGGAGTTTTGATGTCTACCAAGTCAGTCAAGAGGCGAGTGGAACCCTTGGAGCACATAGTGCGTCCTGAAGGGCACATTGTGCAAGGAAAATGGAAAGAGGCGAGTGGAACCCTTGGAGCACGTAGTGTGTCTTGAAGGGCACGTTGCACAAGGAAAACAAAAAGAGACGAGTGGCACCATTGGAGCACATAGTGCATTCTGAAGGGCACATCACGCAAGAAAACCAAAAAGAGGCGAGTGGCACCCTTGGAGCACCTAGTGTATCCTGAAGGGAACATCATGATTTTAACTGGTAAGTGAATAAACCTAGTCAGACTTAAAATGAATGATGTGATAAGTAAGATTTTAAAAACAAATTTTCCCTAATAAAAATGTCGCCCAACCTAGTAAAATTAAAACTTGGGTCTAAGTAGAACATGTGGTCATAAAATAATAATAATGAATACACATGTAACAAGAAGTGGGGTAAGCAATTCAATTTATTTATTAAAGTCAAGATTATAATGGAGGATTAAAATTAAAAAAAGGGAAATGGTTGTTTTTATCTATTTTTACTAATTTAATTTTAGTTAAAAAGAAAAGAAAAGAAAAGAGGGTAAATGGTTGTTTCATCTACACTTGCTAAATTAATTTTTAATTAAAGAAGAAAAAGGGTAAATGGTTGTTTTATCTACACTTGCTAAATTGATTGTTAGTTAAAAAGGAAAAAGGGGGAAACTTAAAAGAAATAGGAAACTTACAGAAAAAGAGGGAAACTTAAGGAAAAGGGGAAATGTAAAGGAAAAACTGAATGTTTAACTTAGTAAGGAATCTTTCCATTGGAACTTTCTAATTATGAACTCAACTAGGAATTAAGCAAGGAGTAAGTCATTTAAGAAGTGTAAGGGAATTTTGGCACACCTAGGAGCGATTTTAGGAATGCTTTTAGGTGGGTGAAGGAAATAGGAATAATTAATTAACTAATAAAAGTAATTTTCTAGTGCAACTAGGGGATCGAGCGACATGTGTATGAGGGAGGTTTTTCCTAATTAAAGTTTATGAAAAAGGAACTTAATGAGAATTTGGGAAACTAATTACTTAAAAAATCTATAAAAAGGATGGAGGAGAAGGAGTATGGATCTCATCTTTATGCGTAACGTTACACTGCTGAATTTTTGTGTTGACTGAACTTCTCCCTTGGGAGTTGGGATACCCAGCTCGGGGAACGAGTGGTAGCTCGACCTTGTGAGGCGATATGGGTGCTAGTAGTTCTCTGGTATTGTATGTGTGGCCCCTTTGCATATCAGGGGGCTCAGTGGGAAGAAGAGTACCTCTAGCGTTGGCTGGGAGGTACCGATAAGGTCACATCGATCGACAAGCGGGAGATGAACAGAGCGCGCATGGGACAAAAACTATGAAGCATTCGCGTTGGGCCAAGGTACGCCGATTTAATTTGTTACTTGCAATGAAATTTAATTTACAGATGTTATTTCTTTGTGCTCGGTTGAAGATTTCATTGCCATGATTTGTCTTGCACCTGCTTTCCTATGATATTTGTAATCCCCTTGCTTGTTGTATTCTTATTTGATTTCCATTGGAGAACCCAACTTTTGATTGCAGTGACTTGTCTGTGTGGGTTTTATTGATTATTATGAAGAGATTGTGTTTTTATCTTCCGTCCCTTATCTCTTTAGTCATCAGTCTGTGCCTGAGAAGTTGTCCAGGAGTTGAATTGACGGTCGTCACTTCGATGTTTAAAGACCTATAGATTCAAATGCCCTGCTTTTCTATGCATGGATGATGAGTGAAGGATAAAATTTTCCCAACTGTCTATCCCTTACTTATATTTGCGTTGATTGAGTCATGGAAGAATGATTTGTCTTTGCGCCTTCTTGTAAATGAGTATTCTCCATGCCTTGATTGATTAAAACTTTGATTTCCTATGCGTTTTTAATTGCTGAAACTTGGATAAAACCTCTGAGTCTTGAATGCCAAATCTCTGCCCTTTCTTTTGATTGATTACATTTGCGTTTTCTGGTGGTTGAATTCTTCTGCGTTTTCCTATGATTGATTATCTCTGACATTTCTTGGAGTCTTTACTCAACCTTCACACCGCTAATTTCTGGGTGATTTACCTAGCCTTTACACAACAGTTACACCATGATTTTTGTGGCTCATTACCCCGTTTTTCCCTTATGATTTTCATGGCCCTGTTACCGTGCTTAAACAATTATGCTTATTTTAAACTCTTTGCAGAACACTTAATTCCAATCACAATAATGCAAGGAAGTAAGAAATAAAACATTCAACATCATTCACACATATGAAATATACAAAGACAAATATTTCCCGAGGAAACCCATAAAGGGTAAAAACCTCTTCTTCTTTATATGATAAGTAATCATTACATTCTGTACATTATCACACTTATGAGCACCAACTCATAATGAGGCTACAATCTCTGTTTTGCAAGCTACTACTTGCTGATAGCACCAACTCTCTGGATTCTCTAGCACCCACTAGAAGGAAGCACCGACTCCTTGGTTTCTCTAGCACCCACTAAAAGGAAGCACAACCTCCCTAAGACTTCCATCACCAACTGGATGGAAGCACCAACTTCCAGTTACACAGGCACCAACCGGTATATCAGAGAACCAATGTTCTCCCTTGCACCACCTTGCCACCCTAGTTTTTTTGGCTACAACTAGATGGATGCTACAATTCCCTGTGTTCAAGCACCCACTTGAACCTCTGAGGACAACAGTCCTCCATAGCACCTCCCTACCACCCTGAAATATAAATATTTGCTACTGAAACTTATTGCAGTGATATAATGTTCATCAATGGCTTACCAGTCTCATCACTATTCTGCTACACTGCTCTTCTCTCATGTATCAGTTACTCTCTGCCTGCATCTTCTTGCACTTTCTGATCTTATGCTCTTCTCTATAAGTGCACCTCAACCTTCTTTTACTGTCTCAACTATGCATCTATGTTCTTTGCTTCTGTTGCACTTTATGCTCTGTGTCTTATTTTGATTCTCTGAATTACGCCTATTCTGTGTATTTCGGCTGCTACATTATGCCTCCTTCTACGCGCATAAATCCCTCTCAACAACCACCCCCATATATTATTTGTTCTCCATTCTTATAGTCTATGTGCACCTTGTGCATCCCATATGAACAATGCTTCTGCATGCTCTTCATGTCGAGTGCTCTGCCTGATCATCATTGCAACTCTTCAGCTTCTCTGGCTATTAAAGCCATGTGTCCATCATCACTGGGTGTTATGCTAAGATTCCTTAGCGTGTCTAGCAGTCGAGACTCTTTGTCTTCTCTGTCATAGTTGAGCTCATCCTCTTTGTTGCAGTTATAGGATACAACGCTCTTCCATCTGTCAATCGCATCTATGAACAATCTTCATTCCACTGGCCGATTCCTTGATAATCTTCATCTTCTCTGGCGATCACCATGAAGTCTCTTCCAGTCCTCTAGCATAAATAATCATTTGTTTCTAGCAGTTGCACTGTGAACCTCCAAAAACCGCATCAGCAATTGAATCGCCACTGATCGATTAACTGTGAAGAGAAACATTATCCCTTCAATCATATTCCTGAATAGCCTGCACCATTGGATCATAAATGATGGGTCTTGCGCTTATTTCACCATTTCGTAATTCGACATTTCGACATTTCGACATTCCTGTGGTGAGGCATCTCGTCTCTCCAAGTTGCAATCTCCGAAATGGAGATTATCTTCATGCTACTTCCTCCCTTGAGCCTTCGTCGATGTGACCATAGGTTATGACCAGGGGCCAATTCTGAACACGCATTTCACATTTCACATTTTGGGGATTCTGTGATGATTCATCTCAACTCTCCATGTCCCAACCTCCGAAATGGAGCTTGTCTCTTCGATCTCTTCTCTACATCTCTTCGACGATGTGACCACCAGTGGTGACCAAATGCTTATCCATACAACGCTTTCGCAATTTTGCATTTCGACACTTTGGGACTCCTGTGATGGAGAGTCTCGACTCTTGCAGTATTTTTCGGAGGTATCAAATATTCAATCAATACAAACTCCCCCTAACAGGATGGACTCTCTTAGGTGTGATACGGGATGACACCCAACTTATGTTGGAGATATTCAAATGGTGTCTTAGCTAGGGGTTTAGTAAAGATGTCTTCAATTTGTTCTGTGGTTGGAATGTAATGGACCTGAACAATTTGATTGGTGACCTGCTCTCTCAGAAAATGGTATTTTATGGGAATATGCTTGGTCTTGGAGTGGAATATAGGATTCTTGGACACACTGATGGCACTAGTGTTATCACAATGAATTGGGATCGGTGCAACGTATTTTACCTCCAAGTCTGCAAGTGTCTCAATCATCCATAATACCTGAGTGCAATAGGTAGCAGCTGCAATGTACTCTGCCTCTGTAGTTGATAAAGAAATGGAACCTTGTTTTTTACTCAACCATGCTACTAGAGAATCTCTTAAGAAGAACACACCTCCACTCATGCTTTTCCTTTCATCCATGCAATTAGCCCAATCAACATATGAGTAGACTGATAATTGAAAATTCTAATTTTTAGGATACCGTAGGCCATAGTTCATTGTTTCTTTCAAATATCTGAATATGATTTTGACATCTAGCAAATGACTCTGTTTAGGTGCAGATTGATATCTTCCTACCATTCCAACATCATGCATTATGTTTGGGTGAGATGTTGTGATGTACATCAGGTTGCCTATCATTGACCTATATGAACTTTGATCAACATCAGGTGAGTCATCATCCTTTCTTAATTTGCATCCAGTAACCATAGGTGTGCCCACAGGTTTAGAATCTTCCATTTGAAACCTTTTCAACATTTCTCTTAGATATTTTTCTTGAGAAATGAACATCCCTTCAGACCTTTGAGTAATTTGCAGACTAAGAAAAAATGACAGTTCACCTATCATAGACATTTCAAACTCTGACTCCGTGGTAGAAGCAAACCATTGTACCAATGAATCCTTATTACATCCGAAGATGATGTCATCTACATAGACCAACACGATGAGAGATATAAACTTACCTTTGTCTCCCGTCATATGTTTGGAGCATCCATTGTCTATATACCAAGGGTTCGTTTGTCTTTGAGTTAGCAACACTAATCCACACTTGTCACTTTCTTTCTTCTTCCAAACCTTGACATTTTCAACAAGGGAATTCAAATCTGGTTCATACTTCCTTAAGCGACAATCAACAGATTTATGTCCATAGTTATGACATATGTAACATTCTGGTTCATCGAATAAAGGATCATAATGATTGTTATGCTTAACCTGTGTCCTTTTCCCATCCATCAAGTGATTTGCAGTCTATGGTGGTTTGTTACTTGGTTGTCTCATTCTTTGTTGTGGCAGATATCTATACCTTGAATGTCTTGATTGCTCATAATTTAATTTTAAAGAACAATTTACAGCTTTATGACCAAAGTTAGAACAAAATAAACAATATCCATAGAAAAAATGTTGGTACCTGGAAAAAGTCTATCTTCTTTGAGGAGGTCGATTTCTTTCATGCCGATAATTTCTCTGATCTACAGATTCGGTTCTAGTACTTTTTCTTTCATTCCTTCTTGGTGGCTGATTTTCTTTCTTTGTTTCTGTAGAGTGACTGTTGTCAATGTTTGAGGATTTGACAAACTTGATAGGTTATTGGTTTCTTGGCTGACCACTACTTGATCCCTCTTCATAACCCAAACCAGTTTTCATCTTTGGATTCCTTTGTTGATTCAGAATGGTGGCTAATCCTTCTGAGGCTTTGATACTTGACAGATTCTGATGATACAAGGCTTGAAACCTCTCCAACTCTTTCCTAGTTTTCACTACTTCTTCTTCCAGAGCTTTACATCTTGCCTTCTTTTCTGATAACTGTTAATCAAAATGTCCTCGATTTTATTTGCCTCTTCTAATTCCACTTTTAGTAGGGCAAAGTCTTCATCAGGTTGTTTACTGTCTTTCTCGAACTATATCAACAATTGTTTTCGCTTTTTGTTCTTAATTCTGAGTTTGTCAATCTCTTCCATTGCACTGATCAGTTCTCCTTCCATATCAACCACAACTTCTTCTTCATTAGCCTCACTTCCTGTGCTTTTATTATCATAGTCCTTTTTGGCCATAAGTATGAAGTCATTTAGTTTATATTCAATAGAGGAGTCATTGTCTTCATCATCTGAAGGATCATCATCATTGTTTACACAAATACTTTTCTTTTTAAAATTATATTCTTTAAAGAAATTTCTGTGTTTGTGCTTCTCCTCATCATCACATGTCTGATCATTTCTTTTGTGAGGACATTTATTTGCAAAATGACCTATCTTACCACAGTTTAAAAATTTGAAAGGCAGTTTACCTTTGTATTTGCCTGATCCCTTCTTCAGTCTCTTCACAAATTTTGCTTCAATTTCATCAGGCTCAGAATCCTCATTATTGTCTTCCTTAAATGATGCTTCTCTGGAGGTGGGTTTATCTTTAACTATTCTCATTTCATATGCAGTCAGTGTTCCTAGAAGTTGATCAAACTCCAAGGTTTTTAGATCATTAAGTTCTTCTATAGTAGAGACCTTTGGGTTGAACCTATCTGGTAGAGATCTCAAAATTTTCTGAACTAAAGAAGGTTCCTCAATTTTTTCACCAAGTGATTTCATTGCATTTACCAGTTCTTCAACTCTCAGAAAGTATTTTCCAACAGTTTCATCTTCTTTCATCTTTAGTTGTTCAAACTGTACTCTGTAGGTTTGAATCTTGGCGTCCTTTACCTTCTCATTACCTTCATAACTACTAATGATTTTGTCCCACATTTCTTTGGCAGTTCCTAGATGCATTAACTTTTACGAATTCTGCTTCTGCAAGCCCACTCAATATAGAATTCATAGCCTTAGCATTGAATCTAAATTCTAGCTTGTCATCCTTATTAGCTAGCACAACTGGCTTTACATAACCAGTATCTACCACATCCCATACATTTGCACCTAAAGCCATTATGCAGGTTCTCATTCTAACTTTCTAGAAGGCAAAGTTTGTTCCATTGAACGGAGGGGCCTTATTGGTTGAATTTCCTTCATGGCTTGACATGTTTAAGCTCTAGGATCTACCCTTAGATAAAAGGGGCCGGATCTGATACCAATTGTTGGACAACTGAGAGGTGGGGGCGGGGTGAATTAGTTTTTACCGTGCTTAAACAATTATGATTATTTTAAACACTTTACAGAACACTTAATGTCAATCACAATAATGCAGGGAAGTAAGCAATAGAACATTCAACATCATTCACACATAGGAAATATACAAAGACAAATATTTTCTGAGGAAACCCATAAAGGGTAAAAACCTCTTCTTCTTTATATGATAAGTAATCTTTACATTCTGTACATTATCATACTTATGAGCACCAACTCATAATGAGGCTACAACCTCTGTTTTGTAAGCTGCTACTTGCTGAGAGCACCAACTCTCTGGATTCTCTAGCATCCACTAGAAGGAAGCACCGACTCCCTGGTTTCTCTAGCACCCATTAGAAGGAAGCACCAACTCCCTAAGAGTTCCAACACCAACTGGATGGAAGCACCAACTTCCAGTTACACAGGCACCAACCTGTATATCAGAGAACCAATGTTCTCCCTTGCACCACCCTACCACCTTGGTTTTTCTAGCTATAACCAAATGGAAGCTACAAATCCATGTGTTCAAGAACCCACTTGAACCTCTAAGGACAAAAGTCCTCCCTAGCAGCTCCCTACCACCCTGGAATATAAATCTTTGCTACTGAAACTTATTACAGTGATATAATGTTCATCAATGGCTTACCAGTCTCATCATTGTTCTGCTACACTGCTCTGCTCTCCTGTATATGTGTCTCTCTGCCTACATCTTATTGCTCTTTCTGATATTCTGCTCTTATATACAAGTGCACCTCAACCTTCTTTTACTGTCTCAGCTATGCATCTCTGTTCTTTTCTTCTACTGCGCTTTATGCTCTATGTCTTATTTTGATTCTCTGAATTACGCCTATTCTGTGTATTTCGACTGCTGCACTCGGCCTCCTTCTACGCACATAAATCCCTCTCAACAACCACCCCAATATCTTATTTTTTATCCATTCTTATAGTCTTTGTGCACTTTGTGCATCACATATGCGCAATGCTTCTACATGCTCTTCATGTCAAGTGCTCTTCATGATCATCATTGCAACTCTTCAGCGTCTCTGGTTGTTAAACCCATGTGTCCATCATCACCGGGTGTTATGTTGAGATTCCTTAGCCTGTCTAGCAGTCAAGACTCTTCGTCTTCTCTGTCACAGTCGAGATCATCCTCTCTGTTGTAGTTATAGGCTACAACGCTCTTCCATCTGTCAATTGCCTCTATGAGCAGTCTTCATTCCACTGACAGATTCCTTGAGACTCTTCATATTCTCTGGAGATCACCTTGAAGTCTCTTCCAGTCCTCTGGAAGAAACAATCAGTCGTTTATAGTAGTTACACTGTGAACCTCCAAAATCCGCATCAACAACTGAATTGCCACTGATCGATTAACTGTGAAGAGAAACATTATCCCTTCGATCATATTCCTGAATAGCCTGCACCATTGGATCATAAATGATGGGTCTCGCGCTTATTTCACCATTTCGCAATTCGACATTTCAACATTTTGGCATTCCCGTGGTGAGGCATCTCATCTCTCCAAGTCGCGATCTCCAAAATGGATATTAGCTTCATGCTACCTCCTCCCTTGAGCCTTCATCGATGTGACCATAGGTTATGACTAGGGGCCAATTCTGAAGATGCATTTCATGTTTCGGGGATTCTATGATGAGTCGTCTCGACTCTCCATGTCCCAACCACCAAAATGGAGATTGTCTCTTCGAGATATTCTCTACAGCTCTTCGACGATGTGACCACCGACGGTGACCAAGCGCTTATCCATACAACGCTTTCACAATTTCACATTTTAGCGCTTCGGGACTCCTGTGATGGAGAGTCTCGACTCTTGAATCCTCCAACTCCCAGTATCCAAAACTCTGGTCGATGTGCCTATTTCGGGATTTTCAACATTCAACACTTCGAGACTCCTGTGATGAAGAGTCTCAACTCTTGACTCCTCCAACTCTTGGTATCCAAAACTCCGGTTGATGTGTCTGTTTCAGGATTTTTGGCGTTTCGCATTTCGACACTTCGAGACTCCTGTGATGAAGAGTCTCAACTCTTGACTCCTCCAACTCTTGGTATCCAAAACTCCGGTTGATGTGTCTGTTTCGGGATTTTTGGCGTTTCGCATTTCGACACTTCGAGACTCCTGTGATGAAGAGTCTCGTCTCTTGACTCCTCCAACTCCCACTATCCGAAACTTCGGTTGATGTGCCTGTTTTGGGATTTTTGGCATTTCACATTTTGGCACTTCAGGGCTCCTGTGATGAAGAGTCTCGACTCTTGACTCCTCCAACTCCTGGTATCCAAAACTCCGGTTGATGTGCCTGTTTCAGGATTTTCAGCGTTTCGCATTTCGACACTTCGGGACTCCTATGATGAAGAGTCTCGTCTCTTGACTCCTCCAACTTCTGATATCCGAAACTCCAGTTGATGTGCCTGTTTCAGGATTTTCGGCGTTTCGCATTTCAGCACTTGGGGACTCCTATGATGAAGAGTCTCAACTCTTGACTCCTCCAACTCCCAGTATCCGGAACTCCGAAATGGAGTCTTTGTTTCTGATACCCGAAATGGAATTTAGCTTATGATCTTGCCATGCGATCATCATTGTGCTGCTAGTCGTGATCTTTTCCATCAATGAAAAACACACATACATTGCACTCTGCGTGCACCTCTGCACTATCTCTTATGGTCTTCACGAGCTTGCTCTGCTGTGTCTTCCCAAAATACTTCTGGTGCCCGCCTGGCACATTATACCTGAACTCAAGTCATCATCGTTGCTATACTTGTCATCAATGACAAGCATACACTGCCTGTAAAACATACCAACATGCCCTTACCTCAACGATTTTACCTGGAAGCTATCTCATTTTCACATAGCGTTTTCACATAGTGTTTGCATTTGTTTTTACCCAAATATTTACCTAAATTATTACATAGTGGTTGCATTCGTTTTACATAGCTCAAATCGTTTTCCCCCAAGTCTTTACACAACATTTTCTTTTGAAGGTCAACGAATCTAAATAGATGTAAGTTCTATTCAAAGAGAAACTAAATGAATGTAATTTTATAGAGTTTTAATATAGTGAATCCATGTACAACAAGTCTATACCTAGACGTAATTTCTACCCAATGAATCCGAATAGATATATTTTCTATAGAAAACGAATCTAAATAGATGTAATTTGTTTCGAGTATTAATTTATCTTTTTAAATGAAAGTTCAGAGCGAAATTTCCTGGAAGAAATGTAAATTTTATGGAGTTTTAAACTCCCTTTAAATGTGGCTAGACAATGATTTTCATTTTAGGATAGGGATTTATTCTTTAATAATGATTTTTATTTCTGGGCGTTTTCTTAGCATTTAATTTCACTTTTAAACGTGTATTTTAAATTGTGAGTCTGTTGGGAAGCGAACCTTTATCCTTAGAGTTTCAATCCCACCTTAAACGTGTTTATTAGACATCAAATTATATGTTGTGTAGCTATATGACAACGAAATTAAGTGGGGCAACGATTTTTGTGAATGACAACGATCTGGCTGTGACTGTGTAACAATTTCATTTTGACTATGTATTTGGTTGTATGTAAGTAATGCATTGTATGTTGTGTATGACAACGATCTCCCTTTGGTATTAATTATTGACTGACGTCGATATCTTGTAGCGAATGAACAACAACTTACCATTATTGTTGGAAGCAAGATGTATAATTAATTCCTTGCTAAATTATTTTATATGTGCTAATCCTGTGTAAAAGACAATGTTCAATTGATTGTTAAAATCGTTATGTTGTTAAAAGGACAATGAATCATATGGTTTAAAGGACAACGATTTATTTATAGCATGTTGATAGCATAATGATATCATATTTTATTAATGGTGATTTTATTAATAACATATAGATAAGTATGTCGACAACGATTTTACTCATAGTCACATGATAGCATATTGACATCGATTGATAACGTTTATATATGGTGACAACGTTCATATGTTGGAAATCATTATTTGTGGTGACATCGTTTATATGTTCGACAATGTTTATATATTCATATGTGATATTGATATCAATATGTGACAACGTTTATATATTGATATGTTGGACAACGTTTATATCAATATGAATATTGCTATAATGATATTGATGTGTTAGACAACAATTCATTTGACGACAACAATGATATATTATACAACAATCTCACTATATTTCTTCAGTTTAAAAGACATCATATGCATTTTTAAAAACATGTTTATATTGTTTTAAAGGACATGTTCCATACATTTGTTTCTATTTAGAAGATAGCATTTCAGTTTAAAAAAAAAACATGTTTTATATGGTTTTAAAAGACATCTTTCTTATTTGTTTCAGTTGAAAAGATAACGAATTCGTCCCTAGGAAATTACTCATCCGATATTGGAATTGGAAAATAGTTAAAATGAGATACTTGTACCGATAATAATTATTTTAATATGTACAGAGTGATGTATATTGCAATAGAATTTGTTACGGAAAGAATTCAATCTGTTGTATGAATGTTATAGTCGTCAGGATTCCTCACATCTTGTTTCCTTGTCGATGGGGTGCTTGGGTTAGTCGTCTTGTGTTTCGACAGTTAATTCAGTCTCCTAGCACGTTGAAGATTCTTGGGTTATTGGTCTAGATGTGTTGTGTTGCATCAGGATTACTGTCACGCCTATCACCTTGTGACGACATGATTCCTGATAAGGAGATTATTGCGCACCCTGATGGATAGAGGCGAATGATAACTTGGTTGGAGTCTGTGCTTCCCGATGTGGGCGTTTATTTGTGGTAATGGTTTTTGGTACTTGGTTTGTAACGCCTTAACGCGTTTGGTTTTGCACGTTGTAGAGGTTTCCAATTACTGATCATCAAAGGATTTGTCTCGGGTTGGTTGATATTTTCCTTTAGCTTGTAGGAATTGTCTTTCTTGTGTCAGGAGGGTATTCATTTTCATCTGTCTATTAATCATCGCATGTTTCATCCAATGACCTGATCTGTGTGCGTTGTGTTCATCGTCAAGTTGTGTTGTTTAACCGTTGTCGTTGTTTCCTTCCTGTCCTACCTTAAACAAAACAAAAAATACTTTTGTGTTGCGTCGCATGTAGTAATAACGATGAGACCGTTACATATGGTATCAGATCGGGTTCGACCCATGACTTGGGATCACTACGACTTTCATTGATTTGATTTTTGATTATAAGGTTGTTAATTAATTTGATTTGTATTCATGCCAATAATCATGGTTAGAAGACGTCGTAGAGGTAGATGATGAGGTGCTTGGGGAGGAGGCGAGATGCCCCCAGTAGCATCTACGCTTGAGGGATCTAATCCCCAGAGAGACAAACATGTTTTTAGGTAGGAACATATAGTTGTGGGTGATGTGGTTGGGCTGATGAAGTCCTTTCAGTGGATGTCAGAGGCACTAATTAGCCGTTTGGACAGATATGAGGCCAGGGCACCGCTGTAACACCCTTTTTTGTTACTTGTAAGATGTAATGCTCTGATACCAAACTGTAATGCCCCCTTTTACTGCCGGGCAGGCGCTACGTTGCAGAATAACAATACTCACCCCTAATTATATAAAAAACATGCATTTAAGCAATGAAACACATTTAAACTCAGAGTAAGCCTAAGAATTACTGCTAACATAATCTTAAAACACGGCATCAACATTAATTCATATTCACAGCAGAAAACATGATAATTATAAATACACAGACATGTAGAAACTGTTGATTAAGGTTGGTTGTCATTGATGTCAACCCTTGAAGAAAGACCCGTAGCACAAAGTTTTGGGTAATGGACCCAATAGTGTTTGATGTAAATATGACTCATTATTG
>JZKD02S0205749.1:82424-97815 GCA_000966675.3 Picea glauca
AATGAATGTAATTCTTCAAGACATATAAGAAAAAGCATTCCGTGGTTTTCTCCCGATTTGGGTTTCCACGTAAAACACTGGTGTACTGTTCATGTGTGTGATTTTTTATTTATTATTGCTCATTTTTGGATAATAATTCTACATTGATATAACATTTGAAGAAAAATGATTATAATTACGTTATTATTGATTCACCCCCCCTCTCAGTAATCCAACAGAAACACAATTAAAACATCATCTGGTACTTATCTTTGAAAACAATGGTAGTTCCACCAACTAGATGCAGGCCTTCCACCTTCCTCCCAGCCTTAGACCACACTACTCATCAATCTCAACAGTAGGTCACCCTCGAGCTAGGACTAAGCTCCACCCCAAGGCAAGGAATACTAGGCTATGCTGAGGTTACAGGGAAAACACACAGTCACAAGGAAGGAATTCTCTCACAGGAACCACTCATACTCACCGCCCACATACTCTCCTTCCCCACATGCCTGTTCCACCCTAGGATTATACACCTTCTTTGTCACCTAGACAGTCCTTCGGCTACTAACCTCCCTTGCCTTGGGTTTCAACAATAGACCGGACTAGAAGTCTCTGAGCTCTGTGGCAGCTACAGGGTTCCTTCCATGAGTTCTCTCCTTCCTCTTCGCACTCTCTCACTTTGAGAGAATCACTCACAAGCCAAGAAACTTGTTCTTCCAACTTCAATCACCTCTCTCACCTGGAGAGAGTGTTTTACAAACTGACCAACAAGCCTCACGCAGTCCATCACTGCGTGGCCACAACAACCAACGAGGAAAACATACACGAGCTTTCCAACAGGCTCAACAATGACAGTATGGTCTCATGGTTATGGATTTGGGACAGAGATTCCACACACAGGCTCAATCTGTTCAGACAGAGGATGTCTCGGCTTTCCTGAACTCAAGACAAGCTATTTCCCCCCACGGTTTTAGAATTGCAAGAGGCCTCTTGTAGAATTCAGACAGGTTCACGCATAGGCAGTCCAGGGTCGAATGGTGGAGCACCCCTCACCATGGCTCATCTCAGCCATTTTATTTGCATGGGATTGGGCTCTAACTTATCACCCATGAAACTGCATGCCTTCCATCAGTGTGCGTTCCTCCCACCATTTGGAAGTCACATGTCATTCCAAAAGAACTTAGGATAAAAACATATAATTCACATGGTCTTTTTGGAATAATATTTTAATATTATTCCCCAAGGACTTAAGCCCCTAGGCTCAACACTTATCCCCTCTTCCCACCTTCCAACCCCTAATCACTTTCCCACTCTGTGGAAGCTTAGTTCCCCATCACTCATTCATCATGGCCAGTCTGCACGTGGCATTGTTTATATTTTATTATTGTTTTGCATAATATAGGTACAAAATTAGGCTCCTGGCCTTCAACATTTAGGCTCTCTGGCCTAACAATCACATAATCCCACTAGCTTATATAAACTCATCTCACCAGCCTATAAAACATATTTACAATTCATTGCATAAACAAGATTTACAATAGGGCTCAGCCTTGGGGACATTACAACCGACACCCCCTGAGGGTCCACCGCATGCTCCGGTCGGTACTGGCAGCATTCACTGCGAACTCGAGAAGGTAAAATTTCCTGAGTTCTCTGGTGCCTCGGAAGGTGAAGCCACTGAGGCATGGTTGGAGAATATGGTTATGTGCTTTGCACTTCGTGACTATACCTCCAACATGAAGGTCTGCATGGCAGTATTTCAATTGAAGGGGAGTGCTCTTCTATGGTGGAAGACACTCCTACCACAATTGAACATGGTCGTCGAAGACGTGTCATGGGAATTGTTCGAGGAACGGTTCCGAGAGAGGAACCTATCAAAGGAATTCATTGAGCGTCATCTCAATGAGTTCAATGCCTTGCGACAGGGAGGTCGTATGATGCCCAAGTACGAGGCCTATTTTATGGAGTTTCTTCAGTATGCTTTGCACCTGAATACCGAGAAACTTAAGGTCAACATGTTATTGTTTGGCCTTAATGTCAACATATGTGCAAAGGTTAGGATTCTGATGCCTCAGACATGGCATGATTCCATTCATAAGGTCCTCATAGTAGAGGAGGAGCTTATCAGTGGGGGTCAGAGCAGGACTCCAGCGAGACCAACAGGGCATGTGTCATTTGGTGCGTAGCAACATCAGACATCAGCTAGAAATACGTCAAGATATCTTGGTTTCCATAGAGGATCCACTTTCACTACACCTCGACAATCAATGCCTCAGTAGCAGACTCCTTAACGAGGACCAAAGCACCAACAACAACGTCGACCGCAGTAACAACAGTTTAGGCATGTTCAGAAGAACAAACCAGGATTCCAGGCCTGTGGGTCGTCAACTTCTACTTCGGGTACTAGGAGTACTAGACCGAGGAAAGGGTGTTGGAAATATGGGGAGCCACATTACCGGCATGACTTCCCAGTGGAGAGTACTAGAGCATCAGGATCAGTCGGACCCACTACCGTGGGATATTTGGGCAAGGCCCATCGGATTCATGCAGCAGTGAATAACCATCAGGCAGAGCACCAGTCGAATTTTCTTGAGACGTCAGGTACTGTCGCTGACCATACCCTTAGTATTTTGATAAATCTCAGTGCTACCGAGAGTTTCATTTCTGGTGCAATGCTAAAAAGGATTAAGGTAAAGGCAGTCAAATAGGATGAGTTTAGCTTTGTAGAAATGGCTTCTGGAGCCAAACTGAAGGTTGGAGGGAAGGTTACGTGTTGTAGCCTTAACCTGTGAGAGTTTGTCACCAGGTCCAACCTATATGTCAATATCTTAGGATCTTATGACGTCATGATAGATATGGACTAGTTGGAATCACATGAGGCGATACTCAACTGTAAGATAAAATGATTGAGCTTGGTCGATGATGAGGGACATAGACGTGTGATTGTAGGTCAGTGTTAGTCTCTAATTTTGTTCTTGATTTAGTGAGTATCCCTAATCCTAAATCCTCCCTGCTTATACTTTGTTCCTTGGTTTTTAGACTTTTACCCTTGTTTTGATTTTCTATGTCTTTCATTTTTTCACTTTGAAATAATTTTCTTAAGTTTTGAAGGTTTAAAACATGATTTAATGATATTTTTCACATCACTTTTCTATTTGAATTTTGAAATTTCAAATTATTTCCAAGTCATGACTTGAACTACAGGAATAACGTTATTCTTGCAGCAATAAGGTAATTATGTTTTGACATGCGCCAACCAACCAAATCTTATCATGTTTGTGAAAATCATGGATAGAGGACCTGCATGTGCTCCACAACCTTTTCTCGAGTTGATGATGAAATTTAAACCATTGTATGAATGAGATCGAGTTGTACTAGCAAGGAAATGCATCAAATCAATCCTCTTCCCGATATTATTAAATGACACCGTCATCTATTATTCTAATTTATCGGATGTTGTGTGCATATATCTAATTTAGAGAAATTTTTATGTAATAAAAACTACAAGTTTAAAAATTCTCATTTTTAAACAACACAGAGTTTTACAGGACTATATCAATGACATGGCGTCGAAGAAAAGTGGACAAATCATTAGGTTGGAACCGAAGGGAATTGAACTACTTGAAGCTTACCCACAGATGGCACATAGATTTAAAGATGCAAGTTGGTTCAATTTTTTCACCACTTTCCAGGGACACGATGAACATATCTCCATGATATTCACACAAAACTTCGATGGTTTCGAAGTTGTGATTGGAAAATTGTTGATGATGGTGACTGAACATTCCATTTCTAGAGCTTGCAAATTACCGATTTGGGGAGAAAGGTGGTGGAAAAAAGAGCACGTGGTCATGGAATTCGTGAACCAGTTCCTGCTACCAGAAAAATAGAACCCTAATTGGAAGAAATAAGTACCACACAACTGGACCAGAAAAGAGTGGCATACTGCTTTGATTATAATTCACAAGTATATTACATGTGAGGGTAGGTTCTCACTGGTTTACATTTATCATATCAGATTGTTAATTCACATCAATGGATATTACCCCCTAAATTTACCATATTTTCTACTCAAAAGTCTATCTAAGATGTCCAAAAGGGTATAGTCTCATCCTGCCACAGCCAAAGGCAATCTGTTCCACCAAGTTTTGATAAAGACATTGGTTGTTTCTTCTTTCAATGAAGTACAAAGACCCTGGGATTGGTTAATACATTCTCTAAGTAATGATCTGCATCCAAGCAAATATAAAAAGGCTACAGGAAAAAGAGTAGCTACACAGAAACAAAGTGTTACAGTTGATGAATCCACAATCAAAGAAGAAACCTTTGCAACCAGGGTAACAAGGGCCAACAAAAGGAAGATGCAAACTCACTAGATAATTGTTGATACCTTTGTAGGTAAAGGTCAAGAAGAATCCACCACCAGTAGAGGTAATAGATCAAAACCTGATGCAGGCATTGATATGTTTCCTGATACAGAGATAAAGATGGAAGTAGATACAGATGAATATTATAATGTAAATTCAATTAAACCCACAGTCAAGCATAAACATAATTTGACAAGTAACAAAAGTTCCAAAGGCAAAAAACAGGGGAAGAAATATACACATGTATCTAAATACCCTATGATAAATTCTACTAGGGCTGTTAACAAATCTAGGTTAAAATCTAAGGCTATGTTTGACTCATCCATAAAAAAAGAGAACCTTATAGTTATAGAGGACAATTATGAAGACTCTAAAGCATGTATTAAAGAACATGCATAAATACCTCGATTGCACATGAAAGAAAAAGAAAATAAAAACTTGGGGAAAACAACAGGAAACAATAAATAAATTGTTTAAGATTATACAGGACCTATAACGAGAGAAACCACCAGATCATCAAGAGCTGAAGCACTGTTCAAAGGCACAGGTGGAATTTATGAAGACAAAGACTATCATCCTGTAGAGTCATATCAGATTCCAGATATTTCAGAGGCCATTGACTAAGATAGTTATGATGATGACCATAGCTCAGAACTATCCTCTAGATACCAAATCAAACTGAGAGAACCTAAGGCTGCTATAGGCCTGAACAAACTTGCACCTGCAGAAGAATTTCCAGAATTCAAAGTCAAGGGTAGAAGTGATAAAGACAATATCAAAGAACTCCAGAAAATGGTGAAGCAGTTAAAGAAGGAAAATGCTCAGGTGGAGAAATGGAGCGCCAAACAACAAGAAAAGATACAAGGTTTCAAGAAAAAGAGAAAGGAACAAAAGACATTGCTCAAAGAGCTCCGAGAGTCTAACTTCAAACTGTATTGGCACAATATTATGCTCACAACCAAGCTGAAACAAAGGACTAGTAAAGCTAGCGCCATCATTATATCATGATAGCCTTATGAAATCCTTTATGCACAGTTTTGTAAGTTTTAATACAATTTACCCAAGGAGTAAAAGATGTTCAACTTTATTTTGACCTAATGAATTTGGATAATCTGAATGTATAACTCAGTCAAAATCAATTCCAAATTTTGTGGATTTGATGTGTTGTTGTAAAATAATTTTGGATTAAGTTGTTGAGTTGATTACTATTTTGGCAATGTAAATGCTCATTTTGAGCTAATATTCCTAGAAGATAGATACTGACCAGATCCTGTTATTATCAAAACACTAGAAAATAGGATTTGTAGTCATCTTTTGTATAGTTTAAATAGACAGATGAAGAAATTTATGAGGGCTGAAAAACTGGAGATTCAGGGATCTGTTTTGAACTATTTGTAAGTCAATTTTATTCTATCTTGATACTTAATGGCAAAGACATATTGATGGTCAAACTTTCTCTTCTTTCATGTTCTTTTTCTCTTCTTGCTTGAGATCATTTTTCAATTGAAATGCATTGTTTTTCTTGGTCTTAATTAATGCAGTGAATATTTTGTTGTTATTATTATTATCAAGATCCGATTTACAAGTACATGTTCTTGTTTCTTAATTATATTTTGAGATAAGAAATCCATGTGAGGTTAACAAACTAAAGACTTCATATTTCCTTTCTTTGTTTTTCCTTATTTGTCTTATTTATATATGTGGCTACCCTTTAACAAGTCATTGGGATATCTCTTCCCTGTTAAGAACCAAATATCAATATAGCATAGAAAAACCTCAGAATAAGTACTCAACGCCTTGAAAAATAGAGGAATTTAGATAATAAGCCTCTTCGAGGAGGCAAACTCCTTATGCCCACATAAATGTCCAATTACAAGATGATTCCAAATGAAAATGTCTCCTTGGTATATATAGGAGACTAGGAAGTACAATTACAACTAATGGACTCAAGCCGACATAAATAAAATAACATTACTAATGTAATATGCCCCAATTAAGGGGTAATGAGCCACTATTTAGGGCTTAACATGCCCCTCCCCTTGAGACAAGTTTTGTCCACAATGCTTGAGTAACTCTGGATGCTTCTGTATAAAAAACTCATTTTCCCAAGTGGAATCTTCAGTCGATAGTTTCCTCCATTTAATGAGATACTCTGAAATGGATCTATTCCTTAGCTGGCGAATTCTTGTGTCAGTGATGGCTTCAGGCTCCAATATTATTTTTCCTTCCTCATCAACTTATGGAAATATAGTTTGAACTAAGATCTTTGTAATATACCAGATATAAAAAGTATGCAGAACAGAAATAAAATGCTAGAAATGGCAGAATAACAACAATATAACCAGAACATTCACCACAATAGCATTGAAATGATAAGAGAATAATAACAAAAATAACACTTTGAATTTGAAAGCAATGTTCACGGGCCTCTTTGAGGGGGAAACCTCCAGTTGAGTAGAGATCTATTACAATAATATCCAAGCTAGGGTTCTCATACCCTCGACTCCTATTTATACTAAAAAGAAGCATCTAGAGGAAGATCTTTGTAGACACAGAAGCTTCTATTAGGTATTCTTACATCCTCCTTATTCTATTTTATTAAAAGGCCTTATTAATATTTACCTTTATTACATCTGAATATTTTGTTCTACCTATGTGCAGGTTAGGACCCTAACATGTATGCCCCCTTAAAAACATCCTTTTCCTCGAGGCTTGAGATGAGGAAATTGTTGCAGAATGGTAGTTGGTTCCCAAGTGGCATCTGTTGGAGTTGTATCTTTCCACTGGACTAGCACTTCCTTGATGGTTCTCTGATGTAGGCGACGCTCACGCTGGTCCAAAACTGCTTCTGGATGTAGCCAAATGGATCCTTCTTCAACTAACTCTGGAAGGTTGGTTTGAATTTGGCACTTAGCTCCAATCACCTTCTTTAAGCATGAAACATGAAAAATAGGATGTAGCTTCGAATGGTTGGGCAAAGATAACTGATAGGCTACTTGTCCCACATGCTTGAGAACGGTATAAGGACCATAAAATTTGGGCGCTAGCTTCTGACAATGCTCGGCCTTGAGGGAAGTTTGCTTGTAAGGTTGCAGTTGAAGAAACACATGATCCCCTTCTGCAAATTGACGTTCAGAGGGACTTTGATCTACTTGTTGCTTCATGCAATTCTGTGCCATGACCAAATTCTCTTTGAGTGTACAGAGAATAGCCTCTCGAGCTGTAAGTGTTAGGTCAACCACCTAGACCTTCGAGGCACCTGGTAAGTATGAGAGAATTGAAGGTGGCTTCTGTCCATATACTGCTTCAAAAGGAATCATGTGTGTAGTTGTATGGTATGAAGTGTTGTACAACCATTTAGATAAGGGTAACCATTGAGGCCACTGATTTTTATTTTCTGAGGCAAAACACCTCAAATATGTTTCCAAACACTTGTTGACAACTTCTGTTTGGCCATCAGTCTAGGGATGATAAGTTTTGCTGAGATGCAATTCCGTGCCTTGTATCTTGAACAGTTCTTGCCAAAAATTGCTTGTGAAAGTTGGGTCGCGATTAGAAACAATAGAGTGCGGCATGCCATGAAGCTTGAAGACCTAATCCATGAAAATTTGAGGAACCGTGGATGCTGTAAATGGGTGTTGAAGGGCGCAAAAATGAGCATACTTGGAAAGGCAATCAACAACCACCATGATGACTGATTTATTTCCCGATTTGGGTAATCTGGTAATAAAATCCATAGAGATATCCTTCCAAATAGCAAGTGGAATCGAGATCGGTTGTAGTGTGCCCGGAGATTTGACTGTTTCTCCCTTGTTGCGTTGACATACATCACATTCAACGACAAAATTACGAATGTCCTATTTCATACCATCCCAAAAAAAGGAACGTTTGACCCTGTCATAGGTTTTGGTGAACCCGAAGTGCCCTGCGGCGGGTGTAGCATGAAGCTCAGAAAGTACCATGGATTTAATCTTTGATTGTTTAATTAAATACAAACGACCTTTGTATCGAAGTTCATCATGGAGCCAAGAGTACCCTGGGAAAACTGGAGCATTGGACTGCAATTGTTGGATCAACTGCGAACTTTTGGGATCTTGTAGCCATTCCTGGCGAATGGCTTGGAGCCAATCTGGGACAATGAATGAAAGAGAAAAAAGGGATCCTTCATCTTCATATTTGCGGGAAAGTGCATCCGCAACCACATTGTCTTTGCCTTTCTTGTAAATGATCTCATAATCATATCCAAAGAGCTTAGTCACCCATTTTTGTTGTTATGGGGAGGAAATGCGTTGTTCCAGAAAATACTTGAGGCTTTGATGGTCTGTCTTAGTTTGGAAATGTTTCCCTAATAGATAAGGGTGCCACAGATCAATGACATGCAGAATAGATAACATTTCCTTTTCATAGATGGATTTGCCCAGATTTATTTCAGATAGTTGCTTGCTGGTAAAGGCCAAAGGTCGACCCTCTTGCATAAGGACAACACCAATTCCTTTCCCTAAGGCATCACATTCTAACACAAAGGTCTTTGTGAAATCGGAAAGGGAAATGATTGGAGTGGTGTGCATGGCCATCTTCAAGGTTTGAAAATCTTGAGCAACGACTGTAGTCCAAGTGAAAGAGTTCTTTTTGAGGAGATTAGTGAGAGGTGTTGCACTCTTCCCATAATTATTAACAAACTTGCGATAATACCCTGTTAAGCCCAGAAATCCATGCAATCTCTTAAGAATCTTTGGGTGAGGCCAGTCTTGCATAGCTTCAATATTTTTAGGATCCACCCTAATGCCATCCTTGCCAACCAGATGACCCAAGTATTCTACTTCTGAGGCGCCAAAAGCATATTTAGATTGTTTCAGGAAAAGTTGGTGCTGAGAGAGTAGATGGAGAACTCAATCCACATGAGAAATATGGTATGTCCATGTTTTTCTATAGATGAGGATATCATCAAAGAAAACTAAGACAAAATGGCGGAGAAAAGGACGAAAGACATGATTCATGAGGCTTTGGAAGGTGGAGGGGGCATTACACAAGCCAAAGGGCATGACCAAAAACTCATAGTGGCCCTCATGAGTTCTAAAGGGAGTATTGGGAATGTCTACCTCTTTCATACATATCTGGTGGTAGCCCGAACAAAGATCCAGTTTAGTGAAGAATTGGGTGCAACTCAATTCATCCAAGAGGTCATCAATGATAGGAATGGGGAATTTGTCTTTGATGGTAATTTTGTTGAGGGCACGGAAGTCAGGACACATTCACCAAGAACCTTATTTCTTTAGTAACATGATCGTAGAAGAAGAGTAGAGGCTCGTACTAGGGCGGATAACGTATGCATTAAGGAGTTCCTGGACCATTTTCTCAAATTCATTTTTTTGGGAAAAGGGGTGACGATACAGACGGATATTGGGAGGAAGGATTTCGGGTACAAGGAGAATGGAATGATCATGAAAACCACAGGAAGGAGGGAGTCCTTGGGGAGTGGAAAAGACCAATTGATGTTTAGAAAGGATGGCTTGGAGGTCTTGCGGGACCGAGGGTGTCTCTATTGCTTGTATGGCATGGAGTTTGGTGATAACACCAGAATGACCTTTTTTGAGCATATTTTCCATGCGATGGGAACTAATGATCTCAGGTGAACCGACGGTGATGCCTTGGAACTTATATTGGTGGCCCTCCTGGTCGAATTGCATGGTTAAGTCCTTAAAATACATGAGAATGGGACCCAAAGTCCTTAGCCAGTCTGCACCCAACACAATGTCACAACCTCCCATGTCGATAGCAAACATATGGGATTTTAGGTGGTAGTCACCAATTTGGAGACACACATTTTCACAACGCCCTCCACATTTCATGGAACCAGCATTGACAATCATGATTTGGAAATTATTGATGACATGGATGTAGCAATGAGTTTCTTGGACAATGTGACGATGAATAAAATTATGGGTGCTGCCACTATCAACCAGAATAATGACATTCGTATGCTTGATGTAAACGATTAGCTTGAGGGTTTGGGGAGCAGAGAAGCCAGTGAGAGAATTGAGGGAAATGATCGGTTCTACTTCGGGAGGGTCTGAAGGAGGGGTTATGTCAGTGGATTCAGGTGACTCACACACAAGGGGAGTTTCTACATCCTCTTCTAAAATATCCTCGGAGATGGCCATAAAAAGATTTTTTTATTTACACTTGTGGCCTGGGAAATATTTGTCAACACAGTTATAAAAAAGGCCTTTGAGTTGGTGTTCAGCCATTTCATGTACTTATTTCATAATCATTCAGGACTGGAGGATAGGACACCCTTGTTGGTCTCTTGAAGACCAACATAAGCTAGAGTTCCTACCTTACTTTTACTAAGCATTTGAACTATACCATAGTCACTAATTAATAATGCTTAATTGCGTTCTAGGTGAATTTGTTGCCTATGACCCCTTAGATAAAGCATATCTTGACTTTTCATATGTTTCCTTCTTTTCTCTTTACTAGAATGGAGGTGTTCCCATTTGTTCCCATTTTTGTTCCTTTTCTTCCCTTACCTAGAGTCCCCAAATATGATGCAATTCTAATGTTTATGTGATTCAAGATCATAACCCCTAGTTCATAATAAATATTTAATATACACATAATGTTGAATAAGAACTCATTGATATAGTTTCTTTCCTTGACCCATATCATAAAGGGGATGGGAAGTAGGAGTAAGATGTGGAAGGGGACAAAAACCTAAAAAGTACATGATTTATCTATTTAGGTGTTCCCCTTACCTTTATTATTACAACATTCAATAGGATGCAAACTAGACTTTGATCTGACACTAGCCAACAACTGGAACTGTTGATGCAAGTCCTTTATCTCTTTACCAATCATTCAAGACTAGAATTACATTTTTCTTTTGCTTGCTCGGAGTTTCAAAATCATGTATCATGTTGTCAATAGTAGATCAAGTCAATTGTTTGATCAGTTGGAGGATGACCACAGAATCAATTAGTTGGAATTTCTCTATCAGGTCATCATTGATCTCAGATGATCAGTCCTGTTTAGGAGGTGGGATCCTCATTGTGAAGCCTTTATTCTAGCCACAAATAAATTCAGAATCATTAAAGACTTTGGCCTTATTTTTCTTATTAAATGCTAAGGAATGAATGTTATGCACTACACGAAAAAAAAAATTCCAATGCTTGGTCGCCCTTTATCTTAATCATAGGGGGGTGGGAATAAGAGTAGGCCTAACCAAAATATAGTAGGTACAATTATTATATGATATATAGGTTTGGAAGGAGAACGATTGATCAACTATCGAATGCATGAGGTTCCAATCCAATTTGAGGAATAGAACACTCTAGCTATTAAAGCTTTCCCCACCAAATTGGTTCTACAATTTCCATGAAGATATATGCAATAGTATATTTCTTCAAGATATTGTGGGAATAGTCATGAGTGATATGTTTAAATATGTGATAGCCTTATATAATATATCTCAACATATCAATCATTTTTATCATGGAAACCACATAGTCTTAAATGATTATTAATTAAGGGCCCAACTCCCTGAACCAATGGGCCTATTTTGAATCAATTGAACTTTGTATGATCTTTCATTCAATTCTGAAAAAATCAGTGAATTATTATTAATTAGGAGTGATATGTCAAAATAAATATTGAAATAATATGATTGGAGTAAACCAACAATGAATACTGGAAAAGTAAAGAAATTTTCAATTTTCATTGAAAATTTTGATTTCAAACCTTTTTTTAAATACCTACAGGTCGTCCTTATTCTGACATATTGTAACGTCGCTCCCATGGCATATACATAAGTGATATATATCTTACCGTTGGTTGAGAAACATTACAATACGTCGGAATTGCGACGTCCATAACATCGCTCACATGGCATATACGTCGGTGATATATAACTTATCGTCGATATTACGACGTTGATAATGCCACTCCCATGGAATACCATACGTCAGTATTATGATGTCCATAATGTCACTCCCCATGACATCCACATCGTTGATATATATCTTATGTTTAGTTGTGCGACGTTACCACGCGTCATTATTACGACGTCCATAACGTCGCTCCCATGGCGTCCACGTAGTGGAGACTGACGAAATGGGACGTCAGAATTTCGATGTCTCTGGCGCCATTGTAGCAGGATATATATGTGGTTTGGACAATCAAATCCAATATGGCACGTGTCTGCATGAAACGTCGCAAGAGAGACGATATCTATGGTGTCGGAAAAACGACGTCATGTGAAACGACATTTGAGGGGGTTTTTTATTTGTCGTTCTCCTGATAATATAAATGTCAATTGCATTGAACACGCCATCAGAATTTGACCCAAATGTACTAGTGTGTAACCTCCTAGGTGAGAACAATATTCAACATGTTATATGGAGGGAGTTTCTAGTAGGAAAGAATAGGGATGCTACTCATCCTGTTTTAATAGTACACATGTCACATCCCTTGCATATATCCCTCACCCATGTGTATGCTTAATTGGAAATATGCATCCTTGTCTTTGCACACATCTCAATACACATATCAAATACTAATATTCAAAGAAATTATAAATAATATTAACATGTTTACAACATCATATTAAAATCAAGACATAGTCTCTTGACTCCAACTTGGGCCTATATAACTTAAATCATTACATATTCCATATACATTTGGTTCTTCTTGTTAAACTTAACAAATTATTAGTAGATTTTTTTAAATACATAAATTTAACCAACTTACAAGTTAGATATATTCATCATTAGATCAAATCTTAAGTCCATGCACTCAATCATAGTATTCAATAGTATCTAGTAATTTTCAACATGTTCATGACTCATTCATAGTCATCACATCAAACACTAATAAAAGATCATACAAACCAAAAAAATCTTTAAACATCAAGCTAGTAGAAGTACATCAATCAACAAGGTTGGGTCATTCACACATCCAGAATGCCATCAAATATAATATTAATAATAATAATATCAAATACCAATGAGCTTGGTGAAAATAGGGGCAATACAAAAGGAACATACAAAGAGACAACATACGAGGCAACAAACAAATAAAGTTTGGGGATTGAAACAACCCTAGATCAAGACTATGAGGTTGATTCAAATTAAGAAATAGTTAAGTTGTGACTTAAAAATTTTCATGGAAGTGTAGGGGTATGAGAGGGAGATAAGAAGTGTAGTTTACCATAGTTATCAAAGTAGAGATTTAGTTATAATACTTTTCCAAGAAACTAAATTACACTACATTGTCTTAGTATATGTTGTGATGATAATGGGGGTGTATATGACGTTAAATGGATATGTAATAGGAGACATGCCTAGTAGTAGACCTATATGGGAAATGAGTGATAATATCTATATATTATTGGTCAATAGAGTCATTATTGTTTGCATGGACTTATGATTATTATATATGTATTTAATTGGATTCTTTGGTAATTTTTCTCCTAAGTTACGAGGGGTTATTATGTAACTTTTCATAATAATAATTTTAGAAGTTGTTTTTTATGCCTATAGTTAGTAAAAATGTGTATCATTATATTATATGTATTGGGTTCATAATTATTACACCAAAATATTCTTGGTTTGGCACTTTTAAACTACAATGTGCATGTTGTTATCCATAATTTTTTCTATAAATCTCCAAATTGAATGAGACTTAAAGGTTGAAGGTTGTAAAGAAGACATTTGGTACTATATCTAATAGGAATTTTAGCAAGAGGGGCATGCAAATTTCATATTTACATTTGGTACAAGTTATCGTTTTTATCTACTCTTGAAACATTGCTAAAACTAGCAAGCTTCACAAAATTGGACATATCTTAATATTGCAAACTCTAATTTAAATGAGACTAGTGGCATTAGAAAGAAGACATAACATGTGTTATACATCAAACATTTCAGTCTTTTAGGGTAAAAATTATAGATTTATTCTATGTACAACCTTGTTCTCTAGATAAGGGTTAAATATAGTGGGGTTTGGTAAATATGCCATAACTTGCTCTTCGCAAGTCTAACATGAGTGAGATTGGTGTTATTTTGGGGAATATATTTCAAGATGTTATGTGAGAAAATTTAATGTGAAGTTGGATTAGAAATTTCGAAGATATAATACATACAAGGTTGAATTGCATAGAAGTCCCCATAAGGGCTTTAAAAGTTATGCCAACTTAAATTGGCATAACTTGATGAGCCACCAGGTCATCTACCCACAAGTGCAAAGTGTTGCAAACTTGTTTGCAGCTTCAACATTAAGCTACTTTCCATCCCACTCTCGGTATGTTTATTCCCCAAATAGAAATAGATTTTGGATCCCCTCTTCAGTCCAACAATTCCCAAGAATTAGATAGAGGCACTATATTTAAGTGTTGTGTGGGTCGACACTAACCTTCCCTTCAATAAAAAAAGAGCATTTGTTTCTCCCGAGTGCTAGGCCCTTATTAGTCCCTGTTGTAGGCATAGAGGGACTATAGCGATCGATAAATCATTGACCTGGCATTAGCTTGTGCGTTGACCAGAAATATTTCCCTATTGTCTATTGTTGGAACAGGGGAAGCAAAAATATCGATTTTAATATAATAAAAACTATCATGTTTGTCAAGATCTGATTGGAGAATGGATTGGAGGTCTTATTGTCGCCTTCTCTATTCCCAATGTAAAATATGTTTGGATTTCCAAAGTTTTTGGTAGTATATGGTCTTTTTGAATTATAAATTTGGTTATGCATTCGTGGAAAGTGGATTAATGCTAGCATTAGTTCGAATGTTTCCCTTAGTATTTTCTGCTAGGTGGAATACATTCTCCACGATATTTCTATGTCTGATCTTTTCTTTATTGTTGCGTTCTTCGAGAGAACAGTCCTGCCACGCTGCATCTTTTCTTAAATGCTTTCACAGGCCTATGCCCTTCGATGGTCCTTACTGTCTTAACTGTTTACCTAAGAGCTCTGCCAATCTTAAATGTTTATTGTATAGATGCCTTGCAATACATTTTTGTTCATGCCCGACATCCATGCTCTTGTGC
>JZKD02S0205749.1:109894-122214 GCA_000966675.3 Picea glauca
ATTTTCAGCAATATGTAACACATTTTATTATTATTTTATATAAATGTCGTAAAATTGTGTTCACTACTTTCTTTCTACTCAAACGTAAAGAGACTGTCATTTCTTTCATCTTTGCAACATGTCCTGCACAATGTTTGTCACAGAGGCCCTTAAAATTAAAATAGTCTGCAAGCCCACTTCTCAATTTGTGCACTGCATATCTCTGCCTGCTCTTTGTAGGACATGGAATGAGGGCTCCGTTGTTGTTCTATAAAATCTCATCCCCGTAATTTATGAAAGTACATATTTCATATCTATAAATGTAAATGTCTACTTTAAAAAAGTACGTATTTGCTATGTATAATTTATGGTCTGTAGGAAGCTATAATTTCATAAATTTCAATTTCTTGTGTCAAGGAGCCCCTGTTTTAAAGAAAACTAATTCGGGAATGATATTTATTTCATCCTTCTTCCCACCACCCTATGTAACAGACATTGGTACTATACTTTTTTCCCTCTTTTCCACCAGCGTATGTAAAACCTATGTAAAGAAAACTAATTCGTGAATGCTGAATTTTTGGGACAGAAGCTCCTTAAAATTCAAATACTCTACAAGTATGATTATCAATTTGTATATCATGGAACAAATGGTGTTATTTGTAGGACACGGAAGAACAGAAGCGCATTTTTCAGGTCCCCATCCCGAGAACCCGCGATCAAAAAAATGCCTAAGTCGAGAAGCCTCTTTTTTAAAGAAAACTAATTCGGGAATCATATTTGTTTCATACTTTTCTCCACCAGCCTATATAACATACGTTAGTACTATTTATTTATTTTTTACTCCAGCAACATATGTAAAAAGGAAAATTAATTCGAGAATGTTAAACTTATTCGACACAAGCACCTTCAATTTCAAATAGTCCACAAGTATGTTTGTCAATTTTTATATCGCGGAACTCTACAAACTACCACGAAACAACAAAAGCCTAATTTTCAGCCCACCAGACCAAGAACCTGCCATTCAAAAATTCTAGTCCTCAAAGCAGCATGTCAATTTGTATATCGCGGAACTCTCGGTGGTATTTGTAGGCCACGGAACAACAGAAGCCCAATTTTCAGCCCGCAATCCCAACAACCCGGAATGAAGCTTCGGTGCATGCTCTATATATCTACTTCATCAAATTACATATTTGATTTTTGTAGGCCACGGAACAACAAAAGGCCAATTTTCAGCCCCCTAGCTCGAGAACCCACGATCCAAAATTTCAAATAGTCTGCAAGATCGCTTTCCAATTTGTATATCGCGAAACTCTCAGTGCTATTTGTAGGGCACGAAACAACAGAAACCCAATTTTCAGCCCGAGAACCCGCGATCCAAAAATTAAAATAGTCCGCAAAACCGCTTCTCAATTTGTATTTCACGGAACTCTCGGTGCTATTTGTAAGCAACGGAAAAACAGTAAGCCAATTTTCAGCCCACCACCCCAAAAACCCGGAATGAAGCTCTCATTCCTTTGTTTTAAAGAAAACTAATTCGGTATTGGTAGTCTTTTTATGCTTTTGTCCACAAACCTATGGGAGCACAATTTTTAGCATGCTAGCCCGACAACCACAATGGTCTATATATCTACTTAATCAAATTACATATTTGGTATCTAGCAACTCTTCTTTGTAACATACATACACCCTTAAATATCAAATAGTCCACTACTCCAATTGTCAAATTGTATGTCGCGGAACTCCAGGTGCAATTTGTAGGCCATGAAACAACAAAGCCTGAAGTTCAGTGCACCAATGCATTACTACTATTTTTGTGTATTTTTTCCACGATCGTATGCAAATCATATCTAAATAATAGTACTTCGGAAATGCTAAATTTTTTGGACACCATGCCCTTAAGATTCTAATAGTCCACAACTTTGATTGTCAATTTGTAAATTGCGGAACTATCCCTGCTTTTTGTAGGGCACGGAAGAACAGAAACATCCCGAGAAGTCACCATCCAAAAGCTCGGTAAATATTGAATCATGACTTCGCCTTGTAAAATTACATATTTTGTATGTATAAATTATGTTATTCAGGAACATTTCATTTCATAAATTTCAATTTCTATTGTGTGCAGGAATGCTAATTTTTTTTGTTGTTTTTTGTCAAGAAACCTATGTAACCCACATTACCACTATTTTCCCCGGTTTTTTTCCCACGTACCCATGTACTTCATCTTCCTGCCCATGTGTTTGTACTCCTTCACATTTATTCCCTTTCCCGCGGATGGGGTGCTAGTAGACCACATGCATCGAGCAGAGCAACCAAGAGCGATATTGTGTGGCGTCGATGATGTGACGATCGCGTGCCACTCACTCCCAACTGCCTAATCAATTCAATTTCATCTCGCTCAAGGCATGGCGCCATTACTCTCAGTGAACCCTACTCTGCCTTCACATCCTTTTGATGGACCAACACCCTCACTGCGCCTTTACTCTGCGCATGTGGCCATTTATGGAACCTCACCAGATGCCCAACCTATTTCAATTTCTCCAGTGGCTCCATATGGCTCATTCATTCCTGCATTTTCTTCTCAGAGCTCGGCTTCCTGCCCAGCCTTTCCCTGCTCTGCATTTGTCCTTCCCTGCTCTGTTCCTACCACATTTTCTCTCTCCCACTGTCCCGGAGATGCCCCAGTTGCGAAGTAAGTCCAAAGCCTGACCAGCCTGCCAGCCAAACTGACCCCGCCTGGTCCTGCATCCCCCGCCTTCTCCCTCCCTATTATCCTTCTCCTCCTTGACCACCTCGTCCTCCTCCCTGGTGCAGTCGACTCAAATTACCGCATATATCCTACCCCTTCCTGCATCCCTTGCCAATAGAATGGAGGAGTCGAACTGCTCAGGGGCCTCACTGAACAATAACCCAGGACCTTTAGCCAATTCGGCATCTATTTCACACCCAGGCCCTTTGGCCCCTCCCAACTCTCTGGCCACCCAGTCGCTTCAGGACCAACTTCATGACACCCAATTTCAGATGGATGGTCCATAATCCAGTCAAAATTCATGATGACAACCCCAATCTCGAGCGGGTTCCAACGTTGACTGAGAATGCAAGTGGAAAACAAGCCTTACACTGGTGCAGAGCCTGGTATTCGACCTGCGTCGAGACATGGATGACCTCATGTTCTGCCTATAGACCCTGGATGGAAAATCCTCTTGACTCCTGCAATTTCTCTCCGCGTTACAAGGTGATCATCTCATCACACCAAAGGCAGCCTAATCAGCAATAGCAACCTTGGAACCAATGTTGCCACTGGAAAATTTGGTCCACGCAGACGCAGACTCGAGGACCAGAGGCTTCCATCAAGCCCGGAGGACATCCAGAAGGAAGAGCACCTGCCACCAGAGACAGAGAATGCTATGCAACTAGACCACACACCAGTCCAGGAGGAGTCACCTCCTCCCGGGGACACGACATTTCATGCCTTTTGCATGGCCGCATCGCCGCACTATAGCCTATACTGGTGATCTATGTTGTTTTTGTCTTTTGTTTTGTCATGTGCATGCCGACCTTTCATGCATTTGTCCATGGTTATTATAATTACGCTATCAACACTTTCCACAGTTCTTGCGCCCACCCTTACGGGCCATAATTTTGAACTCTTTTTGCATCAGTGACAATCTACACTTAAGTTATGAAGCGGTTTGGCTGGCTGAGTTGGTTTTCCCTCAGGGAAACTCAGTATTTAC
Source organism: Picea glauca (assembly GCA_000966675.3). NCBI lineage: Eukaryota > Viridiplantae > Streptophyta > Pinopsida > Pinales > Pinaceae > Picea > Picea glauca. The sequence continues at coordinate 113,608 of JZKD02S0205749.1, forward strand.
AGCTTGAAACCATGGAAATTATCTGTACTCCTTCATTTTGACAAACTTTTATACAATCTTACTTATAAAAAAAATATATTGAATAAAATTTAAAAAATTGCTTATACTATTCATTAACTAAGACATGTTATAGCATTACATAAATTACCTTAAATCTCCATACAACGTTATAATATTCTATAAATTGCTTTGTGTCATGTATATCATGGAATTGTTCACTGCAAAATGTATATGACGGAAGTCTTTGGTGCAAAATGTATATCACGTAACACAATGGACATGAAAAGCATGAACCCGAGACTCCACCAACCCACAATTCTGTAATTGTTCAATACAAAATGTATGAAGTTTTATAGCATTATACAAACTATTATAAATATTCGTACAATGGTATAATCTTCTATAAATTACTATCTAATGTATATGATGAAATTGTTGGGTGCAAAATTCCTATTGTATGCTAATTTTTTGGTCTTCAACGACGTTGATGTAATTTCTAGAGATATGTAATAGACATTGTTTATTTTATAATAAATTTTCATAGTTCACAAGCCCTCTTTTCAATTTGTATAGGGCACGGAACAATAGAGGCCCATTTTTGAAACCGACAGTCCGAGAACCCGTGATCCAAAAACTGGCTAAGTATGGAATGATCGCTCTGTCCATGCTCTGTAAAATGTGTGCAAAGAAAACCAATTCGGCAACGCTATATCTTTTTTGTCCAAGAAAATCTTTAGTTTTAAAGAAAAATAGTTCAACAATGCTAATTTTTTGGTTATTTTCTCCATGAACCTATGTAACAAACCTTATTACTATTCTATTGTATAACTGACATTATTAATTTTTGATAAATTTATATAGTCCGCCACTCCGCATGTCATTTTTTGTATCGCGGAACTGTCGGTGCTATTTGTAGGCCATGGAACATAAGATGCCCAACTTTGAACCCGCCACCTTGAGAACCTGTGATCCAAAAACTGGATAAGTATGCAATGAGGGCTTTGTGCATGCTCTATAAAATCTCATCCCCATACTTTATAAAAGTACAAATTTCGTATGTATAAATCTAAATATATACTTTAAACAAGTACATTTTTCGTATGTATAAAAGTACATATTTCATATGTATAAAACTATATATTTACTTTACTATGATTTGCATGCAAACCACATCTACTTCAACTTTCTACCCACGTGTCTCTACTACCTCACATTTACTCCCATCCCAACCTGGTAGGGACTCTGCTGCCATGTAGCACTTGTTCTCCTCATGATCGAATGTTATAACCGAGCACTTATTCCTTAGTGCTATACAACCATGACTATGATTGTGGGCCTGATACCAGATCGACATTACTATGTCGCGAGTACAACATACAATCCTTACCAATCTTTCTATCTGATTTGACATATCCAAAACTTGTGTACTGGAACCTCAATATTGAAGTATAAGAATGTCAAGATATGAACATCTTACCTTTCCTTCTCGATATGTCCTGGGTTCAACGAGACAACATGGCCACTATACCAACGATGTATGGTTTATGGATGTCCGACCTAACTCATTTTTGCAGCATCCTTTTAAATTTTTTCTAATCCAATGATACTGGTTCACTAGGATGTTGGGAAACCAAGATATCGGAGTATTGGTACTACCTTTTTACTTTGTTTAATAACGCGTTGGGGCCTAATATCTTGATACAATGTGGACCATATATTTGTTCCAATGTTTGATCTTCCTCATTGATATTTCACAAGGATTTGGTTACCTCTTCATTAACTTCCTTGCACTTTCTAACTCTTGATATATCCTTCATCCATTGATTTGGCTCATAAATGGATAGGTATATCTATTTCCCATCATCGGTCTATTGGGTCATCGAAGCACCATTTTACACGTGTTCTGAAATACACCAATCCAATAGGTTGGTACGCTATGAGCCATCGATCTAGTAAATATTTTCCTAGATATAATCTCAACCATCCATTTTTAAACACAACAAACCAAAAATTGCTCGATATAATCAATTGCAATGATTTAACCATGGATTTGATCCAACTGTCATTTCTCCTCAAAACCTTTATCTCAATTCTGGTAACTTGTACAATGATAGAACTCAACTCTCCACTATCTGGTTAACTTAGAATCAAGATCATTGATCTCATCAATTGATCGATGATCAAATCGTGATTCCCTTATGGGACTCCATACTTAAACTAGCTTGATTACTCGTTCTAGGGTTATCTAAAAATCACAGACATTAACAGGCATTGCACACATAATTGATATGCTTCTATTAAAATTGATCACTATACAAAATTACAGGCAATACCTCTATGGCTCGATTCTACATTCAATGCTCTTCCTCGACCCTCTCTCTCTCTCTTTGGTATGATTCTTCATTAATCTGGCCATACTCTCCTTTGGCTCAATACTTCACTAATTTGTCCACACCAAACATGTTCACGGGCTTACAACAATATACAAGGAATCTAACAAACTCCTTGATCTGTTCAGATCCACAAAAATATCCATGTTATTTGGACCTAACCCTGAGATCTCTCTAGACATCTATAAAGTCTCGAGATTTTTATTTGTTAAGAAGATTCAATACATTTAATCAATCTCAATCCAACAAACTCTATCCTATGTAATACTTCTAGAATATAATTAAAAACTTAGGGAAAATACAATAATTCCATTAAGGGAACTAAATCCCTTTAGTAAATTTCTAAGACTCCATAGATTAGTTCAACAAGCTTGTTTCTGGAGGAAACATTCTCCTACATCAAACTCCCAAGGTTCAAATTTTCCATGATATCCTAATCATAAGTCTTTGTTTGATGAAGTCCTCCTTGATCCCAAACCTTATGCTATTGTCTGCTTACATTATTGATGTAATCCTTTTCAGACGATTGCAATTTGTGGATGATTTTATTTTTCATTATGTTCCCTTTCCATCTGGACTTATTCATCAACAGCTTCCAAAAACCATCAATATCAATGTCCAACTATCTCCTTTGTTGCCTATGTCCTTCATATTGACTCCCTATTATTGCTTCGAACTCCTTGGTCTCTATTTATTTGATGTTTTTAGGTCTAGGGGAATACTCATCTTCTTCTTCATTCTGCAATTTCTTATTGTCTTCACCTCCATCTCCTTTATACAACTATGCATCCTATGGTTGCCTATGATTCACTTACTCATACAAACAATTGGTTTGAAAAACTAATAACTCTTCTTCTCCTCTTGATGCCTCAAATTCTTCTCTCATATCAAGTATCATTGAATACTCTGTGTTTGCAATTGTTATGAAGTCGTCATCAATATTTGGTTTTGTTATCCATTCTTCAAGTAGTATTATTTCTTCCTCAAAATCCATCAGCATTGTATCTCAATGTTGGTCTTTAATTTCTTCATTCTCAATGTTGTCTTCATGAGCCATATATGCATGGTTCACTGTTATGACAAGTTATTTCTCCTATCTCTCAAACTCTGCATAACCTGACTAAGAATGACCCTAATCTTGATCACCTTCATGAGACAATGTTGTCTCATCCTCCTTCATAACAGATTGTTGTCTATGATTACCTAGAAACACACACCAATAATTAGTTTTAAAAACATAAGACCGTATGGTCTCATTTGATTCCTATGACATCACATCCTTATGTTGATATCTATTTTCCAAACAATTTATGAGGCTCTCATCATGCCTCTCATCATCATCACCTCCAAGGAATGATCCTTTCTCTGGTTCACCAAAGTAAACTCCTTCTTATGTCCCTGACCTCTATTTAAACTCATCTCCTCTGATTTTTTCCTCTCTGATCCAAGCATCCAATCTATGCTTCAAGATTTGTCTCATCTTCTTTACATATTGTTCTATAGGGCACTTAACCTTCTTCTTCAATTTCCAACCATATCTATGGTTTTCTTCTTGTAACAACTTCATCACCACATTGATTCATTCCTTTAAATCAACAAATTCCATGTCAAATTCCTCTTGACTCATCTTCTTTCTTCCAACTGATTTGGAATTATCCTTCTTCTGGTTGTGGCTTCTCTCTGAATATCTTTCATGACTATCACTAGTCATCTCCATCTCCTCCTTTCTGAGCTTATATTTTGCCACTATGAGTTGCATCTATCCTTTTTTATGTAACAAACCTCAGTACTTTCTACACAATACCTCATCAAGCCTTCTCTTGAGCTTGACCTTTTGGTATCCCTGGTTCTCTCTTCTGGAACCTCCTGAGAATACTCTTCTCTTCTCTAGCTTCTTCATCTATTCACACTCTTATGAGAGCTTGTATTGTTATCCTTTCTCCCAATCTTCAACTATAAGTGTTTACAACAATCCTAGTTCAAGGTTCTTTTTGCCACAAGCTTCATCACTAGAGAGTTTTTCTTGCTCCCTCTTCCTTTGTCACAACTTCTGTACTATAATGGTTGCTACAAATTCCTTCCTCCTTCTTCTACTACCTGCAATTACAATTTATTCTTAACCATAGTAAATTATAAAAACATATACCAATACATGCAAGATCTACTCTGAGATGTGGTCTTCTCAACATCGAACTTTCTCTTGATTTGAATGACCTCAATTTCTACAAAAATTCACTAAGGTAATTTCATATCCAATTCCTTTTTCTGAAAAATCCACCTCCTTCGGTTTGAAATTGTTCCTCCTGATTAAATTTCAATATTCTTCCTTCAAATTCAGAGCATAATTGCGCTCTGATACCAAATTGATGACCAACCAGGTCATCTACCCACAAGTGTAAAGTGTTGTGAACTTACTTGCATCTTCAACATTGAGTTGCTTTCAAGTCTACTCTTGTTATGTTTATTCCCCAAATAGAAGTAGGTTTCGGATCCCCTCTTCAGTCCAACAATTCCCAAGAATTAGACAAAGGCTCTTTATTCAAGTGCTTTGTGGGTCGACGCTAACATTCCCTTCAATAAAAATCGAGCATTTCTTTCACCCAAGTGCTAGGCCCTTATTCTCCTCGCGACTAGATGTTATAACCGAGTGCTTATTCCTTGGTGCTATACAACCACGACTATGACTGTGCACCTAATACCAAATCGAAATTACTATGTACCAATCTTCCGGTCCAATCTGACATATCAAAATCTCTCTTGTTAGAACCTCAATACCAGAGTACCAAAATGTCGGGATCCAAACTCCTTATCAATATGTCTTGGGGTATGATGGGCGTATATGGCCACTATACCAGCAATTTTGGGTGTTGATATGTCAGGCCTAACTCATTTCTACACTGGAATTTTAATTTTTGTTCTAGTCCAGTGATACCGCTTTATTGGGATGTCGGGGTACTGGTACTACCTTTTTACTTGGTTTGATAACACGCTAAGACCCGATAGTCCGATGCAGTATGGATTGTATATTTGGTCCAATGTTTGATCTCCACCATTGATATTTACACAAGGATTTGGTCTCCTTTCCTTTCAATTCCTCGCACTTTCTAACTCTCAATATATCCTTTATCCGTTGATTTGGCTAAAAAATGGTCGGTTATATATATTTCCCATCCCTGGGCTATCGGGTCACCAGAGCACCATTTTACACTTGTTTTTAAATACACTGGGTCGATAGGCCAGTACTCTGCGAGTCGTCAATCTGGTAAAGTTGGTCCTAGATCTAAACTCAATCGTCTATTTTTAAACACAACAAACCAAAACTCACCCAATATAATCAATGGCTATGATTTAACAATGGATTTGATCCAACGGTCATTGTTCCTCAAAACATTTATCTCAATTCCAGTAACATGTATAGTGACAAAACTCGACTCTCCATTATCTAGATAACTTAGTATCAGGATCATCGATCCCATCAATTGATCGATGATCAAATCATGATTCCCTTCTGTGTCTCCATACTTAACTATCTCGATCTCTCATCTGAGGGTTATTTAAACATCACATACATTAAGAGGGATTGCACACATAATTTATATGCTTCTACTAAAATAGATCACTATACAAAATTACATGTAATACCTCTCTGGCTTGATTCTACAGTAAGGGCTCTTCCTCGACCCTCTCTCTCTCTCTTTGGTCTAATTCTTCATTAATCTGACCATACCCTCCTTTGGCCCAATACTTAACTAATCTTTCCACACCAAACATGCTTGCAGGCTTACAATAAGATAAAAGGAAGAAAAAACTCCTTGATCTATTCATATCCACAAAACTCTCCATGTTATTTGCACCTAACCCTAAGACTTCTCTAGACATATACAAAGTCTCAAGATCTATCTTTGTTAAGCAAATTCAATACATTTAATTAATCTCAATCCAACAAAGTCTCAAGATCTATCTTTGTTAAGCAAATTCAATACATTTAATTAATCTCAATCCAACAAACTCTATCATTTTCAATAATTCAAGAATATAATTAAAAACTTAAGGAAAATACTATAATTCCATTAAGGGAACCCACTCCCTTTAGTAAATTTCTAAGATCCCCTAGGTCAGTTCAACAAGCTTGTTTATGGAAAAAAAATGCTTCTACATCAGACTCCCAAGGTTAAAATTTTCCATGATCTCATGATCATGAGTCTTCATTTGATGATGTCCTCCTAGATCCCAAAATTTATTTTGTTGTCCACTTGCAATGTTGATGTAGTCCTTTTTCAGCTGATTGTAATTTGTGGTTGGATGTATTTTTCATTCCATGGCCTTTCCATTTGGACTTATTCATCATCAACTTCTAAAAACCATCAATTTCAATGTCTATCTCTATCGTTTGTTGGATCTCTCTTTGTATTAACTCCCTATAGTTTTTTCCAACTCCTTGGTATTTATTTCTTTGATGTTCTTAGGTCTAAGGGAACAATATTCTTCTTCTGTAGTCTGCACTTTCTTCTTGTATTCACCTCCATCTCCTTTAGACAAATCTGCATCCTATTGTTGCCTATGATTCACATACTCAAACAAAAAATTAGTTTGAAAAACTAATAAATCTTATTCTCCTCTTGATGCCTCTAATTCTTCTCTCATATCAAGTATCATTGAACACTATGTGTTTGCAAATGTTATGCGGTCTTCATTAATATTTGGTTTTTCTATCCATTCTTCCAATAGTCTTAGTCTTCCTCAAAATCTATCAGCATTGTATCTTAATGTCAATCTTTAATTTCTTCATTCTCAAGGTTTTCTTCATGAACCATATATGCATGGTTCACTTTTATGACAGGTTCTTTCTCCTATCTCTCCAAATATGCATAACTCGGGGATTGAAAATTATCCTAATATTGATCACCTTCATGAGACAATGTTGTCGCATCCTCCTTCATAACAAATTATTGTCTCTACCTACCTGCAAACACACACCAATAATCAGTTTTAAAACAATAAGACCCTATAGTATCATTTGACGCCTTTGGCATCACATCCTTATTTTGATCTCTATTTTCCAAACAGTATATGAGGCTCTCATAAGGCCTCTCATCAACATCATCATCATCATCCTCTCCAAGGAATGATCCTTGCTCTATTTCAAAAAAGTGAACTCCTTCTTTTGTCCTTGACCTCTATTTAAAATCAACTCCTTTGAGTTTTTCCTCTTTGACCCAAGAATCCAATCTATGTTTCAAACTCTGTCTCATCTTCTTTACATATAACTATTTTATAGGCCACTTAATCTTCTTCTTCAATTTCCAACCATATATCTAGTTTTCTTATTGTAACAGCTTCATCACCACACTAATTCATTCCTTTAACTCAACAAATTCCATGTCATATTTATCTTGACTCATCTTCTTTCTGCCAACTGCTTTCGCATTCTCCTTCTATTTGTGGCTTCTCTCTGAATCTATATCATGACTATCAGTAGTCATATCCATCTCTTTCTTCTGTGAGCTTCTCTTTTTCCATTGTGAGATGCATCTAGCCTTTTCCACAGTGAGATGTGTTAGCAATAAAAAATGCACTGGCATTTTTGAAAGAATGATGCCTAATCTTGTAGGGAATATTTGAATAGCTTCCCGGGCTCCAAATGCATATTTGAAAGCACCATTGGAAATCTTAGGATTTGTAGATGTCGATCGACTATTCAAGCATGCAAAAAGGACTCTCCATGACTGAGAAATTTGATTTTAAAAAAATCTGCACTTTCACCAGCTAACCCGTCTTGAATTTTGCTAGTTAGCTGGTGAAAGCTCCGTCTTTCACCAGCTAAGGAGCGGATTTTCGGGTAAATTAGCTGGTGAAATCCTGTCACGGCCAGAAAAACCGAATTCTTGCCAAGATCGGGATTTTTTGAGTTTGAATGGTTTGAAACCACTTCAAATGGACAAGTGTTGAATTATCAAGTCTAATTCAAAGGCTAGTTTTGAGGGATAAGGTCAAAAAGAGGTTTTTCAACTACATTTGGCATCTTTTTCAAAGGCAGAATATTAGGGTTTTTGCACACATCATCCAATTCAAATGTTATCTTTGGAGGACCAAATCAAACAGCCTTGGGAGGCTAAAACTACACTTCATCAGCAATCTACTATTCTTAGAGATCATTAAATAGGACCTTTTCCTATTTTGTTTTGATTTTCCATTTTTAGTATTCTAGATCCATTTT
>JZKD02S0205749.1:123586-150304 GCA_000966675.3 Picea glauca
AGAATGATGGTGAAGAGGAGCACAAAGGTTATGATCAGAGATTGAGTTTGTATTTTCCTCCAACAGAGATTAAGCAGTCTACATCCAGCATTGAGACTAGTGAAAGCAATCAGCAACATTACAGTCAATTGGATCAGCAACTCAAAGAGGTATTTCATCATAACTTCAATGACCCTATTGTTGATCATTTGGATTCTATAAGCAGCATAAATGTCCAAATATTTTCGTCAGATGAAGGTTGTTCTTTTCATCTTTTCAAATTGCATTACCACGATCTATGGTTTCTTTTATCTTTTGGGAAAAGATCAAACATGATATTAGCAAGTCAATTACTTTCTTGGCTGCTTTGGAAATTTAGTTTTACTTGATCMATCTGCCTCTACTGGTTAGTGTAGGGATTGATAGAAGAATAAGCTCTTTCTTTGAGCAAGTAGATTACTTTYAGTTTTCTTAATTAGGCAAAGAGACTCCMTTTTCAYGCTTAATGRCTYGATCTGGATCATCCSTCCATGTTGCRGCTACTCAGTCAGCCTCRAGTCATCCATCAATCTCTCAGGTGTTTATTGCAGATTCAGAGAAATTTGATTTTTTCCCCAAGGCAGTTTTTCTGGGTTTTCACCAGCTTATTGGTTTTGAAATCCGCTAGTTAGTTGTTGAAATATTTCCTTTTCACCAGCTAAAGGGGCGGATTCAAGGAAAATTAGTTGGTGAAACCTGTTATATGGTAGCAAGGTTGTATTTTTTCCCAGATTTGACTTTTTCTCAACCAATTCTTTCGAGGTTGGTTTCTAAAGATGCAAAGAACCTTGGAGAGAAGTCACAAAGATCAGAAGGTTTCGAGATCTGGTTCATCTAGATGCACAATAAAAAATAGGAACCATGAAAACCTTTTCAGATAAACATCAGGTAGCAGTCTTGCTTGGAGAAGGTGGATTACAACAAAAAATTGGTGTAAATATGGCTTTACAGTCTTTTACAGGCCACATAGGTCCTGTTAGCGATCAAAATGGAGCTGCGACTGGTGTTGGTGCTCAACACTCATAGTGTTATGCTGCATGGTATGGTTCTTGTCCAGGGATGAAAGTTTTGACTCCCTATTCTGCAGAACACTCTCTTTAAAGAATTAATAAGATCTACTCCCTTACCTATGAGCCCCCTAGAGAGTCTTGCATCTTCTGTTGTTCGAACTGCAAACAAAGCAAAGGCAACACTCATTGTAGTTCTAACTCGTGGTGGCACCACTGCTAAATTGGTAGCGAAGTACAGACCAGCGGTACCTATTCTCTCTTTTGTGGTTCCTGTCCTGACAACAGATGAATGTTTCCCGATTCAACTTCTCTCACGGTTCCCATGAGTATCACCAAGAGACGCTCGATAATCTCATGACCGCCATGTATAACACACAGATAATGTGCGTCGTTATGCTCGATACCAAGGGGCCTGAGATTCGAACCGGATTTTTGAAGGATGCAAAACCAATCCAGTTTAAGGAGGGTCAGGAAATCACAATAATGACAGATTACACTATTAAGGGTGATGCTAACATGATCTCCATGATCTATAAATATCTGGCAGAAGATTTAAGGCCTGGTAATACAATCTTGTGTGTTGATGGCACAATCACACTTACTGTGTTGTCAACTGATAAAAAAGAAGCCACCGTGAGATGTCGCTGTGAAAATACGTTCGTAAGGGCTCAGATCTTGTTCATGTTAGGCAAGTATTGGGAAAACATGCAAATAATATAATGTTGATGTCAAAGGTCGAGAATCAGGAAGGTGTGGTCAACTTTGATGAAATTTTGTGGGAATATGATGCATTTATGGTTGCTCGTGGTGATCTTGGTATGGAGATTCTAGTTGAGAAAATATTCTTGGCTCAGAAAATGATGATATACAAGTGCAATCTCCTTGGAAAGCCTATTGTTACTGCTACTCAAATGTTAGAATCCATGATTAAGTCTCCTTGCCCTACCCGTGTTGAAGCTACAGATGTGGCTAATGTTGTTCTAGATGGGACTGATTGTGTTATGCTTAGTGGTGAAAGTGTGGCAGGGGCATATCCTAAGTCGGCAGTGAAGATCATGGATCACATATTGTTGTCCTTAGTGAGAGAAAAAATGTTAATTTGCCTGGAGTTGTGGTTGATCTCCCGACTCTTACAGAAAAAGACAAGGAGGATATTTTGGTGTGGGGTGTTCCTAACAAAATAGACATGATTGCTCTTTCTTTTTTATTTAAATCCCCAAATTATCATGGATTTCTGAAATGAGAAATTCCAGATCACGAGCTTCACAGATAATTGAAGGTTGAAAGGCCTAAGTCTCAGGATTTTAGAGAACCCCAAGCATGGCATCCGAAAGATTCATAATTTCACAGAGTACACAGATAGCTAAGGTTAAATAATAGCACTAATTTCCCAAAGTTACAATGGCATGGGTTTGGAGCTTAAAGAATTAAAAATTCAGCAACCTCAAGGGCAACTGTCCTATGGTGGAGGAAAAAGAGAGAATAATTTAGGTCAAAATTATAAGAATAGAACTGCACGGGACTAATATTCTGGTTTATTCTCTTGGTGGTATTTCAATTGGAGATAACAATGGGCTCAACTCCATTCTATTTTTCAAACATTGCCATTTGTGTTTTCTTCATTATATCTACAAGTGCTAGCGCAACTTTTCCTTCAGAAACATCCACCCACATTGTGGTCCTGATTGACTATCCAGGAGTGAATGCACCATTTGGGAAATATATCAAGCAACGTTTTTCTCTAAGAAGCAACTATGATGGAACATCTGAGGGTAAAAGCGCAGGCGAAACTAAAGATGACTTTGGCTATGATGATGATGAAAGCAAGTGGGAAATTATTGCTGCAGGTGGTATACCTCCTCTTGTCTAGATTCTGGAAATTGGATCTTCAAAAACAAAGGAGGAATCTGCAATTGTTATTAGGAACCTCTGTAATCACAGTGAATATATTTGTGCATGTGTTGAAAGTGCAGATGTTGTACCTGCACTGATATGGTTAAGATAGTCCAAGTGGAAAATAAATTGCTGCAAGGATACTAAACCATCTTACTCATAAATCAGATAGCAACACTATCAACCAACTCACTGCTTTGCTGACAAGTGACTTACCAGAATCAAAGATCAAGAAAATCAATTTCCCAACGATGGTATGGGCTGCAACATCATTAATGAAAACAATAAATTTGATTTGATCATGAAAGGTTTCCTTCTTGAAAAAACAGAACTTTCACCAGCGCAGAAGGCATAATTATAACCAGTTAGCTGATGAAAAGCAGAGCTTTCACCAGCTAACTAGCAAATCTGAAGGCGAAATAGCTAGTGAAACCTGAGACTGGCCAGTGAAGGTGTATTTTTGCCTAGATCGAAGTTTTTCTCAACCAAACATCCTGAAAATAGTTTCTAAAGATGCATATTGAATTTACACATCAAATTCAAGATCTGGATTTGATAAAAAAGATGTTTGAAGAGGTGCCAAAGTCAGATTAGACACCTATTTTTGGGGCACAGAATCAATTGTTTTTGCCAAAGATAGAAAATTTGATTCTATCATGATCAAAGTACATCTACGAGCCTTGGAAGGCTATCTACACACATCAGAGGATCTAAAAATGCTTTGTATCTGAAGCTTCTAGAAAACAAAAAGTCAAAGACCTCAAGCTGCCTGCAATACTCTCATTTCAAGCTTGAAGTTATCCTGGAATTTTCAAAATCATGGTTACATATCTCACCATCCTGCCTATGTTCAACACTTTTCTTCTTAATGAAGATATTTCCACAACAGATGCGACGTCAAGGTGCAAACAACATTTCCAGCGGAGTTTGAAGCAGACATGCTACATATAAAGAAGAATGGGAAAGACAACAACAAACTTTGGAAAATAGTCAAATGATAAATTGTAAAGGCTAAATGACTCCATGCCCAATACTAAAGGCACAGGGTCTACCAGGTTCTTGGAGACCTCGCAGGGAGGTCTCCATCCCAGTTGGAGCCAGATGTTAGCGATAAAAAAATGCACTGGCATTTTTGAAAGAATGATGCCTAATCTTGTATGGAATATTTGACTAGCTTCCCGGGCTCCAAATGAAGATTTGAAAGCACCATTGGAAATCTTAGGATTTGTAGATGTCGATCGACTATTCAAGCATGCAAAACAGACTCTCCATGACTGAGAAATTTGATTTTAAACAAAATCGGCGCTTTCACCAGCTAACCCGTCTTGAGTTTTGCTAGTTAGCTGGTGAAAGCTCCGCCTTTCACCAGCTAAGGAGTGAATTTTCAGGTAAATTAGCTGGTGAAAGCCTGTCACGGCCAGAAAAACTGAATTCTTGCCCAGATCGAGATTTTTTGAGTTTGAATGGTTTGAAACCACTTCAAATGGATAGGTGTTGAATTATCAAGTCTAATTCAAAGGCTAGTTTTGAGGGATAAGGTCAAAAATAGGTTTTTCAACTACATTTGGCATCTTTTTCAAAGGCAGAATATCAGAGTTTTTGCACACATCATCCAATTCGAATTTTATTTTGGAGGACCAAATCAAACAACCTTGGGAGGCTAAAACTACACTTCATCAGCAATCTACTATTCTTAGAGATCATTAAATAGGACCTTTTCCTATTTTGTTTTGATTTTCCATTTTTAGTATTCTAGATCCATTTTTATAGGATCTCATCCCAATCTTCAACTGGAAGTGTTTACAACACTCCTAGAAGCAATATTTTTCTACCACAAGCTTCTTCACTTGAGAGCTTTGCTTGCTCCCTCTTCCTCTATCATAGCTTCTTTGTTGTAATGGCTACTACAAATTACTTCCTCATTCTTCTACTACCTACAATCACAATTTATTCTTAACCAAATTTAATTATAAAAACATAGACCAATAGCTGCAAGATCTACTTTGATATGTGGTCTTCTCAACATCCAACTTTATCTTGATTGGAATGACCTCAATTTCTACAGAAATTCACTAAGTTAATTGCATATTCAATTCCTTTTTCTTCAAAATACACCTTCTTTAGTATGAAATTGTTCCCCCTGAATAAATTTCAAAATTCTTCGTTCAAATTTAGAGCATAACTGTGCTCTGATACAAAAATGATGACCCACCAGGTCATCTACCGACAAGTGAAAAGTGTTATGAACTTGCTTGCAACTTCATCATTGAGATGCTTTCAAGCCTACTCTCAGTCTGTTTATTCCCCAAATAGAAACAGGTTTTGGATCCCCTCCTCAGTCCAACACTTCCCAAGAATTAGACATAGGTTCTTTATTTAAGTGCTCTATGGATCAATGTTAACCTTCTCTTTAATAAAAATCGAGCATATTTTTTCCCTAGTGCTAATCCCTTATTCTCCTCATAATTGTATGTTATAACCGAGTGCTTATTCCTTAGCGCTATACAACCAAGACAATGAAAATGGGCCTAATACTAGATCGACATTACTATGCCATGACTACAATGTACAACCCTTACCAATATTCTAGTCCAATCCAATGTATCAAAACCTCGCATACTGGAACCTCGATATCAGAGTACCGGAATGTCGGGATCTGAACACCTTACCACTCCTTCTCAATATGTCATGGGCTCATATGGGAAGATATGGCCGCTATACGAGCGATGTCAGGTGTCGGGATGTCAGGCCTAACTTGTTTATGTGACGTCCTTTTAATTTTTGTTTCAATCCGGTGATACCAGTTCACCGAGATGTCAAGGTACTAGTACTACCTTTTGTAATACCCCAAGGTCAAGCCCCTGCTGAATTGTAAACATGTTTTGTAGGCTAGTGAGCCAAGTGATTATAAGCTAGGAGGCTTATGTGAATATTTGGCCGGAGAGACTAGATGTTAAGGCCAGTGAGCCTATTTTTGTATATGTAAATACTCATATCATTAATATAAAGCATCGTTGCATGTAGACCGACCATGAAGAAAGAGTTATGGGGGACTAAACTCCAGTAAGAAGGGAAAGAGAAGGGCTAAGAGACTTGCGAAAAGGGCTAAGCTTGAAGGCTTAACTCTAAAAGGAATATTATATTATTGTTTCCTAAATATTGTGGTGAGGATAATTGTTTCATCCTAAGTCTCGTGGAATATGGAATGAATCCCAAGTCGAGAGAAATGAGCCCCAGGAGAGCCATGTGTAAATCAGGGCGCATGAAAATATACGTGGGAGAAAATAGTCTATTTTTCTATATTTTCCCATTCACTCACACACTGAGCCATCCCCTCCATCATTTACCTCTGCAACATTCATGCACCTCTAGAACTGACATTAGTTTTTGAGCTATCCCATAGTTTCCCTGTGAAGCACAGGGCATTTGTACTTTTCCTGAGCCCGTACTGTGCCTTAATGGATTTTTGTTGCTGCCAACGCAGTTCCTTGATAGAGCGTGGTGTGTTGCCATCATCTGTGTCATACTCGAGTTCTGTTGTTGTCGTCATTTGTGCCATACCCAAGTTTTGTTGCTTCCATCATATGTTCCATACCCGAGTTTTGTTGTTGCCATCATCTGTGTCATACCCGAGTTTTGTTGCTACCATCACCCTTACCCGTTTGACTTAGGAGCTGTGTTGGTGCAATTATTTGCATAGTATATTACCAAACATAAATTATCAACCAGGATTCATAATCAGTAGATTTTATGCACTATATGTGTCGATAACATATAGGTTCCTATGTTTGTTTAGTATAGCTTAGATATGAAAACCAACAATAACAAAATACTATGTTTCAAAGATAACACTCTTTACACAATTCATAAAGTAGAAAGCAAAACTTGCAATCATGCACTCAAAAGATTTTTCTCAGATAATGCCTTGTCCATTTGCAAGCTCATGAAGTGAAAATATGGACTTTGAATTAGTTATGTGTAGCTACTACCCTTAACAACAACTAGCAAGAAAATCTGGGCACACTTCAACAATAACAGAAAATAACATTCATGGTAAAACTCTCAAGCAAACACTCAATCGAAAAGGTTATTGCTCACATGACAAGTATGTTCACTATAGGCTTATAAAATGAAAAGATGAACTCATGTTGTATCTCCTAGAGCAATTAAACTAACAACAATTAACACTTTGTTTATGCTTAAAGAAGACTCAATCAATTCTGGAAGAAATTCTAGGTATGTTGAGATACTCCATTATCGGTTCATGTAGGGTGAAATATGGAGATCCAACTTGTTCCAATATTGACAAATTAAAAACACAAACTACAACATTTAGTTTATACAAACACTAAAATATTTAATCAAATGATTGTTCTCATATACTCATGCAAAGATGACAAGTAACTACTCAGAAATCATTGCACTCAGAAATCTTGTATTGCACACAAAGATTCCACTCACTTAGAGTTACCACACATCTATATGACTTGCTATCAAATGTATCATTGAAACATGATAGAGATGGAATTAGATGTTGTAATTAAACATAAAATTGTTTTGTTCACACACACAGAAAACATGAATCATATTCACAATTAATTACAAAGAGGCTTACCTTGATTGGGTCGGTGGGCCCTTGTCGTACCAACAAGGCATATCTTAAGATAAAATTACAGTAGAGAGGATTTAAATGCACACATATAATCCATAAACTGAAATTATATCATTACTTGAGAAATAGGTGTGCAACCAACAATCTTAAAAAATCAACCCTACATCATAACAATTCCTTCTTCAAGAACCAATCTCACAACATAATAATTCCTCTCTAATTAGACCTGTGAGGTCTTATTTATACATAAAATCCATGGAGGAATGGATGAAACCGAATCCCCAAACCAAGAAAACAATTTTTACAATTTTAGGATAAATCCCAAAAATCTGTGTTTTTTAACAATTTGGGCAGATTCAAGTTAGGGCTCCACCCATATCTCCCAAACCAATTCTAATTTCGAAAAATTGCTTGCGCCTTACTCAATTTTCCATATTCTATACAAAACCCATATATTAGAATTTCTAGATCTGATACCATATGCACGGAAATCAAGGTGCAAGTTGGTAGTTTTAGTTTTTTTTGTTAATTTTGGCATAATCATTCCCCCTAAGATGAAGTTCCATACGTGAAATATGGGTGAATTCTGACACATGTGTCTGCATGAAGGCATCGTTCTGGACAAAACCCATGTGCCTGATTTTCTTCTGGAAACATTAAAAAATTCTGAATTATGTCTAGTACCGGATTAGCACAGGCTAGTACCAGAATAGCACAGGGAAGTACCAGATCAATGTTGTGTGGGTTTGTTGGTACCAAATCAATTCTTATTAAGAATCAAATGATTAGGATCATGAAAAATCAAACATTTAATTGTTTTAACTCAACAAAACTAAACAAACCATGCTTTAATCATAAGTTACCTCTTATGCACGTGAACAAGGTCATCGAGTGTATTTATGGAGGAAACAGTCAATTAGATACACATGGAATAGGTAAAATAAGCTCATATAGAGGGTAATATAGGGAATTAGAAGTGTCAAAACTGAGACTCAACATTCCCCCATGCTTAAGTCATTGCATGTCCTCATGCAACAATGATCTTCAAAAATTTCAAAGTTGATGGTACTCCTCACTTGATCAAGCATTCTTGATGTTCCACCCTTCTTCGGCTCCTAAGTTCATGTTATACAATATAAAATTCATGGCCTATGCTTCACACTTCTTACCCATGGAAAATTGGTTATGACAGAAAAGTGGAGTCATGAGTAATAGATTAGATCTATTAATGATTTGGCGTTAAGCCTTATCCAATATGTTCTCGATCAAAATTAGGAGAAAGGGTTGGATGTGACTCTAATATGATTATAGGATAGTGGCCAACAATTTTAATAATTACTTTTACTAATAGGCCCTCCTAACTAGATTACCTTTAAAACAAAAGTGATATAAACATAGTTTAGATATCATTTGAAGAGAGGAACACATAAAGGAATACATCCCAAGATGGTTAACTCGTTTTTTATCCAAGTTTTTAGAGATGAAGCTCTTCTTGCTTAGGTAAGGTGAATTACATATACTGAGGGCCCCACTTCTCATGCAACCCTATTTATTTTAAAATATAGAACTCTAAAGTGGATACTTCAAGGTTCTTAGGAACATCATCCTAGAGATATAAAAGTCATCTCCTAGCCTTGATTCAATAATGATTGCTTTAGAATGAGACCCAAGGGTTTTTGTTCAGTTTTAAGTGTGCCACTTTATGTTTTTTGACTCCCTTTACCCGGCATAGCCCCCCTGCCAGCAGGCCTATTCAGTACCCTGACAATTTTACCTTAGTACCATACAAGCATGGCCTCACTACCAGCAGGCCTGTTCAGTACCCCGACGAGTTTACTTGTACTTCCTGATACTTATTTTTTATTATATTACTCAAAATATTTAGAATAATGTATACTACTCATTGACAGTTTTAGAGTATAAGGAAGGCAGGTGGTACGAGAGTGTTTTAAAGTTATTAGGCACATAATTAATTGTTTGCAATTATCCCAAGGGTGACATCATCCACATTCAACTTAAATCTCAGCTATTCAATGTATAATGGAACATCTTGGATAATGACTAAGAGGTCCCTCTAGTTAATCCTATTAGGGTTTTCATGAAAGTTCATTGGGTTTTGCAAGGGCGGTCCACCACATGAGGTTTTCATCAATACCTCCCAAGAAAAACTTGTAAATATAAACTTGGATAAAAACTTGTTTGAATCAACTAGGTTGACATAATGGTGTTACCACTTTTCAATGGATATTTCAATTAGCAATAACTTTTTCAAAATGATGAGGTAATAAGACAAGTGCACCCATTATCATATAGAGCTAAATGTGAAAATATCTTCTTAAAGGATAGAAATGATGATTCCTTTAGGGTTGAGTGTAGAAATGTAGGAGGAAGATGCACATGAGAGTAAAAGCAATTCAACACCATACTTACATGATCCTTGAAAGAAATAACATGAAGAGATTATCCCATACCTCCAATTACCTGAAGTGAAAATGATGTTAAGCACAAGACAAAGATCATATCACCTTGGCATCAGTACCAGATAAGTAATGGTATTAGAACAGATAGTACTGGAACAGGACGGTACCAGAATAGAATTATGTAGTACCGGAATAGAATAGGGGGCAGAAACAAAGTGACATGATGGAATTTTTTTTCTCATTCATGATCACAACCATTTCACGAAGGAATTCAATGATAATATATGAGGAGATGTATAAGATGGCTTGCAAAATTTCATGGTAGGGAGCGTGAAATAATTGAGAGTAACCATATGTTTACTACATAATTAATCTAATTTCTTTAGTAAAATGAAAAATGTTGAATTTGTATGTCTTAGTAATTAAATCGAGCAGCAAAACTTGAATATATGATTAGAGCTACCAACACCTTATTACCAGTACCGGATCACCTGAGTACCGGATGGATGAAGGGTTGTGCTTTAGTACCGGAATAACGCAGAGTTGTGGTTCAGTACTAGAATAGCGCAGACCTCCTTTGGTACAGATGAGAACGTAGGCAACCATCAGTACCAGATGAGCACAAGAATGTTGTTCAGTAATGGATGAACGCAGACTTTCTCCTTTGGTATTGGATGAGCACAAAGATGATCATTAGTATCCGAATAACGCAAAGTTGTGGTTCAGTATCGAAATAGCGGAGACCTCTTCCCATAGTACCAGATTAAAGCAGAGGAAAACATTTTTTGCAATACCAGATGAACGCAATTCTGCAGTACCAGAATAGAATGGTACCGAAATTCTGGAAATGACTATCAAATCCCAGAACTGAACATGTTGATTTGGCCTTGCCGATAGAAGTTGCCAAAGAATATCAAGGTTTCAAAAACCACTCCCCCATTCCTAAGGTTTTGCATGGCCTCATGAAAACAATGTGAGATGCTAAAAAGGTTGCTCAAAGAGTTGCGAACATCTGCTAAAAACAAACCAATATAACTAATTAAAACTGGATTTTATTCATGCTTAAAAACAGAAAATTTAGGGAAAATGTCAGAAGTTGAATTATTAGTTATGAATAAAATAGTTTGGACTTAACATTCAGTTTCAATTGCTATTAAAAATATCACTTAATTAATCATCCTTGTGAAATAGCAGTCTTAAAATAGATAGGTAAAGATAAAGCATGAATGCATCATTTTTAACAACTTAAGGAAAAAGAAGAATTTTGAAGAAATAGGTCATGAAGCACTCCCTTAAGTGTTATATTTTGTTGACAAGGATGTCTTCTCCACTTTTGAAACCCTTCCAGTATTATGTGTGCATTCGGAGGATGATGATATTCCCTTCTCATAAGATTCCAAAAAAAATTAACATAACTTTTAGAAAGAAATCTACTATAGGAAAAACAGATTGCTTTGTTAACTTTTGACATTCCCATTTATGAAAAGTATGAAAGATAGGTTGCATTGTACTTATGTGCAACATTTATTTATTTATTTACTATCTTACTCTAATTGAACAAAATAAAATGGCCTTCAAGTATAGGAATACTTCTAGTGAATCCATGTGCATAACAAGGTTAGAAATATATCCATACTCAGGTTTAAAAGATAAATTTTGATGCATACCGGAGTATGAAGGACCAGTTGTTTTGATGATTAGATCAAGCAATAAATAAAAGAGTGGTGTGACCTAATAACTAATTGAAACCATATTTCAATAGGATCACTATATTCTTGTTTCTCTTCTTTGTTTAGGTCACACTGAATGTCTTCCTCTACCATGCTATGCAGATTATCCTCTTCAAGATGATTGGTCTTTGGATTACATGCAGGATCTACTAAGAGGCATGTTAAGGACTCCTCAATATCAAGTTACACTGGTTTCTCTCCATTGAATTCTATCCATGATTCTTTATTCCCCTCAACAAATTGATAAGAGGAATCCAACGAGACTTCTAAATCTTCCTGTGGAGAGAAAACTAAATTCTTGATTGCTATCAAGATATGTTCTTCTTGAGAAGTGGATATCATAGCTGCTGCTAGAATGCGAGAAATTTCTTGGAGGAACATTCTTCAAGATCTTGATCATCCTTGAATTACTGTATCTGGTTGATAATCCCTGTCTCGCAACACAAATTAGTACTCGGGGGTTCTTACAACACCCCAAAAATTATTTATCATCAAAGATTTGAATATTAAAACTAAGAAATTAAAACTATTTGCAAAAATAAAACACACCAAACTTGAAATCCTTGCGTTACTGGGACCCTGTTGATCGGTTCACACAAGTTAGCTCATCATAAATAAAACTAAATTTGCATAAAAGAAGGAAAAAACACACTTGCATTAAAAGAAGAGGACAACCTAAGTTTGGAGCAACCCCACCAAGGTGGATGTGTGGGCTCTTCCCGCACGTCTTACTGTCTTCTCTCCGCCCTTAGGTCATCCATAAAACCAATCCAAAACCATTAAATCAATCTAATTCAAATACTGCCTATTACCATTTACAACTCCCCGACAACGACGCCAAAATGTTGGTGCAATTATTTTCATAATTTATTACCCAACATAAATTATCAATCAGGATTCGTAATCAGTATATTTGATGCACTATATGTGCCGATAAAAGATAGGTTACTATGTCTATTTAGTATAACTTAGATAAGAAAACCAACAATAACAAAATACTCTGTTTTCAAATATAACACTCTTCACACAATTCAAAAATTAGAAAGAAAAACTTGCAATCATGAACTCAAAAGATTTTTCTCAGATAATGCCTTGTCCATTTACAAGCTCATGAAGTGGAAAGATGGACTTTGAATTAGTTATCTGTAGCTACTACCCTTAACAACAACTAGCAAGCAAATCTAGGCACACTTCAACAATAACATAAAATAAAGTTAATGGTAAAACTCTCAAGCAAACACTCAATCGAAAAGGTTCTTTCTCACATGACAAGTATGTTTACTATAGGCTTATGAAATGAAAAGATGAACTCAGATCTTATCTCCTAGAGCAATTAAACTAACAACAATTAACACTCTGTTTATGCTTAAAGACGACTCAATCAATTCTAGAAGAAATTATAGGTATGTTGAGATACTCCATTATCGGTTCATGTAGGGTGAAAAATGGAGATCCAACTTGTTCCTAGATTGAAAAAATAAAAACACAAACTATAGCATTTAGTTTAGACAAACACTAAAATATTTAATCAAATGATTGTTCTCATATACTCACGCAAAGATGACAAGTAACTACTCATAAATCATTGCACTCAGAAATCTTGTATTGCACACAAAGCTTCCACTCACTTATAATTACCACACATCTATATGACCTGCTATCAAATGTATCACTAAAATATGACAGAGATGGAATTAGATGTTGTAATTAAACATAAAATTACTTTGTTCACACACAGAAAACATGAATCATATTCACAATTAATTACAAAGAGGCTTACCTTGATTGGGTCGGTGGGCCCTTGCCATACCAACAAGGCAGATCTTAAGATAAAATTACAGTAGAGATGATGTAAATGCACACATATAATCCATAAACTGAAATTATATCATTACTTGAGAAATAGGTGTGAAACCAACAATCTTCAAAAATCAACCCTACAACATAACAATTCCTTCTTCAAGAACCAATCTCACAACATAATAATTCCTCTCTATTCAGACCTATGAGGTCTTATTTATACATAAAATCCATGGAGGAATGGATGAAACCGAATCCCCAAACCAAGAAAACAATTTTTACAATTTTAGGATAAATCCCAAAAATCTGTTTTTTAACAATTTAGGTAAATTCGAGTTAGGGCTCCACCCATATCTCCCAAACCAATTCTAATTTTGAAAATTTACCCACCTCTTACTCATTTTTCCATATTCTAGACAAAACCCATATATTATAATTTTTAGATCTGATACCATATGCACAAAAATCGAGGCGCAAGTTGGCAGTTTGAGTTTTTTTGTTAATTTTGGTAGAATCATTCCCCCTAAGCTGGAGTTCCACACGTGTGAGCTAGGTGAATTATGACACACATATCTGCAGGAAGACATCGTTCTGAACAAAACCCATGTGCCTGATTTTCTTCTAGAAGCATTCAAAAATTTTGAATTATATCTAGTACTGGATTAGCACAGGCTGGTACCGGAATAACACAAGCTGGTACTGGAATAGCAGAAGGAAGTACTAGATCAATGTTTTGTGGCTCTGTTGGTACCAGATAAATGCTTCTTAAGAATCAAATGATTACGATCATGAAAAATCAAACATTTAATCGTTTTAACTCAACAAAAATAAACAAACCATGCTTTAATCATAAGTTACCTCTTATGCACGTGTACAAGGTCATCGAGTGTATTTATGGAGGAAACAGTCAATTAGATACACATGGAATAGGTAATATAGGCTCAGATAGAGGGTAATATAGGGCATTAGAAGTGTCAAAACTGAGACTCAACAAGCTGGACAAAAGAAGTAGGTTGTCAAGCATGTGGGTTTGAAGAGTTGGGTTGCCAGGCCCGTGGATTGAAGAAGCAGGTTGTCAAGCCTATGAGAAACTCTCTCTAGGTGAGAGAGATTGTTGAGGAAGTGAATTCTCCTAGAGGGAGCCCAACAACAACTACATAGCTCTGATAATTCATGTCTGGCCTATTGTTGAATCCCTAAAAGGGAAGTAGAGTAGTCAATGGATTGTTGAACAGTGAAGGTGTATACTTCCCGGGGTGGGATAGGCATGTGAGGAATGAGAGGTTGTGAGTTGTGTGCGTAAGTTGGCTCCTGGGAGGGAATCCTTCCTGAGGTATTGTGCGAATTCTCGTAGTCTCAGTCTAGCTTAGGAATCATTTTGCCCGGGTGGAGTTTAGTGCCAGATCAGGGATGAACCATGACTAAGAGTGATGAGCAACATGGTCTAAGGCTGGGAGGTTCATGGAAGGTCTACATGCAGTTGTTGGACATCAATTAAAATATAAGTATCAATTTTGTCAATGTCACATGTTTTGTTTAAGTACATGTCTTTTATTTATCACAATTGCATGTGTTTGTTGCATGTATGTTTTACTGTTAATTCCACATAAATCTGTGTTGTAGCGGAATGTTTGTCTGTTCACATTTTCATTATAAATGTATGTTAACAGAAAGTACATGTTGTTTTTAACTTATTAAGTATGATATTTTTCACAAATGAAAGTGAGTCTTTATGTAAGGTGGCATGGACCGAGATGGCTAGGGGATGCTAAAAATGTATATCATAGCATGAAATTTTTTCGTTGGCATGACCAACTTAGAGGTCGGGGTACGTTACAAATTGGTATCAGATCCCATGGTTTCAACATTAAACCTGGATGGGCCGTGTTTGTGGAATTTGCAATAAAAATTCCACAGAGATTTGATGCACAGAGTGCCAGAGGGGCGTTGAGAGAGATCTTGGGTGGTATTGGAAAGCTTAGGAAGAGTGGCAGAGCAATTATCATAACAATCGTGGTTAATAACCATGAGATTAAATTTTAGCCGCGGGATGTACGCGGGGGGAGGAAGACCCTTCCTAGCCATCAAATCTGGAAAATATGCATGACAGTTAACCTCCAAGTCCTTCGGACTTCATGACTTCGGTGAAGTTTATGTTCAGTTGAGAAAAGGGGTCGAAGCTCGAAGTCGCAAACTTGTTTTCAACCAAGAGGATGAGAGGCGTGGATTTTCCCCGAGTAGTTCAGTGGTTCAGAGTTCGGGGAAATTGGTTGAAGTGTGCGCATAATGGACTTCCTCCCGAAGTCTCAAAGTCTCGAACTCCAGAGTTAATCTGGATCATTCATGCTTGATACCACGTGTCTATATATCGACCTATTCAGAAATTCGACATTCGGGGGATTTGTGGGGTAGTGTGGAGAAGTCTCCTGAAGTCTCGAAGTCTTGAACCAATCTAGATTGTCCATTTCCAGGGACACGTGTCCACAAAATTAAGTAATGATCAGAATTTCGACAGTCTGGGGACTATGTGGTGTTCAGTAGAGAAATCCTACGAAGCTCGAAGCTCAGAAGTCCCGAAGCCCCGAAGTTCTGAAGCGTTGAAGTGACATGGATCTATTCAGAAGTTCGACATTCGGGAGTTATAAGGTGTGCTGGAGTGGAATCTCCCGAAGCCTGAAGTGTCAAAGTCTTGAAGTGCCAAATATGACATGGCATGATGATGTCACCCAGGGTGACGTATACCTACCTTAATTCTGGCATGTGTCACTTGTTTTTGTACCATTTGTAGGTCCTTGGTACCAATTGGGACCTAACATGTATCGCTCGTCGGTGGGGCCACGTGTCACTACATTAATTATTTGACATATGAGCAAAGGAGATCGACGTATTCGAACGGTTCGACGTTTGGGTATTTTGAGGTGTTGTAAGGTAAAGTCTCTCGAAGTCCTGAAGCGTCGAAGTCTCGAAACTTCAGAATAACATAGTTCAGTAATTCGACGTTCGGAGGAAAAGATGGGAGAAGTTATGGAATCCTCTAAGGCCCGAAGTTTCGGAGTTCTGGAGTGACATGACGTAATGACATCACCATGAGTGATGTGGACCTATTCAAAAATTAGGCGTTCGATATATTTGAAGGGTGATGTAGAAGAAACCTCTGAAGACCCAGAGTCCCAAAGCCCCAAAGTCTCGGAGCGTCGGAGAGACATGACATGCGGACGTCACTTGGGGTGACGTGGACCCATCCTAAACATGCCACGTGTCAACCTAATTTGTGTTTTTCACATGTCATTCATACTAGTTAGAACATGACATGTGTCATCCATTGGATGGAGCAAGGTGTCCACTCCATAACTCTGCAATGTGGCACACTGATACATGGATGTTGACTAGACCTCGACGGTTCATCAGTCCGACAATTGGGTAAAACAAAGAAAGAGAGGAACCATCGAATCAACATATGATTAAGTCCTAACCATCGAATCAGCACAAGTAATATCTACGGTGGAGAGAATTTGTGGATATCGGAGGAAGAACTAACATCCATGTGGGTTTATCCTCTGCAATCCTCCTAGATCGTTGATATGTAGATTCGGCAGGATCAACTTTTGGCATCGACTCAACTATAGGTGAGCAGTTTCTATTGTGTAAGTTGGGAAAGGAATAAACATCATGCTAGTTGGGACTCTGCAATCGTCCCTCATCGTATATCTCCACATCAGTTCAATCACAACCGTCGATCCTCGATAGGAGGTTATCACCTGAAGAATTGAACAAGGTCACAGCCTCAATCACCTGGGTCAGAGTTATAGGTCCTTTGGGAATACAAGGAGAACTAGGTTCAATACCTCTGTATTAAAACTATGGTTATGCAGATATTTTATCCTGTTAGTGATCGAATCTGAGATCTAATATGATCCTTGGCACCCTGATTTTGAGGTTTACAATGCAGTTACAACAGAATATTGCATAAAAGGGTTTTAGGACGGGAGGTCCTGCGTCAATAACTTTCTGCTCATGACTCAAATTTGAGCATGAAAGCAGGCATTAGAAGGGTCTTGAACAGTAGAATATAACCATTCACCCAGAAACTGGATTTGAATAGTCAAATTCTCAGGAAATCAACAGAAAGAAGCCTTATATATATTGTTGAACCAGAATGATTCAAGTTTTCTTGAAATTGTTAAGTTAGTTAACCTGACAATGTTTTGTTGGCTGCACATTTTTGCAGAATTAACAAAAAAATGATCAAATCAAATCAGCATAGTGGGCAGAGAGATGGATGATACATAGGGGGCTGACAGCTAGGAAGATTATATCCAAGGAATGTATGTCCATTTGGGTATGGAAGGAACAAACTCCAATGGACATGGAGAAGGAAAGGATGATAACATAAATATGGTAGAGACCATTAGAAATTTGCAGAAATATGTCCAAAGTCACAAGGATGATAATGAGAGGCTTATTAAATCCAAAGAGTAGCAGGAAGACTTCAATATGAAGTTAATGTGGAGCCTGGACATAATTGAAAATAAATTGGATAAGGAGAGTGGATCCAACAAATCGGGAAGCCACATGACCCTTGAGGAAAAAGGAAGATCAAGGAGTGGTATCAGACATCACCATCACTCCCAAAGGAATTCCAATAGGAGAACACATAGCATCTCAATTCCATCCCCTGTCAGGAATCATAATAGGTCTGGGGTGGGTGAACTGAGAGGAGAAATGAACAAGATCAAACATCCTACCTTTTATGGAGAGCACAAGAAATATGAAGATTTTGAGACATGGTTGTTGGGCATGAGAAAATATTTCCAACTGCATAATTATTCTTCTGATACAGAAGGAATAATTTTTATCTACTAGCTTAAACGAAAGGCATCCATGTGGTGGTATCATCTTGTGCAAGTGAAACACATCAGAGAGAAAAATGTTACTTGGAAGGAATTCAAGAAGCATTTTGAGAAGAAATACTTAACCAAGAGGTATTATGAAAAAAATATGAAAGAGTTCTTTGAACTCAAATTGGGCAGCATGACCATTGATGAGTATGAAAGGATATTTTTAGAACTATTGAATTATGTCTCCTTCATCAAAGATGAGATAGTTAAGATCCAAAGATATTTGAGTGGGTTGCCATCTTTCATCGGTGATAAGAGTCAATATGATGATCCTAAAACTTTGGAGGAAACCATAAGAAGATCCAAGTGCTTGTATGAACATCATAAGGGAAAGACCACTTTCCAAAGAGCTTGGGAAGACAAGAAGAATTTTAAGAGGGAAAATAGGAAGAAGGGGAACAAGACACCATTTTTTAGAAACAATCCTCAAGAACAACCATCTTTTAGAGAGAAGAGAATGGATGAGATAGGTGGGCAAAGGCAAAGGAAGCCACCTATTCAATGTTGGGGTTGTAAAGGAGACCATAAGTATAGATATTATCCTCACAAAAGTGACAAAGTGAGAGTTGTCCACAATGTACAGCAAGCAGAAAAAATGGAGGACATGGGAAGAAGTGTACCAAGGATCTATGCAGCCCTGGAAAACAAGAAAGAAGATTTTCAATCACACATGATTTAAGTAGAAGGTATGATCAATAACCATTCCTTTACTATTTTAATAGATTCAAGAGCTCTTCATAGCTATATAGATCCTAAGGTAGTTGAAAGATTTCAATTTCCAAGAAGCAAGCATGGGAAATATTGGTTGGTGCAGCTGGCTACAGGAGCCAAGAGAAAAGTTGTTGAGTTGGTTAAATCATGTCCAATGGGCATGAATGGGATGGGTACGAAGGAACATTTGAACATCATTCCCCTGGGTTCATATGACTGTCTAATTGGTATGGGATGGTTGGAACAACACCATGCCATCTTATACTGTCATGAAAAGGCATTTACTTGCTTGAATAAGGAAGGGGACCCAAGAACATTCCAAGGAATTGCCAAGGCAATTACTTTCTAAGAGATCTCATCAATGCAGCTCGAGAAGTGTTACAGGAAGGGCTACCAAATAATTGTTGCTCATATGGAGAAATCACCTAAGGATAAGGTGCCAAATATTGAGGTTCATGTCATCCTAGAAGATTTTGAAGGTGTGTTTAAGGAGATACCAGTACTACCCCCAAAGAGAGATATTGATTTATATATAAACTTAATTCCTGGAGTAGCTCTAGTATCCAAGAATCCCTACCAGATGAGTACACCAGAACTGAAGGAGTTGCAAATGCAGCTTGAAGAAATTATGAAGAAGAGGTATATACGCCCAAGTGTGTCACCTTGGGGTGACCCAGTTTTATTTGTGAAGAAGAAGGAAGGGACATTGAGACTATGTATTGACTTCAGACAATTGAACAAGGTAGCTGTAAAGAACAAGTATCCTTTGCCAATGATTGATGATCTCTTTGATCACTTAAAGGATGCAAGGATATTTTCAAAGATTAATCTCAGGTATGGATACCATCAAGTAAGGATTAGAGATGAAGACATCAACAAGACTACCTTCAGTACAAGGTATGGTCATTACGAGTTCACAGTAGTGCCATTTGGGTTATCAAATGCACCAGTTTTTTTCATGTTCTTAATGAATGGTATTTTTCGGGAATACTTAAACAAGTTTGTCATTGTATTTTTTGATGAAATTCTTGTATATTCCAAGTCAAAAGACGAGCATGAAAATCACTTGAGGGTGGTGTTATAAGTGTTAAGAGAGAACCAGTTGTATGCCAAATTGAGCAAGTGCTCATTTTATCAGAACCAAATTCACTATTTGGGGCATATCATATCTGAAGAAGGGATAGCAGTGGACCCTGAAAAGATTGAATCTATTGAAGGGTGGAAAACACCTCAGAATGTGACATAAGTCAATTCCTTCTTAGGTCTATTTGGCTACTACAAAAGATTAATTGCATGGTTTTCAAGGATTTCTCACTCGATCACTTCCTTGCAAAGGAAGGGGGTGAAATTTCAATGGAAAACAGAATCTGAAAAGAGCTTCTAGCATTTGAAGCAGTTCTTAACCAGTGCTCCAATTCTGAGTATTGTAGATCCTAATGAGGATTTCATGGTTTGCACCGATGCATGAAAATAAGGACTTGGTGGAGTCCTCAATCAGAATGATTTTGGGGTATGTTTTGAATCCGGAAAATTGAAAGAGCATGAAAGGCTCTATGCCACTCATGATTTGAAGTTGGAAGCCATAGTGCATGCCTTAAAGAAGTGGAGGCACTACCTCATGGGAAAAGGTTTGAGCTGAGGATAGACCATAATGGTATGAAATATCTATTTGATCAGCCAAATCTAAATTCTAGACAAAGTAGATGGTTAGAGTTTCTTTGTGAGTGTGACTTCAATATCAAGCACATCAAAGGAAAAGAGAACAAAGTGGTTGATGCACTCAGCAGGAGAGTGCATGAACTATATGCTACAATCATTAACATGTATCAAACTAATCTTAAAGGAGGAATTTTTGAGGTTGCAAAAGAAGATTTGTAGCACATGGAGATGGTAACAAAATTACAACAAGGTAAAATGCAGCAAAGGGTTGAATATTATAAATTGTGAAATGACAAAATTCTCTTGTACATGAACATAATTTATGTACCCAATTCTCATGAATAGAGGAGTATCATCTTGAAAGAGATGCATAATGTACCTTATGTTGGACACCCAGGATATCATAAAACAAATGCAGCAGTCAAAAGCCAATATTATTGGCCAGACATGAAGAAGGAAATGTTTTAGTACATTGCTAAATGTTTGGAGTGTCAAAAGGTCAAGGCTGAGAATAGACACCCAGATGAGTTGCTACAGCCATTTCCCATTCCTGAGTGGAAGTGGGAAGTGGTGACAATGGATTTCATCACCAAATTTCCCATAACAAGAAAGAAACATGATTCTATCATGGTGGTGGTGGACAAGCTTACTAAAGCTCCCCATTTCATTCCAATGAAGATTACTCACAAGGAAACCAATGTTGTTGATATTTGTATGAGGGAAGTGGCATGCTTGCATGGCATACCCAAGACAATTGTGTTTGAAAGAGACCCAAAGCTCACCTCAAAGTTCTGGAAGGGATTATTCAAAGGGTTCAGAACAAATCTGAATTTCAGCACAACTTATCATCCCGAGTCTGATGGACAAACAGAAAGGGTGAACCAAGTGATAGAGGATATGCTAAGAATGTATGTGATGGATAAACCATATAAATGGGAAGATTATCTACACTTGGTAGAATTTTCCTACAACAATGGGTACCATGCATCTATGAAGGTGAGCCCATTTGAGGCACTTTATGGCAGAAAGTGCAACACACCAATAAGTTGGGGCAACCCAACTGATAGAGCAGTGGTTGGGCCAGAGTTTCTCAGGGAAATGGAAGAAAAAATGTCAAAGATAAAGTAGGATTTAAAGGCTTACCAAGACAGGAAGAAAAACTATGATGACAAGGGAAGAACTCACGCGTAGTTTAAAGTGGGTGATCATGTATTTTTGAAAGTGAAGGCCAACAGAAGTTCCCCGAAGTTGGAAAACTGTTCCAAGTTGGTAGCTAGATAGTGTGGGTTGTTTGAAATCCTAGAGAGGATTGGAACAGTATATTATATGATTGCATTGCCTTCATCTATTTCTATTCATAATGTATTCCATGTATCATTGCTCAAAAAGTATATACCTGATGTTAATCATGTGATTGATTGGAATGTGATTCAGGTGGAGCAAGAAGTCGTTTTTCAAGTGCATCTAGTGTGCATACTAGACCGGAAGATCAAGAAGCTCTAGAATCGATCCATAGAGCTTATAAAGGTCCAATGGACCTGGTATGGTCCTGAGGATGAAAATTGGGAGCATGAAGATGCTATGCGGGCATAATACCTGCATCTTTTTGAAGATTTTGGAAATCTTGTTGATATTATGTAAATAAGATGCACTAAGGACAATGCATAAATAAGTCGAGGAGATTGTAATACCCCAAGGCTGAGCCCTTGCTGAATTATAAACATGTTTTGTAGGCTGGTGATCCAAGTGATTATAAGCTAGGAGGATTATGTGAATATTAGGCCGGAGAGCCTAGGTGTTCACGCCAGTCAACCTATTTTTGTATATGTAAATACTCATATCATTAATATAAAACATTGTTTCATGTAGACAGACCATGAAGAAAGAGTTATGGGGGACTAAAATCCACTAGGAAGGGAAAGTGAAGGGATAAGAGACTTGGGAAAAGGGATAATATTGAAGGCTTAACTCTAAAAGGAATATTATATTATTGTTTCCTAAAGATTATGGTGAGGATAATTGTTTTATCCTAAGTCTCTTGGAAGAGGGAATGAATCCCAAGTGGAGAAAAATGAGCTCCAGAAGAGCCATGTGTCAATTAGGGTGCATGCAAATATAGGTGGGGAAAATAGTTTGTTTTTCCATCTTTTCCCATTCACTTACACATTGAGCCATCCCCTCCATCGTTGACCTCTACAACATTCGCGCACCTATGGAAATGACAACAGTTTTTGAGCTATCTCATACTTTCCCTATGAAGCACAATGCATATGTACTTTGTTTGAGCCCGTATCGTGCCTTAACAAATTGATGTTGTTGTCAACACAGTTCCTTGACAGAGCGTGGCTTGCTACCATCATTTGTGACATACCTAAGTTCTGTTGCTACCATCATCTGTGTCATACCTGAGTTTTTTTGTTGTCATCATCTGTGCCATACCTGAGTTTTGTTGTTGTCATCATCTGTGCCATACCCGAGTTTTGTTGATGTCATCTCCCTTACCCGTTTGACTTAGGAGTTGGACATAAGAAGCAGGTTGTCAAGCATGTGGGTTTGAAGAGGCGGGTTTTCAATCTTGTGGATTGAAGAAGCAGGTTGTCAGGCCTGTGAGAAAATATATAAAAGTGAGAGAGATTGTTGGGGAAGTGAATTCTCCTAGAGGGATCCCAGCAACAGCTACAGAGCTCTAAGAATTCGTGTATGGCTTGTTGTTGAAGCCATGGAAGGGAAGAGAGCAGTCGATGGACTGTTGAACAGTGAAGGTGTATACTTCCCGGGGTGGGACAGGCATGTGAGGAATGAGAGGTTGTGAGATGCATACATAAGTTGTCTCCTGGGAGGGAAACCTTCCTGAGGTATTGTGCGACTTCCCGTAGTCTCAACCTATATTAGGAATCCATTTTCCCTAGTGGAGTTTAGTCCCAGCTCAGGGGTGACTCACTACTGAGAGTGATGAGCACTGTGGTCTAAGTTTGGGATATTCGTGGAAGGTCTGCACGCAATTGGTGGACATTAATTAAAATATAAGTATCAATTGTGTTAATGTCACATGTTGTGTTTAAGGACATGTCTGTTATTTATAAGAATTGCATGTGTTTGTTGCATGTATATTTTACTGTTAATTCTACATAAATCTGTGTTGTAGTAGAATGTTTATGTCTGTATAATTTGCATTATAAATGTATGTTAACATAAAGTAGATGTTGTTTTTAATTTATTAAGTATGATATTTTATGCAAATGAAAGTGAGCCTTTATGTAAGGTGGCATGGCCCAGCCCTGGGATGGTTGGGGGACACTACAAATTTATATCTGAGCATGAAATGTTTTCATTGGCATGACCGGCTTGGAGGCCTAGGTACGTTACACCTTTAACTTGGTTTGATAATGTCTCAGGGCTTGGTAGTCCTATACAATGTGGATTGTAGATTTGGTCCAACATTTGATCTCCTTCATTGATCTTTACACAAGGATTTGGTTGCCTCTCCCTTAACTTCCTCACACTCTCTAACTCTCGATATAGCCTTCATCTGTTGATTTGGATTAGAAATGGACAGTTAAATCTATTTCCCATCATTGGGATATCGGGTCACTTGAGAACCATTTTACACTTGTTTTAAAATACACCGGGTCGATAGGCCAGTACGTTGTGAGTCGCTGATCTAGTAAATTTTGTCCCAAATCTAATCACAACCGTCCCTTTTTAAACACAAAAAACCAAAACTTACTCGATACAATCAATGGCTATGACTTAACTGTATAATTGATCCAGTGTTCCTCAAAACCTTTATCTCAAGTCTGGTAACGTGTACAGTGATAGAACTCGACTCTCCACTATCTGGTTAACTTAGGATCAGGATCATCGATCTCATCAATTGATCGATGATCAAATCACAATTCTCTTCTAGGTATCCATACTTAAACTACCACGATTTCTCGTATCAGGGTTATTTAAACATTACATACATTAACTGGGATTGCAGACATAATTGATATGCTTTTATTAAAATTGATCACTATACAAAATTATAGGCAATGCCCCTTTGGCCCGATTCTATAGGAAAGGCTTTTCCTTGACCCTCTCTCTCTCTCTCTTTGGTTTGATTCTTCATTAATCTAGACATACTATCCTTTGGCCCGATACTTCACTAATTTGGCCACACCAAACATTCCCATAGGCTTACAATAATATACAAGGAAGAACAAACTCATTGATCTATTCAGATCCACAAAACTCTCCATGCTATTTCACCTAACCCTAATATCATCTTTAGACATCTACAAAGTCTCGAGATATGTCTTTGTTAAGCAGATTCAATACTTTTAATCAATCTCAATCCAACCAAATCTATCATATGCAATACTTCTAGAATATAATTACAAACTAGGGAAAATACAATAATTCCATTAAGGGAACCCACTCCCTTTAGTAAATTTCTAAGACCCCGTAGGTTAGTTCAAAAAGCTTGTTTCTGGAGGCAAAATGCTCTTGCATCATAACTTTTGAATGGAAATTATAATTGAGGTGATCAAAAAAGTGTTTGAAAGAGGAAATAGTGGAGAATATAATGGTAATTGTTTTAGACAATTTGGAATAACTATTGTAAATCTAGTATATTTGGAATTCAAAAGTACGTACAAGACCCTAATTGTTTAAGATAGGTTTTGATGAATGATACCAAATTTTCATTTAAGTCAACAAGGGTTATTGTGTAAATCATTGTAATAATACTATTAGGAGTTGGGATCTATGTCTATAGTTGGTAAACATTGTGTGTGTAGGTTCATCATGCTAATGTGTGTATTGGTTTCATAATATTCAGTATTAGAGAAAATTATTCTTGGTTTGTCACTTTCAAACCATATAGTTTTATCCTTAAAGTTTTCTAGGAATCTGCAAATTGCATGTGACTTAAGGGTTTTCAATAAGAATTTTTTACTATATTTAATAAAATTTTAACAACAAAGCCACGAGAATTTCATATTTGTAATTGGTATAGTTTATCATTTTTATCTAGTTTTAAAATCTTGTTAAAACTGGTAAGATTCACTAAATTGAACATATCTTAATATGGCATGGTGTTACATGTCAAAATTTTCAAATATTTTATAAATTTATTCTATGTAAAACCATGTTCTTCCTATAATATAAATATATAGTAGGTTTGGAATATTGTCCATATATTGATCTTATCAAATCCAAATTGACTAAGTTTGGTGTTACTTAGTTAATACAATTCAAAATTTTACATGAAAAATTTTCAATGTGAATTTGGATCAACAAAATTGAAGGTATAATAGGTACAAATTTATCTTGCAAAAAAGTGCCACAAAGGAGTTTTAAAACTTAGGTTAATTTAAATTGTTGTAACTTTTGATTAAAAAGTTTGATTGAAGTGATTAAATAGGAGTTTAAAAGAGGAAATAGAGGGTCAAACAATTTGAGATAACTAAATTTAGTATATTTTGAAATTGATAGCTCTTGTAAGAACGTAAGTGTTTAAGAGACAAGTTTTGATGACAATATCAATCCTTAGAAAAAACAGTATTGATTATAGTGAATGATTAAATCTTGCAAAGAAAAATTTGAAAATTTCTTTATCAATAATTGTTTTCTTATTTGGTGAAGCTAATGAGTCATATATGATTCTGGATAAAAATTCCAATTTATATTTCATGTGAGAGGAGTTTAACAAAGTCTTCTCATATCATATGGATCCAGGAAATAAAAAGGAAATATATAGAAAATAAAAAATGATTTCAAGGAAAGGGAATGATGATTTAAAAATAAAATATTTTAATTAGTCAAACTATATAAGGATAAAGAAGAAACAAAAGATAGTTCTTTTGAGTTGAAAATTATTAGTCACACATTTAGAAAATTCTTGAGGAAATTGTGGTCCATACCGAAGACAAAATTTCAAGCATGATGGCATTATTGTATAAAGATTTTTTTTTTTGAAAAATC